>JAJTUC010000042.1:0-170721 GCA_036971365.1 Dactylellina leptospora | reverse complement strand
CTAACGCGGGTCTATCAGGTATATCATCACTCGCGGCTTGTGTTGCCCTTTGTAGTCAAGACGATAAATGTGTTGGGGCGACTTTTTACAAGTATAGCACCAGCAGTGTCAATTGTTATTTGAAGTCGTCATGGGATGTTAGAGATTGGAATACCGGGCAAACGGGCGGAAATTCATTAACTGACGCATGGGACTCAGTCTTACTTTCCACTTATCAGCTAGGATAAAATACCGGGGTGGTATTTCGGCTCTCTCCTGGTGTTTAACCTTTTTTAACTGTCTGGATTTTGAGCGCTGTGATTACTGGTAATTTAAGCCGCAACTGATAATAATTAGACAAGGCGAATACGAAAGTAGTTATAAAAAATGAAGCGATGATCTATTTTGAAACTTCCGATTCGGTTAATGATGGTTATTCGTTTGCTCAAACCGTAGAATGAATAGTCGCGTTTCGGTAACAGCACATGCTTGTAGTTAGGACTGATTCTGCAGTTGAACCTAAACCATGATTAAGGGGCGTTGTTCGAATAGTTACTTTCGTAGACGAAATCTAAACAGACCGAATCCTATCTGTTCCTCTTAACGGATTAATTGGACTAGTTACTAGCTAAGCATTCGGACGCTGATAGTTATGTTGGGAACGCAAGAGGTAGACCCAGAGCCATTGTCCGAGACTTGTGAGGAAACCTTCTTGCAACGCAAGCAGCAAGAAGGGCACTGAGACGGTTGACAGCCAGTCGTCAACATATTCTAACTTAGATTCAAATGACCCAGTCACCAAAACCCCTTCCGCTGCAATTTTTTAGCAAGCGCAGCTCACTGCGTCTGGCCCACACGAAAGATCGGTGCACCGGGTGTGGTGTCTGGCTTGCGAGACCACGTCTGGCCTTGAGACTACTGTCAACACAAACTCATCCAATATCCCACACACTGCCGCAGCGCGCATCACCAGTTTAACATCGGCACCGCTACGCTACACTTTCACTCGGGACCATTCCAACAGTTAATATTCAATTTCCAAACTTTCAGTTACCAAGTTTTAAGCTTCTACTATAAGCATCGCGTCTCTAATACGTCTAGTGCACAAGTTCTGATCTTCTAGTAACTCGATGTAGCCCAGCAATATTACATTTTACGGGTATCAATTCTGAATTGCCAGAAATTCGAAGAAATGCTCATTTAGATATATACACAATAGTAAATTTACACTCAGTAAATAAGAACCCAATACTCTCCGCAACCTTGTAATGAAATCCCCCGATCTACAATCAGATGTTTTCGGATCCGAGATCCACCTTAAGCTATAGGTGCCTATACACACTGCCAGTAGTAATCATTACCATATGTACAGGTTCCTTGTGAACAACATTTTGCACCTGTCCAAGTCACACCGCCGCATTGCCCATAGAGTGAAGCGCAAGGACCGGTACCAGTGGCTGTGGTAGTAGTTGTGCCAGCAGCCGTCGTTCTAGTCGTTGTGGTAGTGGTTCTCAAAGTTGTCGATGTGGATGTCGTCGTCGTAGTCCTAGAAGTTGTCGTTGTGGTAACGGCTGGGAGAGTTCCAGTTATCGTGAAGTAAGTGTTCGCGTTAAAATTTTGTCCTTCGTAGAATGCAACAAACGTAGATGTTGCCCCGTTGACCTTGCCAGAAAATGTCAGACTTGATGTGCTAGTCCTAAGAAGGGAAGACAAATCCAGGGTAGGCCGGGTTGTCGCTCCGTTGTTAGCGGTCAGAACAACTGGTCCATAGGCGATGGCCGCAATCTGCGAGTTATCGTTCGCAGCCACCGTCCTGAACTTCATTGGCAAAGTAACTTTTATGACATCACCAGAGTTCCAAGTTCGTGTGATTGTTGCATACGAGCCCGCGTTAACGGATACTCCTGCTGAGTTCCCGTTGATCAAAATGGACGCGCCAAATGTCCAGGCAGGGATTCGAATTTTAAGGCTAAAAGAGCCGCTGCCACTGATAGTAAGGGTGGTTGAGTCGGTGATCGGGTAGGTCGTAGTTTGGGTGACTTGAATCCCTTTGGCCGACCAGTTCAAGACGGATGACATGAACAGGTTGACGTATAGTGACGAGCTATCATACCAGTAAACGGAATCCATCAACTTTGTATTGCTTTCTACCCCTGTACCCTGGCAGCACCAGAAGGAGTTGTAATCTGTTGACCATGTACCTCCACCCCACGCAGGTCCCAAGCCACGCTTAGCACCGGGGTTGAGGGAGGTAAAGTAAGTAATATGGCCGTGACTATCGCTAGGGTTTTGGGCCGCGATGACGTGGTTTAACAAAGTCCACTCGTAAAAGTCAAAATAGGCCGAGTTAGACGGATCGACACCCCAGAGCTCCCGAGCCAACTTTAGCATATTGTAGGAGTTGCAGTGCTCACACGTGTCGGTCGTAAGATATCCAGATATGGCATTGGCGGGACGAAAGTGCTCAGCTTGACTGTTGCCACCGATTGCATAGGTATGCGCGTTAACGACTATATTGAACGCGTTCTTTGCGACGTTCAGATACTTGGTGTTTCCTGTCGCTTTATAATTCCGTATCGCACCGATCCATTTCGGGACCTGAGTGTTCGCATGGAGGCCGTTCAAGTTATCCTGGTTGTTAGATAGAGGATCCTCGACCGAGGTGTGGTAGAATCTAGCGGCGGTGGTGAGCCACTTAGAGTCTCCAGTCTGGAAGTATATGTCGGTTAAGACCTCCATCATACCCCCAAACTCCGTATTCAGAACTGACTGCATCTGACTTGAGCTAAGTTTTGCCGTTCGTGTGTCAACCCAGCTTGCTAACGATAAGCAGGCGGTTTTCGCATTGGAGTCACCAATATTACGCCAAACATCAAGCAGCCCAGCTAGGGTCTTGTGGATAACGTAGTAAGGAACATTTCCATTCGAAAGGGAACCTCCCTCGAGGGAAGTAAAGTCGGACTCAGGGAACCCTGAAAGGTAGCCACTGGAGAAACCAGCCGCCCCATTGTTGTTCTGGCATTGTACCATGGCAGCAGTCATGGCCACCGCTTGACTCCTGCAAGTAGAATCCTTGAGCGTTGCGTAACACTGCGCCCAAGCTGTAAGGAAATGGCCTTGGACGTGACTACGAAACGGAAATGTCGGGGCATCCCAACCGCCATTGGATGCTGCGCCATTTGTCGAAAGTTTGTGGTTGTTGCGGAAAACGTAGAGAAGACGATTGACATCAACCGATTTGATGTAAGACAAGGTACGAGACTGATTATCTCCCCACCTGCTACTACTGAGAGAGACCTGGCTGAGGTCTATTGGGAATGCGGTGGTGTATCCGTCCGCCTTTGCGGGTGGGCTAACCTGAGCATGGGCTGGTATAAAAATTATGCCAACCGCGAAGAGTCCCACCAGAACACTCTCCCTAAGACCTGGGCATTGACTACGCTGGGACCACATCGTATATAATAGAGAAAATATTGAAGAGGATGATCAACGAGACAGAATCAGTGTTTGCATGGCCGTACTCCGTCGAATTTATAGAAAATTTTGAGAGAACTCGTCCTCAAGTTTTCTATAGACTCTCTTGACGCTTTCTGAAGCCCTTGCGTGGCTAATTAGCCACCGGGAATTGAACCCGTCATTTCAAGAAAGGTCTACGCCCAGGTAGATCCGTACTTCTTGCAGCTTGAGCAACTTTCCACTGCTCGATTCTGGTGGTGCTAGTGGGTTTCCCGGTCGCAACCACCGAAAGACCTCTTGTTCTCTAAGTTTCGGGCCGTTCAATACGATTTCAGTATTCAAGCTTCGCTAGCTCGTTTGATACAAACGAGTCAACCTAGTTATCCGCCGGATAAAGAGGCGTTCCTTGGTAAGTCCCCTGTCGCAAACCAGAACCATAGATCCATCAACTGATCTACCACGAACAAGGCAAACTACGTTTTAACCCACGGAATATACAAAATACAGGGGACGGCTCCGTGGCGAGGATAAGTATCTGTGGTATTCAAGGCTAGCGAAGTGGTTTGCCGATGAGCGTTTATTGGCTAAAGGTACGTTGCCATAATCGTACGTAATCCTTTCCAGCAGAATCCAGAATTATGTTCAGCTTTTTCTAGCGCATACTCTCTATTATTCTGTTTCCTTTCTATTCTCGTGTCGGATCCATCACGCCAATAGAGAGCGAGCAGAATAGTGACCCAGCCGACCAAGAGTTCCTATTGATACATGTATCAATAGGAACTCTTGGTCGGCTGTGTATACACAAATATTTGTGTATCATCCTATTGTCTTGTATCTGCATGTACATGCAACATGCATGTGCTGTTGTATATTCCAAGCGGGCACCAACCGCCCCAAAGACATCTAGGCTGACTTCAGATGAAACCCCACAAATCCGGGGAAACGCATCCCGCGTTTCCCCTCCGATGGCTTGTCGCCCGGGTAAATTTGAGTGAAAACCGAGTGGTGGGATTTTGTTGTCATCGATGAGCACCGAGATTGATTGCCGGTTAACTAGTGTCCTGGCTATTCCAGAAGACAAGTACAGGGGCAACATCGCCAGCCTGGTCCTCCAACAATCAGCTAAAGCCGTTTCATGGATGTCAACGCGAGGCAAATATCTCGTGCAACTCCGGATGCACAGATGCGAAGGGATTTTAATATCACCGGACTTACATTACTACAAAATAACAACTGATTATTACATTAATATTTCACGAGATTGTCAAGCTAGACTATGCACCAAAGGCGACCGGGGCATCAAAACTATAACTTGAAAAGGTAAATAGGAGACGAAGGCTCGCGTCGGTCTAACTATTTTCGACAAGATTATCCGAAATTCGGTTCACAGTAGTCTAGATTCAAGACGCAGACTGGGTCACCAAAACCCCTTTGCGTTGCAATTTTTTGGCGAGCGCAGTGAGGGTGGAACAGCCTGCGTCTGGCCTCGAGACTCACAGAGGAAAATTTGAAAGTAAAATCCTAGTATGCTTTCGCTATGGATTTCACAATAGAATATATCGACCACTGAAGTGTCAGTTGGCTTCTTCACCCACATGTTCCTCCAACCTCGACAACACATTCTGGCATAGCCGTTCGTTAGATGGCCTACGCTAGCACGCTTGTTCGAGCGGACCACGGAAGACAGTTTCACCTTTGACAAGCTTGAGCCCATCTGGAAATCACGTTCATTTGGTTCGTTGGGAATGATTGTTGCCTTTCTAAGACTCTTTTCGAAATTCGCATTATACGCTATTTTATTATTGGCGCATCGTAGGAGCCATCCCGTAGTGCAATCGTAGGTTGAACCAAACCGATCACAAGAGGTGAAATTACAGCTCCCTCGGACGGCCTTGCGCCAATATTGAGTGGAACGATTACCCTTTTTGTCTAATAGAAGGTAAAGGTCAAGATGGAACGCGAAATATCCTAAGCAGTTATTCAGTAGAGTGTAAATGTTGTAATTGATCAACCAGTGCTTCCAGGAACTTTTTAAATGGTCATTTTCTTGGGAGAACCATTGGCCAAGCATAAGATAGGTGATCTAACCGTGTTTCTGGAGAGATAATGCCCTCTAAGATCGTCACAATAGGTATCGCACTCACGGCTGCGCTTTAGGCGAACAGTCGAGGGACGACAGATATTGACCACTATCTCGCAAAGAACTTGATGTGGAAGTGTTGAGATGTCATTTCCCACTTACTTATCGTGGATGCTACACAATACTGACAGAAGAAAATTACACAGGATCGAGAGCAGCCGGTCGACGTTGCTACCCTGATAACGCTGGAAGTAGGTGTTTCGAGCGACAAAGTCGACATACCTACAAAGACTAGCGAGAAACCATTGTTCTCCGATTCCAAGCTAAGGATTAAGGATATCCCACGAAAAGAAGGGTGTCGGGCAGTTCGGAGATTTGAAAACCCCGAAACTCAAGGATGGTGACCGCAAGAAGTTTTCCAGTGGGTTAGCAAGCATCAGCGTAGCGTCTATATCAATCCAGGCAGCACCCGCAACTTAAAGATCAAAAGTCGAAAGATAAACTACCAATTTTAAAGGGATTTTAGGAATCTTACTTCGCCTAATTTGATCATATTGCGGGGATGTCGTATCGTCAATCAATAATTATATACATTTTCGTACACCCGATGCCTATGGCGTCAAAACATCATCAATATCAAGCCAATCTGACGGATTCGCCGTTCCAGTGAACCCGGTCAAAGCTTTGACTTGCTTAACAAACGAATCACGCAGAGCTTGACTACCAATCTTTGTGTCAGTTTGAAGTTGGAGAATTGCCGCGTTGATAGCGGTTTCCATTTGCGTCTCTATTACAGAACCTCGTTGGAAAAGGAAGTTGCTTTCCCAGTTGCTGTAAGTTTGTTCAAGCTTCCACGTTGGTTTCTTAGCAATGTCACTCCCAGCGATCTCATCGTCAAGTTTTCGCAGAGTTGCCCGCATTCGTAAGCTGGCAGCTTTAAAAATTGCAGAAGCGCGTGGCGTTGCAAGGTATGCACGAAGCATTGCAAACCGGGTGACCTTCGCCAGCTTCCCAGGTGCTATGTTAGCAATGGAAAAACTGGTTGCCGCGCCGTTGAAAACGGCCGCCTTTAGGATGTTCAATTCTTTATCAAGCGCAATCATTTCGTTGCCAGCGCCGCTGATATCACTTGGTAAATTTAACATCATTTCCGCAATGGCCGATCCGCCGCGGAAGACGTTCGATTGCCGTCCTGGAAACTTCGTATTCCGAGCAAGGTAATATTTTATGATGCCATATTGACCACACGCTGCTCCAGTATTCAAGGTGCTCACGGCATGTTCGAGGAATTGAGATACGAGCTGGGCTTCGTAAACATGTTCCGCTATCTCGAGTGTTAGCCTGGATGCTTCAATATTTGTGGGACTAGGTATTTTACCATCATAAGATCCGCCCTTAGTCGCCGGCGGCACGCCTACGCCTGGACTCCATGGCAAGAATATGAAACTCCAGACACAAGATGAGCTGGTGCTGACCCTGTAATCGTACCCGTAAGTGTCGTACTGATTTCCGTTTGTCCCGGTTGAATATAGGTCGCTAGAATATTTGACCCTGCATATTTCGATTTCCTTGAAGGCCGTCGCTCGTTTGTTTAGCGAGGATCGTAAGGACTCCTTTTCGTGTATTTGCCTTTTCTCGGGTGGTGGATCGTCAGGGTCAAAGTCCGATGCATCATTAAAGAATGCAATTCTACCATCTTCGTCCCCGATTTCGGGATACTGGTCATCCGCGCAAGAAACACAGAGAGGACAGGTAGAGCTGGTGGATGATGAAGAAGAAGAGGTGGTTGTTGATGTCGGAGTGCTTGTCGGCCCCTTTGTGATTGTCTGCGAAGGTTGTTGATTCTTCGCGTCTTGGACCGCTTGTTCAGATGCTAGAGTTTTTCGATTGTTAGCTCGGCGCAAAACCTTGGACATTCAGGCCCTTCTCACCAATAGCTTGTGCTATCTGATCCGCGAGCAGAGCTGCAACCGCTGCAGCTGCAGCAGCCGCCGCCGTGGTAGATGCAGCTGTGAGATCTTGTATCAGCTGTTCTTGAGCAGCCTTCACAAATATATTCGTGATCTGGCTGAAAAAATTCCAAGCATCTAAAAAATCTCATTAGCTGGGCACAAACATGTGGTAATTTGCCTTAGCCTACCACTCAAAGCATTGTCAATGGCGCTTTTAGCCGCAGAGGCAAGAGCCGAATTCGCTGGATCAAGATTGTAACGGTCGACGCTGGCCTGGGCTGCAAAAATCGAGGCAGCATTCCCATTTGTATACACCAGGATCCGATTACCAGCACCGCAAACTTCACCAGGGTTTCCACCGCAAGGTTGGTTGCAATTATCCTGCGCCGATAGCTCGGGATTGATTTGAATGTCACCCCAGTAGCACTCGCTACAAAATATGTCAGCGCTGTGGTTCAGATCTAGAGGGGGGAAATATCCATGCTCACCTGCCAAACTCCACACCAGCGTACGCATAGCCATCGGCAGCAGCCAGGGCGACGCATTTTTCAACAGTCATGACGCTATCAGTGGAGCTCCCGCCGGTCAAAACGCGAGCATCTGGGCTATCAAAAAGGCATACCGGGCTCTTAAATGCGCCGATAGATGGAACCCAAGCGGGCGCGGTCCCTCGAGGAACCACATTCACGGCTTTCGCGAAACAATCTGCGTTGGCCGCATTGTTTGCAACAAGCACACCAAACCCGCAACCACCGTTGTCAGACGAGGCAACCCCCCCACATTGGTTCGGGCAGGAAAGTATCTTCTGAAGACTGTATTTCATATTTAGCTTGGCCATCGCTCTCATAGTTCAAAAATATCTTACCTTGATCGGATGACGGATCCTTCCAGCTTTGGCGGTGCCGAACCGTCGTTGCAGATGTAGCTAATCATCGCAAGCGCGTTGCCATTCAACGCCGACGACATCACAATAGGATCGCTTCCGCCGCCGTATACCATCCCATCCTGGAATCTCGCGATTGCGCTTGCGATACCGGCCTCATGGCTTGTACCGCCATCACAACCATCGGCGACCGTCACGCATTGGGCACTTTGTGCATCGAGCCCGGCGGGAAAAGCGGATAGGATGAGAAACTGGAGGATGATTGCCTTCGGAAGCATTCTGACTAAACTCGGCCGTTTACAACAAACGCCTAGAAACCAAGCTTGGAGGACGGATAAGCAACCCTAAAATTTCGCCGCGGGAGCCTGTCTGTATGTTTTTATAGATATCAGATAGCTTCGCGGTTTGGGGACTAAACTACATGAAATATTCACGAGGAAACACAGCCTAGCAGAGAAAAATCCAGACCCTGCGAGTGAGATTGAATGGCGCAGATGCTCCAACGAGGAGGCGGTACATCCGTTCGTTAGCAAGGGTCCAAAGCTTAAAATTAACTAATCGCAATTTTGTCCCCAGTATTGTGATTATTGAGCACTTCCCAGTCTTACGACACCGGCTTATCCGTGCAGGTACATGCGGGCACCAGATTACTCAACACCTTCACCTTACGCATGCACTTCGTAAACACACTTCAAACTTTGGCGAGATTGGTCAGAAATGATCGTGTGGAGCGTACAATGTATCGGGATAAAAAAAAATCCGGCGCCCTTATTGCGCAACATATTTGCCTTGAGTTACAAACTATTTTCAAAGAAATCCAATGGATAACCTAATGCGGCACACTGTTCTCCTTCAGGGAAAGAACGAGAAAATCCATCCCACTGAAGCCACTTGAGCTCTGGCTTTCGATAATCAACTGGGTCCCACCTCCCGGATACCTTCATTTGATTGAGAGTATGGTAATACCCTCTCGACACAAGATACTGAGAAGTCGGGTTTGGATCATGTTTCCAAATAAATGACGCCCATTGATCGAGCACAACCTGAGAGAAAGGAACATCCAAACCGTCACGGTCGGGAAGCCCGGTTCGAAGAAGGACACCGAACACGTAGTTTACCTCACCAGCGTGACATTTAAAGTACTCTCCATTCGGGTCACCAAATGGAAACTCGGGCGATAGAGGAGGCGAGCACCGCTGACTGGTGAAGTTAGCTGGTGAGTAAGTTCTGTTAAACTCAAACGCATACACTAAAGGGAGAGTTCGATGCTTTGTGCCGGAATATGCGGTGGCTAATGTTAGACATTTGATAGCTCCGTCGCTAACAACACGCACCGTCGCATTAAACACCGCTTCCGCTGCATCCCCTGGTGGGAGAGGAAATTCTGGGCTATTGGCGGCAGCTGTTATGTCCTGCGTCAATAATGCTGATACCAAAGCAAGACTTTGCGTGAAATCCGTAAAAGGTGGCAACGCCTCAAGCGCGATGGCAAGTTCGTCCCTGTTGGAACCCAGCATTGTTGGGACACTGTTCATAAAGCCTTTGCCCGTGACCTCTAATCCATTCGATGTGAGATATTTGCCGTCCCTAATGGCGAAACTGGAACGGAATTAGGAAGATATCACAGGATTGAGGATATAAAACTTACTTAGCTAATTTTTCTGATGGGAGAACCGTTAAGCTGGCTGCTTCGGTTGAACGTAAACACGCCCTAATATCCGATGCATTGGTACAGTTAACAGCGTCCAGTACACCGACTCCAAATGCTGCCGTCTGCTCCGCAATAGTTCGATATTCCGCATACCAGCGGTTTGGAATATAGCCAATGGGCTGTGACTCCATAATCGCCGCATGGAAAAGTCCCTTGGCGATTTTTGACGCCATAAGAGCTCTGACACCTGCTGCGCCCGCTGACTCGCCCATAATTGTTACTCGTGATGGGTCACCACCAAAGGCTGTGATGTATTTGTTGACCCATTGTAGTCCAGTAACCATATCTGAAAGTCCATAGTTTCCAGTAATATCCGTTCCGTCAATTGCAAGCCAGCCTAGATTTCCAAGACGGTAGTTGATTCCAACCACCACAACGTCACCACGAGCGGCAAAGTTACCGCTGTCTGCTGCAGGGTCGCTAGCATCCCCACCAACGTTGGCGACCCCGAATAACCAGAATAAAACGGGCTTCAGATCTTTTTTGTTTATGCGTCTTCCTGGAAGATATGGGGTCCAAACATTGAGAAATAAGCAGTCCTCGCTCCCAACAGCTTCTGAATTGATGCTCTGAATGCAACGAGGGGGACTCTCAACTGCTACCTGATCAACTTGATTGGTGTACACAGAGGAGTACGTAAATCTTTTAGGCTTTTTGGCGAAACGTATCCCAAAAAAGCGCCAGCTATTCGCATCCCGATAACCTGTCACAGTGCCGCTGCCCATTTTCTTGGAAACGTGGAATTTTGACGACCTATCCACGAAATTGAGGCGACTGAGAGGGGCACTTTGAGTGCAAATGGCTGGAAGTCTGACATGACAACCAACACTGTGAACCCTGCCCTTGAAATCGATAGCGCGACAATCTCTGCCAGATGACTTGATCCAAAAAAGCTGCGCACTGGGAAATTTACCCAAGTATACTTGGTAGGACAGCGTGTTGTTTAAACCAGACATGAAGTTTTCAGCCTCCGGAGACCATAACTTCTCACTAAGCTTGCCACAAATACTTCGCCCTGTTTCATAGCTTTTGGAGTCCTCAATGAGAATACCGCCACCGGGTCGGTTTTTATATTGTTCTATAGCCATTGTAGTTAGATCGAAGGTGCCATTTGACTATTGGGGGTTATATAATACCATAAAGATCATTGTCTCTCAGAATTGTAAGAGCACTGGCGATATCTTCCACCAATGGAGCTGCGCCACAGGGAATGCTCAGCGATTGCAAAAATAACAAAGCTAAAGCGCAGAACCTCATAGTGATAGTAAATATGTATAAATGTGTTTCTGCTTCTCTTGACTTTTCGTTGCTCTTCCTGTACCTTTATACTTCTAGAACAGTATAGCATAGAATACAGCATTCTTCTCGATGGGCTGTGCTTACATATGTGGAGCCCCGTCTAAAGCCTAAAGGAATACGAGGATATCCAGCAAATCAGACGAGATGACAGGCGATAGCACCGGCGAATCGAATCAATCAAGTCAGTCCAGATATACGATCAATCATAAACCCATGATAGATGGGCCGTTTTCTTTGCATCAGTACGTTGATGAAACTGACCATGAATTTAGCCTCTCTGATGCATTGATGCCTGCAATTTATATCTTCTGCCGGCTTTAGTTTGCTGCCCTGGCTTAATTGTATTTTCTTCGCACGTATATAAACCTTGGGGCGGTTAGCTTAAACAAGCGAGGTTGACAACTAGGCGCTCTTGATGTGGATCTGATTAAGCCCGGCTATTTGGATCTTGTGGAGTTGAGGTTGATGGCCCACACCCTCTATCAGCGGGACAACCTGAGGTTAGACTAACGTTTTCAACAGATTTGCCACCCGTGTTTCTAGCTAATTCATATTTGAGATTTGGCTGGTCAGCATATGAAAGCGATAAATGGATCGGTGATAGCGGGGTGCACCTGGCTATGACCAGCTGGTAGGTCCGTAACAACAGCAGCATGTTATATTCATGGCTGTGTAGTCTGCTCGTAATACTACACATTGAAGAAAAAATAGAGTGATGACGCTGGCCATCTGAACTCTTGCGGACCTTCTTCGAGATTCCGCGTTTCGGGTTTTTTTTTGGAGGAAGGGGTGGTATTCGAGCACTCACGGTGGAGTATTTGTCTCTCCTCCGAGAACTTGTCTTCCCAGAGGTTAAAATCTACGACCTTGAATCGGCATTTGCTGGATCATGATGGGATTCTGAGCAGGTAACGGGAAATGGTTTGCTCTAAACCTCTATAGAGGAGGCACGCGTAATTGCGTGCTCGATTCTTGCTGATCTCATGAGGTCTCATGAGGTCTCATTGAATCCAGTCTCGTATAACTACATACTATATAGCATTAAGCTAACTCTATGTGACGACCCGCGGTTCGTTCTATCGCCGAAATGCATAATCCACGAGGCCATTTAGTAGAACCAGGGACACCTATTCAAGATTACCCATCAAGTTTCTTCGGACAGTCCACGCTCTAGCTCGCTTGCCATAGATGTACAGTGGTATCGTCCACAATAAGCAAAACAATTGAATCCCGCCCAATGCTAAGAAGCATGTTTTTGGGTTCGACGCCTCTAACCAGTCGTTCCAGAAGAGGGAGAACGCGAGGCCGAGAATATCTATTCTGGAATCAGTAAATCCTTCTACTAGTTTCCATGTTGAAACATACTTTTAGAAAAGTTGAGGGTGACAAGGGCTTCCGCAGCATATTGTCTATACGAATCCACAGCGAAGGTTATCGCAGTAGTGCTTCCCAGAGAGCAACCAAAACTGATAACGCCGAAGAATACAGTAGGTACGATCCATTTATCGCCTTCATATGCTGACCAGCCAAATCTAAACTACGAATTAGCTAGAAACTCCCTTGGAATTTCCCAGGTATCCTTACCCCATAAGACCCATCGAAGTTGCAATTGCGACACCGATGGCCATGACCAAACGGAACTCTCTGCCTACCGAGTTAGCGTATTCTCCCTTACCTCGAATGCATTCGAATGCAAACTTACGGCTCATATAAACCATCATTCTTCTTTGCCATGAATTTTGCGATGGCGTCGGATAGCTTCCCTGCGACAGCAGAACCGAGAACCCCTCCAACGAACGGTGAGACATATACCAATCCGGTTTGCAGCTGGTTAAAGTTGTATGGATTATGCTAGTGACATGTTAGACCATGTTCGAATTCTATTCTCAATGGCGAAAAACTCACTTGGTAAATATGTGCCACAGTTTCCGAAAGTACAATTAACCAAACCACGCTCAGCGAATATACAACCGTCGACCACAGGATAGCAGGATATGCGAACAATACCATTGGTCTCAGCATCACTTTCCAGAAGCTATCGGGCCGGAGTCGACCGTTCCAGACAGACAGTTGAGATTTAAAAGATGTTTTAGGACCATGACGCGTATATTTGAGGTTAGAGTCCTGGTGCCCGGGAAGGTCCGCCAATGTTCGGCGCCGAGGCTTTTCTTTGGGTGGGAATGGGGTTGCTGGAGGTTTTGCTTTTCTATCACCCTCGCGCTCAGTTTGAGGCGGAAGAGTAATCTGTAAATGAGGACCGGTACGACCTGTCGCGCTAGAGATATGAGGTAGTGTCGAGGGGGTTTCTGAGGATTCGGTGCCGTCCGGTTTGTCTGTCCCTTCTAATCTGCTTGATGAAGGTTGAATGTCAGGGCCTGCTGACGACATCGGTATTCCCTCAATGACGTCTTCTTTATGATGCCCATCTGCGCCGTCTTTGACTGAATGAGCCTCTTCCTTACCGTGCCTGTGAGATAAAATGCTAAGACTGCTCTTAGTGATCCCACTGATACGATGAATTAGACTCGGTCGATGAGGCGGGTGCGCGTAGCGAACCCAGTATGTTTCCGGGACAAATAAGAACAACAAGAAGATGAGAGCCCCTATGATGATTGAGACAATCCAGAAAACCCATCGCCAGCCGTCACTCTCAATAACCACGCCACTTACTAACCTACAATAGAGTTAGAGATTTTTCATGTCGGAGAATGTCGCTTAATTAAGTTAATTAACTTACGGTACTAAATTCTTGCCGCCGAGTAGTAGCAATGTGTAAATTCCCAATCGAAATCCTCTTTCATGTAAATAGAATATTTCGGACAAATAAGCACTAGGAAGGCATTCGCAGGGGCTGACGCCAATGCCCATAACCACTCTCGCCACCACAAGACTAACGTATGATGGCGACGCCGCAGACCATATGGCCGCAACGCAAAATATCGTAGCACCGGCAAGGTATAGCGGTCTTTTACCGTATATGATAGCGAAAGGTGACACGATCACGGCACCAATTGCTAGCCCAAGCATGTACACACTATAAAAGATTTAGCTCAGACCGGTCCACAAGATGCGTGACTTCTGCCTACCCAGTAGTCAGAGCTATCTGCGGAATCGATACTCCGAATGTTTGCGCTACATCGTTGAAACCAGCAGCTAATATTGGAGTCTGACCACCACCGATTAGACTGTACAGACCGATCGTCCAGAGGGCACATTCTCTACGCCAAGTTGGCCAATTCAATCTGTAGCAGCCAGCTATCAACATGACGTGAATTTTTGCTCCTAGGTCAGGAATTCAACCTACGGGTCACTTTCATGATCGTCTATTTAAGTTAGCTGAGGATGTGTGAAGGCTATTAGGGGTTTTACCTGGCTGTGGGTCTAGAATGACACCATTTGGTCCTCTTTTAAGAGTGACCTCCTGCGATTTGCCCTTCTCGAGTTGATCTAAGCCGAGAGGTTCATTCTCATTGCCGATGAAGAGAACCGAGCCTACGCGTATTAGATTCTGGATCCATGCTTCAAAACCCTTCAATGTCTACCTGGAACAGCTTCTCCGCTCGCCGGATCGCTGAGGATCCCCAAACGAGAACGTCGGATTGTTGTTGTCTGAGGCAAGTCCTGTGCCTCATCCCTTGTGTTGGTCATCTCGAATCGGGGAGGGTCGGCATCTGTCGCTCGCGGTTTTTGCGATATCTCCGCTCGATTTTCTCACGATATGTGTTGGTATCTTATCGGGTGGTCGAAATGCTCATTGCGTTTATTTCGAAATAAAATATTTCGAGTCTCCTCTGAAGAAATGCGGGCGAAGCATCCAGACTAAATACCTGACTGGCTCTGGAAGCGCTTCCCCGATTACACATGCTTAGGATGGCAATCTTCTACCAGTCTAGTCGCATGCTAGTATGCAGCGTAACCCCACCTAGAATTCGCATTAGATAGATCAGGTGGCCCATGTTCGGGTTCAGATGATCATAAGGCTCGGATGTCGGATGGTACTGCACAAAATTTGGAAACTTCCCACGCTAGCTCACATTTTCATCTTGGAATATCATCATATGCAGAATGACGCACCCAACGCTACGGGGACCAATGACCGGGTGGGACTGAATGCGCCGTGTTTTGACGTTCTATGCGAGCTCCACGAACGCGCCGTGCCACCGTGCCACGACGCGATCACCAGTCAGGCCACAGACCCTGCCACCCGTCGATTCAACCATGTCGCCGTCAACTCGAGCGCCGACGTTGGCAGGTCGAAATGTACCCGTTGAGTGACCTAGTCTCGATCGATGGAGCTCCCCTGACCACTCGTCACTAGATTTGAAAACGCGTCGCGCGCGTTGTGTCATTGCTATTCGAGTCGTACTACTGACCCCGCATATGGCTACTTCAATCAAAGGCCAAATTATCTACATACCATCTATCGTAATCGGATATAAACCTGATGCTAGCATTGCCGTAGATGTCTATCCATGCCGATATCTCATACTGGGCCCAATTAGCATCTTCATCCGGCTCACTTTCCTCCACGTCTCCCGCCTGAGGTTGACTATATTGCTCTGCTAACTCATCAATATACTGCATTCCTTTATACGCCGAAACCTTTTCATAATGCCTTTCAATATCCTCCAGGTAGTCGTCTTTGTTCTCATAATCCACTAGTTGAGGCCACTGGTCAAGTGCATGGGGCAGTTGCCTCCCAGGCAAAGAAGACGGGATATCTATGGCTACGTTATTCAATTTAAACCGTTCAGCGTATCTAGAATCGCCCATCCACGCCGGCCGTTCCGTCCCCGTTAGATCTACGTCTTCAATACGTATCTCATGAACCGCTTTGCCGTAAGGACACCCGGTTGTCTCGTAGACTAATACCTTCTTAAGAAGATATGGGAATTTCGCTATCGGTATAACCATGCACGTTAATTGATTGCGCGTTCTATTAATTGGATAGGAAGAGAATCTCTCACGGTTAATGGGATAACCCGCGTAGTATGAAATGTCGTCCAATAAAGAGCGAGGGTCATTTGTGAGTAGATTCTGACACCCATTTGTTGTCCAAGCTTTCGACGTATCCTCAAACTCTTCCTCGGTGTCTTCATGGATATATCTCCAGGCTTCTCCAGTTTCCCAATGCTTTCCGATCTCTATAAACCCGCGTGAGACTCTGAGATAGCGAGCATTCACACCACCCATATTCCAGAGAAGAAAAATGCAGGCGCTCGAGTACCGAAGTAAACCCCGAGGAAACATCATTTCGCAGAGCCCCTAACGCCGGCATCAATCCAAACCCTATACCGATTATATGAAGATCTCGATCCTTACAGTTTACGACTTTACTCCGTGGTAGGTACTAGCCCTTGCTTCAGAGCCTCAATCAAAAAATAAAAATAAAAAATAAAAAATAAAAAACGCCCTCCTCTCCAACATCCTTGAGAATTGCCTCAAAACTTTAACTTTAATGTAACGTTGTACTATGGGCACAAAATTTCCAACGCCGAATTCTGAGTAAACCAACTCAATGGTGAAATCTTCTCAACGAAGGTGGAAAGTTGTATATGAGCCGATGGTAAACTTATAAGTCAAACAATGGTAGTCGCAACAGTTTCATAATTACCCTCTAATACTAAATTATCTAATCGAGATACTCCAGTACCAAAAGTAGAGAAAGGGTTATATATACAAGAGATCGAACTTATGATGATAAGCCAAGATTTCGGTTTTGCTCGTTCGCAAGGATGCTGGTCACTTTGCAAAGGCTTGTGAACTTTCGCCCCCATAGACCGGCTGGAGATCATTGGCATTGTGAATAGTATGGATTGAGGACCACACATTTGAAGGACTAAACAGTTATCACCGACAGTCAGCATTTCATTGATTGTTTCATCCTAGATGTGATGGACTCACCCCACAGCTCGTGCATCCAGTCCAGCCTGATCCTCCACATTGTCCCCATTGAGCGCAGGTACCCCCACCAGAGCTAGGTGTCGTGGTGGTCGTGGTAGTGGTCGTGGTTGTTCGGCTAGTTCCACCACTCCGCGTGGTGGCTACCATGGTGGTTGTTGTACGAGTGGTTGAGGTGCCACCACCGCCAGTTCCCCCGGTAGCTGGGCAAGTAACAGCACCAGCTGTCGCGACGGTGCCTCCACTGATAACAGCTGGTCCAGGGACTTTATAACTGCTCATTTTCCCATGAATACTGACACCAATGCCAGGATCACTAGGGCTATAGGCCCCTGGAAATTTGACTCCGCCTGAAGGAAGGGATCCCGAGCCTCCAGTAATTGTAAGTTGAACTAATAAATATGTTAGTTATTGTTTATTCGCCATAATATGAAAGCTAGAGTATTCTTACAGCATGTAACGTAAGGCTGAGCACCGCCGCCCGTGCTCGCTGCATGGAGGGCGATGACCTCGGCGCGAAGAAGGTAGTCGCCTGATGGAAGAGTAGATGGTATCTTGACGCCAACTTTCCCACAGCAGTTATTCATATCTTTTGTTCCCCAGTAGTCATCATCTCCGCTGCTCGATCCAGGCGTTGCAGCCCACCCGTCTTCGTAAATTTTATACCAGTCGCCATCGCCAGCGGCCGTAGACGAGTCAGTGACCTTGGAGACATATACGATCACTGGTCCGTAGTGTTTGCCACCAATAGCTTCATTGTTGCAGGATCGGTCCCCATTTTGCTGGTTCCTGTCAGCCACTAACTTGACTTCGACCGGGTTTGTACCTATCATACCTGATGCATCTCGACGATGACGGTTCCACCAGCATTAACAGAACATTTTCCCGAAACGGCTGATGGTGGGCCAGCATTACACCGAATATCGGCAGAAGTTACTGAGCCGATTGGGTTATTGTTCAGTGGCAATCTAGCACAGCTAGAACCTTGGTCGACGCCGTTGACCCATAACTGCTGGAAGGTGGCGTGGGCGGACGCTTCACCTATCAAAACACCTGCTAGAAGGTAAGTAAGGGTCGTTCTCATCTTGAACAAATCTAGCAGCCAGTGCTACAGATTCTAAAAAGAAGAAAAGGGGGCAGTTGAATATCCTTTAAAGGTTGATTTACTCCAAAAAGTTTTTTGAGATGAGAGAAGTAGAGGGAACACTTTGTCTTTATACTAGTATATACTGTACTTACATTCGATCCCACCCGCATAGCCTCATGGATTATAGGCCCGCTCTCGCATATAAAAGATGATATCATGAGCATATATACCATTTCTTGGCTGCTGGGCTAAGTTATTAGACCTCGTGTTTTGATTAAAGTGCGTTGTTCGTGTTGGCGGCTGGGGGTCATTGCCTTCGGGATGTCGGGCGGTGACAGTTACACACCCTTTGCTTTTTGAAATGTGGTTACTCGGGAAGCCAGCCGACGGAGCGAATGCGCGACCGCAACTTCGATGCCGCAGATCGAGAATTATGCCAATCAGAACCTATCGCCAAGATACCTCGTTTCAGCATTACCCTGTCCAATCATAGAAATCACTAAACTTTCGCTTTAGATTCCCGTCAACGCGCTGGTGAGGTAGCTCGTGAACGATCATTCCCCGAATTCCTGGTTTAAACCGGAATCTTCGATTAATGTTAATTAATCGCTCGAGTATTATTCGCCGTCCAGCATCTAGACTTGAGCATCTATGCTTAGACCGTCGGGTTTCAAGGTCCTCTTAACCCAAATCACTAAACCCCCCTTCACAAAATTGGGTGTTCAACCATCTCCTCCACGGATCAAAAGTCACATGGTATCCTCGTATCAACCGATCTTGTATCCTAGTTTCGATCCAACTTTCACCACTAGCTAGGAACATTCCTCAGGATATTGATTCCTCTCCGGTTTTTAGGAACTCTGTCACGCGTAGCCTAGCCATTGAGCTCGATACACAAATTTCATGTTTAGATTTACCAAGCTTAGCTTCGATGCCCCATTAGTCTCGATTCAACCGGCTCGCGGAGAATTAATTAAGAATAAAGCCCTTGCTTGACAAGCCTATTTTATAAATGTGATGCCGGTTATTTACAACCTGCCTTTGGCCCCACTATATAGTCTCCACCGCAGTGTGAAAGCTTGCTGGACGCACCGCGTAATATTTACTTGGTATCTCACAATCAAAGCCAACGGTCTCTTCGCACCGTCGTATGGCATGTTGAAATTAATTCCTGTTTCCAGATTGAAAAATATGAATAAGAGTCTAGGGACTCTCAATGGGTCTGTAGAAGATATCTTGGATTTGTAATGAACGCGATTTTGAGAATAATTTACGATTTAGAAACAAATGAATATCGATCTGTATTGAGGGTATCATTGGATGTATTGTGCTACAAAACATGCTGTTGTGGGTATCTCTGAACTTCAAATAAACAAACAACGAGAGGGAAAACAAAAGATCGGATGATGCTGGAATCCGAGACATTTCGACATAGACCCAGTGTCCCTTGCTGGGATAGATGCTAAATCAGTTTGTTCTCTTTTGGTAGGCGAGTCTTTCTGAACTAACCTCCACATCAATTCAAACTTTACAAAGAGAAGAGAAAAAGTACAAAATGGGTATCGTTTTTTTTAGAAGAAACAAATCGCGAAAAAATGGAATATAGAGTTGGTGTCGGTGCAGCGATGCAGTGCACCTTTTTTTTTTTTTTTTGGTGAAACCCTAGCCTCGTGTGGGGTGTCATTAGCTATCACGCCGGGAATCATGCGATAACCTCATCCCTCATCGTTAGGTTGCGACTTGGTACCCGTGACCGAGTCACAGTGCTATGGCTTAGGCGTAGCCGTTGTAGGCAATCTTATTTGGAGAACCCCTGATGGTTCCGGTAACTTGACCTGTAACGGCATTTCCGGTAATCTTGTCCGTAACCGAAGCTGGTGAGGAACCACTAGAACCTTCCACGCTGATGTAGTATGCTGCGAGTCCAGCGACGTGCGGGCAGGCCATGGAAGTTCCAGAGATAGTCTGAGTGGTGGTATCATCGCCAGTTCCCCATGCGCTAAGAACATCTACTCCAGGTGCGAAAACATCGAGGAGAGTTCCCCAGTTGGAGAAGGAGGCAATCTTGTTGTTCTTGTCAATGGCGCCAACTGTAATAGCCTTCGGTGCAGATGCTGGAGACACGTTCTTAGCGTCTTGGCTCTCGTTGCCAGCAGCGACGACAATTGTAACGCCAGCCTTGAAGATTCCATCAACGGCATCATTAATGGCAGTGGATTTACCGCCACCAAGAGACATACTCGCCACAGAGAGGTTTGGAGTTGCATTTTCGGCAACCCAGTTCATGCCATTGACGACACCAGAAGTGGAACCAGAACCTCCAGCGGACAAGACCTTGACGGCAACTACCTTAGCTTTTTTTGAGACACCATAGGTTTTCCCTGCGATGGTTCCCGCGCAGTGAGTTCCGTGGCCATTGCCATCACTGTTCGACTTGTCCACAGCATTGAATCCCCAGCTAGCTCTGGTGGTTCCATTGCTCGATTTGAATTCCTACCAAAATGTCATTAGTTTACTTGTATTCGCCCGATATATCGCGATATGACACAAATTCCATGACTTACGTTGTGAGTAGTACGAATGCCGGTATCTATGACATAGACTTTTACTCCCTCGCCAGCGGATGCATCATACTCGTAGGTATATGGCCCTGAGGGGCTATAGTCTTCGTGAGAGACACGGGAAAGTCCCCAAGTCGAATCTGTCTGTTCCTCACTAATCTTGACGATTGAATCTTGTTCGACATAATCAACTTCCGGGGACTTCAAAATCTGTTGCAAGGTAATGGAGTCGAAGCCTCCGCTATAACCTTTGAACCCTGTGGAATGGAACTTGAATTTGTTTTGAACTCCGTGACCTTTAGCACCCGTGAGATCTCGAGCAACATTGGCGTGAAAAGACGCAATACGAGAGGTGTGTGCGTCGACCGCAGCATCAGAAAGCTCCTTCTTGAGCACAACAATATATCTATCGGCGATTGTTCCAGAAGCACCAGCGTTCGTGACCTTGTGAATAGGTCCCGCTAGGGCAAGCCCAGCAAGTGTGAGAATTGAGATAAGACCTTTGCTTAACATCTTGAGGAAGATATAATAAGAGTTCGAAATAGAAAACTAGATGTGTGATTGACCAGTAGATTGGATGTGATGTTCAATGTCGATGTTGGAGAGGTTGTTTATCGAGAGGAGAGGGGCCCCCAATTTATAGAAAGGGAGCCACGATATCAAAGAGTATGATTTTTTGTCTTTGACTGCTACGTTGAATAGTCGATGACCAACCTTGAGAAAGTAGAGGTCCGAAACTGCATTCAATATTCTCTTGGTTTTGAGCGAAGGTAGTAACAATCTTCTGCTGGTCTGCGTCGCTCTCTTGGCACATGGTGGCCTTCGTCAAAACATCTCAACGTTCCTCGACACCTTGTTGGTACTATACGATAGATTCGTACCCATAGTCGTAGTTTCGGATTCTTAGATCCCAGTCTTTGATCAACCATTTAGGAAGTTGTACGTTTTGCGAATTTCTAGGCCGAAGCAAACCAAACTACCATTCAAAAGACCGTATACTATGACAACGTGTGTCCTATAGTAAATAGATTTAGACGCATCGCATTGCAGGTGACGGGGCCCAAGTGGTCATCTGGAGCTCCAGAGGCTAGGGCTCGGTAGATTGACTGGGATGTATTAAATTCCCCCATCTACAATTACTCGTGCTTGTAAAATCGCTTGCTTCTTTCGACTTGCCAAGTGCCAATCATAGTGTCTTTTTCTGTAAGTACAGTTAGCTTTTCGAGCAAAGTCGATGCTGATCTAACTACACGCTCAGTAAACGATACCTAGATTTTTGCACATATCCCACAAGTTTGACATCTAACCTTATTTAAGCATGGGGTATCGTGGAAGGGGTTCCAAAGAGAGGTTACTAGTCACGCATATATCATTGTCAACGCTGTTTCAACGTCCATGCTCGAACCGGCTCATCCTGTAGTTTCCGCCATGTCCTTGTCTAACCCTTGATTCAATACCAGTGGCTCCGGATCATCAAGATCCATGTAACCATTCTCCCACGGTACGATCCCTTTGCAGTTGATACTCGAAAGCTGATAAAGAAACAATCGCGGACAAAACTCGGGAGCTAGCCCTTGAATATTCGAATAATAGTAGAATCATATCCTCACCGACCGTTCAAAAGGCAGTTTAATTCTAGTGGCAACATCTCTACATGATGTAACGCATCGCGGCAAATTCTTGTTCAATACGAAATCTCGTCTCAGGTTATTGACAATTAAATCTACCAGCCAATGCATCATTTCTAGCAGAGACCATGATTGGCTCAAAGCCGCAGTCAGCTACTCGGTCAGGCGGCAGACTTAGACATATTCGTTAGATTCGGGGAAGGGGTTGACCTGAGCGTATTCTCCCCAAGAGAGAAGGTCCGAATTTGTTGACGGTTATCCGTACAGATAAGTACTCCCGAATTACTAAACCCGCTCAGAAATGTTGGTAACAGAGAATCGATCGATGGACGAATCTAGCAGAGGTAAGGCCACAACACGGCTGAATTTTGCCTATCTACAACCCTGACCCCTAACGAAAAAATTACAGTCCCTGCCTATTGATCTACTGTAGTATACGGAGTAACTTTCTTGTCCTGTACCGGCCAGCCAGGAAATCAAGAAGATGCCGTGAAAAAAAAAAAAAAAAAAAACACTCAGACAGACTGCGCCATGGGATTTCCTTCTTGGCGAAAACATCTTCGCCGTTTTTGGTCTCGCAAGCCAAACACCACACCAATCTTTCGTGTGGGCCGTTTTCGACAACAGGCTACCAACACATTGATAACACCTCGGTCTTCTGGTGACAACTGATTGCTCCGTATAGTCAAAGCAGTGATTCCGGCTCACGTGAGAATATCGAGATTTTTAACTTTTGGTGCCTAGATGGAACGGATGCATTATCCCAAAATGGCAGGAACATCGCCAGACATGACCACACTCTTTGCTGCAGCTGATTTCTTGACTGATCTCACGGAAGCACTAAGCTTTAGGAAGCTGGACAGTCAACTAATTATTCTTGGGACATCCGTGACGTCCAAGAATGACGGGACAAGACACGAACCATGGTTCTTTTCAGTGAATAGCGTCTTCGCTTGTTAATAGAGAATGGGTTATGTTGGTTAAAAGAAACGGATCACTAGCGCAACTGCTAACCTTGTAACCAGACCATGATGTCGCTGTATGGTTGCTCTTTCGTGCTGGCTTACGCAAACTCGCTTAAGGTCATCATATATGCTCACAGCGACCTCTACTAGACTATATCTCAAGAGCCAGTTCTTTCACTGTATCAAAAAATTCTTGGAGGTAAATATCCTAGAATATTTCATTTTAGTTCTACCTCGCTTTTAGTTCAAATATACCCTCGCCAACTATCAAAAGGCCCTTTAGCACGACTTTCGACGGTTATCTGCATATTTGCTTGTATTCAAACTGTTTCAACACACAAAATGAATACGAAACTTATTTTATCAAAGTCAGTGTGATCATATGCCAAGCAATTATCGGATTTGAAACTCTGGGATCCTAGAGCATAGCCTTCATCAAAAGCTACCGTTGCTGCAGAATCGTTGCGTCAGAAAATGGTAGGGTCTTCTTTGTTCATGGCTACCTAATGTTAGGTTCACTACAAACCTTCAACCTTCCACATTTGGGACCTATGAGCGCTTATAATATACGCGATTCTTGCAGGGATGCACACCGTCACGCGATGCTTGATGTCTTAGATAAGGAGACACGGAGCATATCTTGATAAATTGACGGCCTCTAGGTCCCTCGAGGCCTGGTGATAAAATTTAATCACGGGTTCAGAGGTATAAACTTGTTTTACGGAGTTTCAATCTAAGTAGGCATCAGCTGCCTAACAGAATTCTCAATTGGTATTAATGTCGTTGCCCACGTCGCTCTAGAGGAGATGTTCTATTAGTATCATGATTTTTCCAATATGGTTAGATTCTCTTTCCATATTGATTAGCATGATATAGCCGAATAGCTACAATATAAGCACACCCAGTGAAGCAACTTCGTCTCGAGATGAAGTTAGTCAAGTGAGATATATTTTATTATAAGTCCAAATCTATTGAATCTCACTTGAGTTTCGCACATGAATCGAGGACTTTAATCCCCAGGTGCATTGGTTGCTGGGCTCAATCTTGTGTGGTCCTGAAATAAGCTTATCTCGAGTTCGCTTACTTATTGATGGTCAGCTAAATGGGTGAAAAAGAAAAATTTTTGGTAAAACATATTTTATTTAATCCGAAAATAGAAGTTGTAGATTCTTCAAGAGCAATATATTCTACTTCAACTTATAAGACTGATTCCAGAAATAAATCACTTCCTCAAAATGATTACCATTAGCTCGGATGTGCTGTCTACTTCTTCAAGTAGGCTAGGCGTAAGCTTAGGTGGTTCGTATCGGGACCTTATGTTAAGACCCAAATGGCAGGCTGTTAACACCTTGAAATTTCGAAACCACGGATGTGAAGTGTGCCTCCATGGCTCACGTCAGACGAGGGATGCTACCCTTGACATGCGTATATCATATACCGAAGGCAAGTACTTAGTGCTGGATGATTTCTCCATCATTTCTTACATCCAGCAGCCAAACAGCTATATCAATATGAACATATTCAAAAAGCATAGCACGTCATAGAGAGTGGATTAGTTAGACTGTACATATTTGCTATATTTCCACGATCATACCTATATAGATGCGCGTCCTCAAGAACTGGACAGAAACGGCACAAGAGTTTTACCAAGTTGGATCGAAAAATGCAACTACGATAAGATCCGAACCATAGCTAGACATTGTGTTTTGGAGCTTGGAACCATATATGCTTGTTAGGAACTCGGTTCTGAAAAGGACAAATAAATTGTAGTAAGGGTTCTAGCCGTTGTGACAAGATCTAGAAATTACAAAACGCAATCTCTGAGATCTCGGGCTCCGATACCGTAAAGGGTTTGCTCCCCATATATTTGCCCCAACAGAAATAGGAAACCAAAATGTATGTTGCTCAGCAGAGCTTTTCTTCTGGGTTGGATATTGCATCTTCGGCTAACTTCACACAATAAACGGAGAAACGAACTTCAAATTTCGGAACGGCTTGTGATTACAAAGACTTTCCAGTGGGGTCCAGCATCAGCCCATGATCTCTTCAAGATTCCAAAATTCCATCCTGCTATTGGGCACAAAGTTGTCGTAGTGAGGTACGTTATATTCTGGGTGATCGGACACCTCCTTAAATTGCATTTCCCCAATCCTTTTCATTATTGGGTCTTTCCACATTTTCGCAATGTAGGCTGCACTCTCGGGAGTGGAATCCGAAACATCGACAGAATATGTAAAAAACCTCTACGGGTCGTTAGATCTCAACCTTCGTATATCTTGATGATCAATGGTTGAAAACATACTGATAAAATAGGCCAGTAGTATGCGTCTGCGATACTAAATTTACCTAAAAGGAAACCTTCATCTTCATCTCCAAGAGCACTTGAAGCCATCTTCCTCGCTGTGTCGAAGATCTCGAGAACTCGCTTGACCTCTTTCGCTACTTTGTTGCTCAATACTGGTGGGGGGTTATACTTGACAGGAAAGTTGTGAGTACAATCCGTCCGAATATTAAAAAACCCAGAATGGAGCTAGCAACATGTGAGTGGCTCTTTCAATTTGTGAGGGATGGTAGAAGACTATACTTCTGCGACAATACTCCGCCCATAGGTTCGGAGGGCAAAGTTTACCGGCCATAGACCTTTCTCCGGGTACTTGTCGTTCAGGTACTCCGCAATTGCCAGGGAATCATGGACTGGTTGAGCGAGGTCAGGATCGATGATCACAGGAACCATACTAGACGGAGACTCTCGATGGAGCTAGAATCCAAGGATGAGAATTAGGCAATTCTTTCCAATGAACTCAATCCAAGAATGAACAAACCGTTGCAAGCGACTCCTTGTCAGCCAACCGATACCATTGTGCGGAGTATGGGATATCAAAATATTCCAACAACGCGAGTGGGCGTACAGTCCAACCTATGAGGCATTGTCACTACAGACTTCTCTACGAGCGATTCTCCGCGCCAAACTACCTACTTGAATACCTAATCGGCAATGCCAACAACCTAAGTTCTCCAGAAGCCATGGTTTATCTTGAAGCCGAACGGAAAGGTCCGGTATGTATGCGCTCTCTGTCACAGCTGAGGATGCTAAAACGACAATATGCGCCTCTATCACCAGGCGAAGGCCAATCTGTTTTATAGGGTGCTTCGTTCAGAAGCGCATCTAGGAAACGAACCTCTTGTATCGCGGGGATAATGACTCCAGAGGCCATTAGTCAGCTGCGAGATTGGCTCGTCGAGCTAATTGGAATTTCAAGAGCGACGGATTCTAGAAGAGGATATAAATTCCCTCGAGAACCCGAGAAACCCTGTCCAAAGTGGGGTGCTCGGGCATCTACGAGAATGGCACAAACGAAGAACAATGCAAAAAGTTACAACCACCATGGTACCGGTGTTATTGGTGAACCTTGACATGTCGGCTCCAGGGGTTGTCTCTTGTTGCGTTCCCAAAGGGCCGAGCAGGGCAGGTGTTGATGTGTTGGGTGTTTGCCAAAAGGGGAAGATGACAAACACCTGCAACGCTGCCACGCAAACAGCAAGAAGGGCACCGAGCTACATCAACGCAAGCAGCGAGCGCGTTCCGCACCACAGTTTGGTCTCGAGACTGGCAGCGAGCCTGGTGTCAGGCCAATTCAAAATCCAACACAACACCTTGCCGCCTTCGCGGACAACAAATTCACTCGTCAAGGGGAGAGCAACCAGGTCCTGCTTCCAGCCGGGCTGCGATGGTATACTTCGGTTCTAGAGCTATGGATCCGGCAGATGCAGCTTGAGACTCTTCTGGGGCTTCTACCCGACGAGCACCCTGGCGCTCGTGATGGCTGAATACGTCACGAGACACTCGAACACTCCAAATTTGGAAGCGTTCATCTGAACCCAACGCAGGGGCAAGAGCTCTGAAAGATTTTGGTGTCTTGGCCATTTCCCCAGAATCAGCGGGCAACAAAACGAGACCCCTCCACTCCACTCCACTCCTGCGCTTCGTCGGTCTCTGGCCGTTAGGAAGATGCGGGGAAAGCTCGTCTGGGGAAATTTAAGCCCGGTACATCAGACCGTGTCAGCTGCGGCTACTGTTCGGCATAAGACAAGACCCTTCGGACGCAGGATTCCAACAGATGACCGAATTCTAGAAAAGATCATTTAGCGGCGGAGCGCCAGAATCATATTTAACCATGGCGGCCCCAGATTGCGACTTCGAAAACGGCTCGCGAGCAGCAAAGTTTGACCGTATACGACTTAGATTATACCCATTTACAACCCTTCGAGCATTCCAGTACGAAATTCCAATATATGGGGTGGTTCAAGAATCGCGGCGAAACCGCACCGAGTGGTGGTCCGGCAGAAACTGCAGGGGAGCAATCCGCTCTACTCCCAAATGAGGAATACAGACTAGAGCGACGGTCGCGACGGTCGCGACCAAGCAGAAGCAAACTATGGCTTCTGCCAGCGATAACATTTCTCCTTTTGATGTCCTTTCTTACCCATCAATGCACCGTATGGTTCTTTGGCGGCGCATGGGTTTCAGAGGTTCGCAAATCCACCTGAATGGCTACTATACTGTCCTCCAATTGACTGTGTTATCGCAGGCTAGAAAACTATCAACCGACCTCGAATATTCTACTAAAGTCGGATTCTCGATAGAAGGAAACGTGAACTTCGAGGGGTCATTAGAAATATTTGAAATACCGGCAACAGAGCAGCCGAGATTAGACGTGGATGTCTTCACTAGGACGTGGGACACTGAAGGATACAAATCGGTGCAACTCGAAAACTCTCCAGCAGGAATCGCTCTCAAGGTAAATTCAACAAAGAGTTGCAACTTCAAAGTTGCATTCGCAAGCTTGATAAACTACGTACGCTTATCTTATATATATATAAGCTAACCCGTTGTCACCAGTGCGATCGAGTTCTAGAACAATCACTTTTCAGAAAAACCTTCCCGAGGATTAAAGTCCACGCGAAACTTTACCTACGAGTCGAGAAGTTAAGCGAGTTGGCAATATCAACCAAAGCCTTGGACATCAAACTCAACCTTCGAAACGCGGATCTCTCAAGAGCTACATTCACCTCGATATCAGGGTCCCTACGGTCATCCAGTTTCTTCAAATCACTGGATACCGAGGCACATACAATAGGAGGGGAAATATCCGGTCCATTCGGTCTTTACGACCGATTAAAACTCTCGTCGGAGAGCGGCAATATCGACGTTCGAGTAATACCTAAAGAAGGCACCGATATAGCTACTACAGATATCAGAACAGCTACCGGAGATCTAAAAGTTTTATTTGAAGATCCAGATGTAGCTCGCAGATTCGATAGCACGGTGGCGACGAATTCGGGCAATATTTCCGGACGCTTACTTCTCGGAGACAACCTCGCTGTAAAATCAAACAGTGGCGATATCGCCATCGACGTGACCGGAACAGATGCCACGGAATCATTCTTCAGAACAGAAAATTCTTCGGGCCAAACTAAAGTAACGGTTGCCGAAAGTACGTTGGGCAAAGTGATAAGCTATCATACATCAGACAGCCGAGACGTGGAAGTATCCTACCCTTCTAACTGGGAAGGTGAAATACATGCAAAGTTGGTCAGCGGCGATATCAGATTACACGGTGACGGCGTTCGAGTTACTCAGGAGTCGGAAGGTTTGGTACGAGGCCAAGAACTCTGGGCAGAGAAAGGGAATTTATCGAATGGACGATTGATGGTCCGTGCGACGTACGGGGACGTGATTATTTCCATCGGTAGATAGTTTTTTGCATATTTCATGAGATCAAAGTTGTATAGATTAGCGTTTCCGTACTCATAATGCATATTTTCTTCCGTACCAAACATGATTTCCAATTATTCGCACATAAGATTATGCCCGCAAGGCAGTAGTCACGGCTTTCCCCCAAACAACCCTCCGTTTATAAGTCGCCAGCTTTTCAGGCATCCCTTCGATAGCCGTGGCCAGCGCCTCTCCTTGCCCCTCTGCTTTAACAATCGAAAGCGGGGTCATATAAGTTTTAACAAAGAACACCATCGCTTTCGAAACCGGTAGCCTGAGCAAAACCTGCCTCTCAACTCGTAAGTAAGTTTTATCCAGGTCCACCGACTCCAGCTCCTTTGGTATCTCCTCGCCTTGGTAGATGTGGTTTCCCGCCGGTACAAATAGCCTATCATGTGTTGATATCGTCCACTTTCCACAGATAACCCCAACCGTTAGCAAAAGGGATTATGAAACCTGAGTGCTGAGACTAGGTCGGTGCGAGAGAAATTTACATTTAATCTCTTCACCCATCTTCCCACTTCCAGTTTCCCGAAAAATCTGTCCATGCTAGGGGCAAGCTTCTCCTCAAACATCGGAACAGGCCCATGTATTTCTCTCAACGCCATACCCATCTTTTGACTGGAATCGAAGCCGCTGGGGAAACATGCGATGAAGGCACGGAGTCTGTAGACATCCTCGCCGATATCCTTTTGTAAAATAAGGATATCTTCTTCTACGGTTGAAGCCAAAGCGCTGAGACCAGATATCGGATCTTTCGGTGGCTCTAACGGGTGCGCATCACCTGATACTTGATTATGGAATACTCCCTCCGCAGTGTTGGCGGAGAACAGTTTGGGAAAGCGAGACGGTAGATGGTAAGAGATGATATAAGAATAGAGTTCTCTGACAGCGGCTGTGGATTGAGGTGACGCCCCGAGGGTAACGGATGGGTATTTTGCGACCAACTCCTTTCTCAAGGCAATGCGATCAGGATACGAAGAGTCGATTAGAAAAAGGTCGTTCGGCGCACATTTCTCGAGCCCCATCGTCATGTGATAAATAGGTTTATAAGGCCGAAACGGGTGCGGAGGAGTAGAAAGAACATCTTCCGAGATCGCAAGAACCGGGTCCCGCACGATCGATAGCGATGGTATCTTTGCATTCGCGCCAGCCGCACATTAGTGAACATTCTGCCGCTGCCGCACCGTGCTCTCCGCGGAGGTGTTTACGCTGTTTTTTGGAGTAGATATGCGACTCGGCTCCCACAGGGAATACGGTGATGCCGCTGCCATTTCCTTCGCGAGTTTTTGCTGCTCTTTGTATTTGAGATAGAATACTACGGCGACGAGAGCGAGGAGGGGGAAGAAGGTGAAGACGAATGAATCGTCCATCGCGATCATGCCGAAATCGTAGGTCCCCATGTCCGCGGTTGATCAATCGCCAGTGCGATCCTTCGAAGGAGAGGGAATGAGTCGAAGGTACGATATTCGAGTGTATGTGAGGAGAACGGATCGTGAAACTGGCGACCTCTGCCCTTTATACGGTTGATGAGACCAAAACCTCCAAGTGGGTCTGATAAGGACTTGGCAGCCGATACTCGCCTCTCCAGACATCAGTCGGAGATCCCCGCCGACGCATCGCTGGGACATCTCCGACTCGAATAAGTTCTCCCAAACCACTTGAAGCGAGACATGTATTTGAGAAACAGAACGGCCAAATACGATACCAGGGTTGAAGGATAGAGTGTATTCCCGACAAAAGCGCTAGCCAATCGCCTACCGTACCCGCTAATATACAAAGATCGATAAAACTAAAAATACAAAGGGTGTACTTCAGGCGGATGCCGCGTTAAGCAAGAATCAAGTCCCACTCCCACGGTTGCGAATAAGTTATACAAGACAAAGTAAAATTGACGCCGCAATGCAACTTCCAAAATATTATGTATTAAGACCAATTTCGGCGTCAATGTCCGCTGTGACCCAGATGTGACCACCACCTCCCCCCCTTCTTCGGTGTTTCCTTGACCGGCTCTTTGAGCTCGCCCTGCCCGTTTTCCGGAGAAGGAGTTTCCACGGAACCTCCTTCGCCACGCCACTTAACCGCTTGCCCGATCCTGGTTTTACAACTCACTCCAGCACCCTGGACACAGATGGATGGAAATATGTCGTTCGTCCCGAGAAGGTAATCCGGGATGGGGACATCAAACGGGTTCGTGGATTTGTCGGGGTGGGAGATGGTCAACTTCTTTTCGCCGTTTACTACGAAGAATATCTCAACGGGTACCTGTTGTAAATCTTTGGGGTCGGCGCAGGGTACGTCTTCCTTCGAGCTTACCGCTGAAGATTTCCGTCGAAACAATTCCTTGGAATCCTTCGCGGGTATCGGAGGTGGCGTGGTTGGCGGTGTCGGTACCGGCGTGGCTCCGTTGGATTCTTGTTTGGAAGGATCGAGTTTGAAGGTGATACCGATACCTACGGTATCGCCAGGTCCAGCTGCTACCGGATGGCGGGTTTGATGGCCGTCGAGGGACACGGAGCCACCGTTTTCCGAAGACCAAAAGACTCCGCCGCCGGTGGTGGAGCACGGGAACGGGAATTCATCGATTGGTCTGAGAGATGATCTTCGGCGGATGAAAGGTACCGTATCCGGTGTGACGGACTTGATGATAAAACCGATGGCGATAGCGGCGCTCGTTCTATTCGATATAGGAACGGTGTGAGATATCGAGCGTGAGAGACCCAAGTCCGCCAACCCTTCCTCGCCGATAGGGGCAGCTGGAGTTTTCGGTGAGCCGGGTGGACTGGCGGTAGGATTGCTAGCAGGAGGTGGCGGGGATGCGGAACCGTCACCGTGGTCGACGCTCGAAAACCTGGAGAATCCGAGAGCACCGATTTCCGCCTCCCAGTAGACGGTGCGTTCCGTCGAGGTCACGTTGGGGTTGAAGTATCGAGCGGCGTAGAGAGGGAGCGCGGTGGTACTATCCCAGGTGTTCTTGTCATCGTCGGTGCTGGCGGAGGTTATGAGCTGCAAGAGGGTGCCCTTGGTGTGTATCGACTCGGCGGTGGTGGAGAATCTGTAGTTGGCGGTAGGAGGACGTTCGAAGTGTAAAAAGTTCCCCGACGAGATGGTGAAGCGCTGCTGGTGCGAGAACCACTGGGCCTCGAGAATGACCTTTTCCGAGACATCGAAATGGACCCTGGCGCGGCCGGCCGTCGAGGTAACGCTGTTGGACCGGGGGGAAAGCGGGGGGGAGGCAAGCGACGACAGCGCGTTGGAGTCGCTGCTGACGGAATTGAGCCTGGTCTGCTTGAGAACGGAACCCCGTCGAAGGTTCTCGGGAGCTTTTGTCAAGTCGACGGGGCTGGGAGCGGTTTTGAGAAGGAGAGTGATGCCGGCATCAGCGTTATCGGCGCTGACTTCGGCGGCGAGAGCGGTCGCGAGGGCTTCGGCATCGGAGGCCCTCGAGAGCTGGGGGATATTGGAGTTGGTGATGTACTGGGTCTGGGTGACGATGGGCTTGGTCTTCTTCTTCTCCTTCTTCTCCTTCTCCTTCCTCTCTCTCTCTATCTCCTTCTCCTTCTTAGCTTCCGCTTTAGCGTCGGCGTCCACGGGCTCAGCGGCCGTCTTCGAGCTCCGGAATAACTTCTTCATCGTAGCGATTTATATATATGCGTCCGCTGCTGCTGCTGGAAGCAAACACGGACGGACAGGTCCGAATGAAACGACTGGCTCCAGCTGCTCGACGGCGGCGTCCAATGCAGCCACCGATTGTCTATCGACCAGTCCCCGTCTTCCAGGCGCGGCCGGTCCTGCTGCTGCGAAGATGACGACGAAGGAGAGGAAGAGGAAGAAGGCTGGGGGGGAGAGAGAAGGACGGGGCGATTGGCCGGGGTCCGCTTTGGGCGTTGCGGGGAAGTATAAATTCACCTGTCGCCGACGCAGCGATGCGCCTGGCCGTGAAGATACGACGACAAACTGCTGGAGAACGGAGGAAGAGGAACGGACCGGTCGCGTGAGAACGTGATGAAGGGTCTCCTGGGAAGAAGAGGAGCAGGAGCAGGAGCAGGAGCAGGAGCAGGAGGAGTGGGAGGGAGTGCGATTCAGGCTGAGGGCCGGACGAGGAGGAGAAGACCACATGAGCAAGTCGCTTTAAACCTCACAAAAGACGCTGAAGAATAATACTGCTTCGCACAATACGTTCACCAAGAACGAGAAAGGTCGTCTGAGCGCCGGCGGAGGCCAAATTAATTGGACGGTGCGGGGACGCTACGCAGAAAACGTGGAGACCCACCCACCTGGGCCCGAGCACCTCAGAGTGCACCGAGTATTCCTCGCTGTGGATATTTCGATGGAACGAGATATCTCAGGGTCTCCGTGCTGGAACCCGATCTTGTATCATGATATCATGACACAATCCGCGTGGATACATCTACTCCTCAACTACTTGAGTACTTCGTAGTTACATCTCTCGAGCGCTCGAGTGAAAGACGGCGTCTATAATTGTAACTCGCTCCACCGCTGTTTGAATGCTGTGGAGCTCGCCACTGCAATTTAAGCCTCCTCACCCGAAATTTAGCTAATCTGCTGCTCATTCCCACGTGCCGGCCAGCCCGGCCATGCCCTCGATCTCCATCAATTCGGTCCATTTAATTCTGCATGAGGCAATCCAAGAATATTCTGGTCTGCTCCTTTGTTGGTGTTCTCACTGCCAATTTGATCTTATCCTCCTCACCCAACACACCGCCCTCGAACAGTTACTCCACCGTGCCACACGCCGCGATAGATCTCTGCAGACCATTGATAACACCGTCAGAACCGCAATTCTTCAGCAGGCCCGTCTACCGGACAGACCAAAGCTACTCCTACACCAATAGCCATCTTGCACGAGTCATGTCGCTTCTCCTAGTTGTCAGGCCCCGATCTGTGTGGACTGGAAGCATGTCGGCGCGGCTTCCAGGCCCCTCGACGGTGTAGACATACTTACTTATAATCATACGCAAAAGCTATGCACAGCTTCACGCAATCAGCACCCCGTTGTCCCCAGCCGAGGTTTAAAATCTATCGCAGACTTATATTATCTTCCGACAATTCGCCGAACAGAAACGATACCTGAGTAGACCTGAGCCAGGGCAACCGCCTTTTAACTTCACCAATTGGAAATGTCGGCAGCGGCCCCCAGGTAAGCTTAAAACTTCACCAAGGATCAGCCAAGTCGTCTCCCGGAAATCGCAGACTCTATCCGGTCGGAGCCTCAACCCCACCCGCAAACACCGTCCACATTCTCCTTGCAGTATACAAATGTATACATTGCGAGTAATGCAGGCATACATGTATGGCATGTATGCATGGAAGACGGCACAGCGTCTATACATTTTGTGTCACCTATTCGCCATCAACCTAGGCACAGCCTTGACAGTCACAGGAATCCGCTGGCCACCCCGCGAGGGTTCGCGAGGTTGGCCAGCGGAAGCAGCGGATTCCTGTGGAATATCACGCACCCCTTCCATTGGTGGATATTCCACGATGCTGCCATCATCTGATCGATCAGCGATTTCGAATTTCGTGGGTTTTGCAACATTGTCCATCTATCCTTGGTCCTCTTTCCAAGTCCCCGGCTTAGAATTGTACACACTTGAAACTCGAGCTCGTCTCCGAGATGGGACATCCGGGGAATTTAGCCGTCGGATGCAGCCACCGACGGACTCTTGCGCAGACGAGACACCAAGCCCCTACCGCTGCCCCAATCTATCAGGAACACCATCACGCTATATCGCCAACTCCTAGCTTTGCTGATCCAGCACCTGATCGATTACCCCAGCAGTTTGAACCAAACATACCTTGCGCCTACAATCGCTGCTCTATATCCTTCGATTTATATGCGAACCAGATCAGGGTATGTCGAGGTGTCCGATGCAGAATATAAAAGGCAGCGCTTTCGACCAGTCACCGAGCATGAGATTTTCGCCGGTCTTGTAAGCCAGACATCACACGAAGCGCTTCGTCTGATATTCCAGCTGCTCGTAGCAATCCATCCACTGCCAAGTTTCTAGCTGAAAATAATACAACATGCATCTGACGAGCTCGTTACTCTTGCTGAGCGCCAGCTTGGCCTCCGCTCATTGTACGTTCCTTCTACCACCCACTTATCTCGCATGCAATCTAATCTTTTCGAACTCTAGATACCTTCCCAGGCCTCATCTTTAACGGTGCCACCTCTGCTGATTGGCAATATGTTAAAATGACCACCAACAAGTACAGTCACGGTCCGGTTCAAGATGTGACCTCGACCGATATGAGATGCTATAAGGACCCAGCAGCTCCAATCGCATCCACCGCAAATGTCGCCGCCGGTGCTACCGTCGGTTTCCGTGTCGACACTTCCATCAGTCACCCTGGCCCTCTTATGTTTTACATGGCCAAGGTTCCGTCCGGCAAGACTGCTGCCAACTTTGAAGGGGACGGCACCGTATGGTTTAAGATCTATGAGAATCAGCCAACAATCACATCTTCCTCGATCAGCTGGCCATCCGGTAAGTAAAATATCAAACATAATTTTACTCAATATCAATGTACCATCAAAACTCACACCTTTGCGTGCTAGGTCAAACCACCGTTTCCGTCACCATCCCAAAATGCATTCCAAGCGGAGAATACCTCCTTCGCGTTGAACACATTGCTCTCCACAGCGCGAGTACCTCTGGTGGCGCCCAGCTCTACCTCGCCTGCGGACAAATTAACGTCACCGGCGGCGGAAGCAAAGCTGGAACCCCCCTGGTCGCTTTCCCAGGTGCATACAAGGCTTCCGACCCAGGTCTCCTCATCAACATATACTGGCCAGTGCCAACTTCCTATACCAACCCTGGTCCCAAGGTCTTCACTTGTTAAATGTCCGATTGCATGCCTCCTACCTGCGCTACCTTCAGGTATCTTGACTGAAATGCTTCATATGTATATATAAAATGACGAACTGTATATAAGCGGGACTATTATTCATATCATAAAAAAACACACTTTTAAAAACATTGCTTTGAGACCAGTAAGGATATCAAGCTATGCATATTTACAACTTCCCACCTCGACTACCAAGATAAAATATTTACATGAGAAACCAACTCTCATCCAAGGCTTAAATACATCCAAAATTGAAACAAGCTCCCCCCTTTATTTTGGGTATCATATATACATCCACCTAATTCTTCAAACTTCCAACAGCGCATCCTTTCCCACTGCCAAACGCAGCATCATCAACAGAGTTCCAAAGAGCCTCGATACTAGCCAATGTTTCCTTAGTATAAAACATCCTGCAAGTGGCCGGCTCCTCGATAAACTGAAGCGGGGCCTCGTGTCCCTTTCTAACATTATCAAGAGAGTTGACGTTACCGCTAATAGGAAGCGGGAGCTTCTGAGGAAGATCTCTCTTTCGGCTGCTGATCTCCTCTGGGTCTTGAGTGGGGCTGAACTTCTCAACAGCGTTGGCGGAATCGAGCAGATTCTGGTAAGAAAGGATTTCGCTTCCTCGGACACCACCTACGAGTGGCATACCCCTGCCAGGAATGGGGATACCACCGATTGCAACAGACTTGACACCCTTTTGCGTTTGCATGAACTCCGAGAATGTGGAGCAAGTGGAGGAGCATTGGCCATCGGTCAACAAGATGATATTTTCAGCTTCGAAAGGCTGGGTTAAACCTTGTTGGGAGCTGTAATCTTCAACACCCAGCCCAAAGATCGGTTCCGTGGCGTTGAATCGCCAGAGGTTAGAATATCTATCCTTATTGATCTTGACCGGCCCGATGAGCTCCTGGGCATTCTTAAACGGCTTATAATCATCGTTGAGGTTCACGGAGTAAGCCCAGTTAGACCAAGTGGCCGCAAAAGCCAAAGCGGAAGTGGTACTGTCATTGGAATTGGCGAGGAACTCCAGTTTCTCGAAGCTCAGGTCGGCGAACGCGCGACCTTCGATAAGACCAGCTGGGCAAGCCCTGTTTCGTTGACCGCTGTACGGAAGCGTTTGTGGGAACAATTGCATGAATAAATCGTAGCCCATAGTGATATAACCACCTCCATTGTTCGTGATATCCACGATCAATTTCTTAGCCCCTCTCTTGCGGCACAGCTGGAGGAAGTTCTGGATGGTCTTGGTTGTGGCGGGGACATCCCTCCAACATTCCGGAGCAAAAGAGAGGAGCTGGATGACAGCAGTGTCACTCTTGAGGAAATATCCGGCAAAGATTCCGCCCTTGTCCTTCATGACGGGTTCCAATCCTAACTGCGGCCCGCTGAGGGGACCAGGCATCTTCCAGGCAGTGATTCTTTTACCCATTCGAGCCCTACGACTGAGACTTCCGTCTGCTCCGCATCGTGGGTTTGGAGTAGATTTAAGCATTTGTCCACCTTTGACAAAGGTATCATAGAAGGTATTCGTGTTGGTGACATTCTGGAAGTTTCCAGCGATGCTGGCGGTGAATTCGAAGTCTTGGGAAGTACCGTTCGCGAATCTCACAGAGAATCCATTTGTGCCGGGATAACGTCTTCGATGTCTGAAGAATCCGTCGTTGAGAACACGTCCTTGGAGACCTTTGGATGGGAAGAGTCCGTTGTATCTCGCATCCGGGCTCTGCAAGCCGGTACCGTATGCGATCTTGTTAAGGTATTCTGTGACATTCATTCCATCGATCATACTTATCGGTGAACCAACAGCATCCAGTTCACCCTTTTGATTTATGACTGCCTGGTATACTTCAGGCAGACTGATACCATCCTTCGACACTGAGACGATATCGAATGGCGAATCGAATTGGATGGCCAAAAGACCACCCAACGTCCCCGTAAGATGTCCGTCATTGGCAGATGCGAATATCGACCTCAACTTGAGCTCGAAATCGTACTCCTTAGTAATCTCCTTCGCACGAACTTTATGAGAGAGCTCGGTGATTTGTGCAACCAAATCTAGCGGTTGAGGAGCCTGGAAGCTATCTTCCGCTGGTGGGTTCTTCAGGAAAGCAAGCGTGCTCTGGAATTGAAGGTATCGCTGAATTCCTGTCAACTGCTCCAAGGCGACCTTGCGATTGATAGGAACAGAGTATAGACACTCCACAGCAAGCGCTGCGGGAGCTGACATCATCGGCGTAGCTATAGACCCACTATTATCAGTACTTGCTGCTAAATATGATACCAGGGATTCACTTACCAGTCGCATTTGGATGCTGCTGTGCGTACGCTGCCTTGTACGCCTTCTGCCTGGCCGATATTTCCGCACAAGCTGCTTCTCCCGTGATATCCCTCGGGGCGACAGGTGAAGAGCTAACAGCACCTGCGGCTAACGCCAACAAAGCGACGGACTTGAAAGGAGCCATTGTTCGGAATATCTGTTATCTGTGCTATGACTACTACCTCTTTCTCAGAAAACAGAAGAGTCGCGGCCGCCTTTCAGAAGAAATTTCCTGGGCAAAGTGGCGCCTACTTATAACCAATCCCCTTTTCCGTCCCTATGGCGGGTCTTCGATATCCGTGGTCCATCGTATCTTGCTATCATTCGAAACAACCACCTTCCCACGATTGAAGGTGATTATCAGATAGTAACCGCTGGTACCGGCCCCATATTTCTCCATCCGGAAAGACCACATCCCAGCGATCTCGGACTAGCATTGAGATTCGTAATATGATATATCGAAACACAAGCTTTTGGAACTTATCGAAACAGGAAGGCGAGATATAAATATACATGTATATCGTATACCCCTGTTGATTGGGGTCTCTGCATGTCTCTGAACGGGTCGGTTGTTTACCTGTGGAGTTAAGGAAACGGGGCAATGCGCATGACGCAGGCAGATGCGTACGCTCGTGGGAGCGAACGCAAGGTGCCTCGTAAAGAAACCTTCCCAACCCGGTTTGGTATATCTTGATAATCCGCGTCGCTTCGTAAATTACCCGAAAGATTGTTGCTGCTCCGGGGATGATGGACATATTGATTCCAAATTGTGCATGAAACGTTGTCTCATTCGCCAAGAGATAGGGATCCGTAGATCAGCTACTGTAATGATGTTTCCGCGATATGTAATAGTCCGGGCGCAGGCGCCGGTACCGGTGGACCAATTTAGCTTCATATAACCCGAATCCGACGGCTTACTCGCTCCAGTTGAAACAACAAGCAGAAAGCGACCGGATTCCAAATCGGCACACCGACGATCTTTGATTGCTGCTCGAATTGGAACTTAAAAGGTGAAAGAAAGTCCAGGCTTCTAAAGCGTGATTTTCAGGGCTATTAACTCAACAGGGCTATTAGAGAGAAATAACTCCCAGCAACGAAGCAATTGCCCAACCCGGCAGGAGAACGGTCATCTGCCGCATTTGGTGTCATGCCGAGCATGGGGTTCCATGTGATTATGGGTCGGGGATGTGATTCTGCGAAAACTGACCTTTGAAAGATGGACGTCAAGAAACAATGACGGCAAGGCTCTTGGGTGCTGATAGACACATGGCGCCATGCATTACCACGACGAGAAGACGAAGCAGCCTTGTGGAGCCATGTCGTTTAACTAGCCCAGCCAGAAGCTCCAAGAATGCGTTGCCTGGCATGGTTCAGCATCCCCAACACAAGAGTTGTTGAGCGTGGTAAACCAAGCTGTGCACAGCAGTATAATCCGAACTAGAGGATCTCGTGGATAGAAACCTAGCCACTGGAGGCACAAAAAAGAAAGGTTCCTCCGCAATTGCTTGTCCAAGACCGTCAGTAGAGCCGAATTAGCCAGCCGATGGGCATTGAACCCACGCAACACGATATGAAGAACTGTGTTGCGAAATGTTGTATTTTTTTTGGCTTGACACCACGGCTGCGACGGCAAGCTGCATCATGCTCCCCAGTTTATCCGATTCACCCTTTGAGCCAGGCTAGCCGCAGAAGACAGCCAAGATCCGATGTTGAATCGGAAATATTGTGCGCACTATATTTTACGTTTACAATGCGAGCATTCAGCCTAACCATCAGGGAACGATCAGCGTAAACACAGACACCGGTTTTCGCGGGTGCTATTTTCCGTGTAGCTTCCCCAGATTTAAAATTTGCCATGGAACTTAGGCTGAATACCATGGATAGCTTTTCGGTCCCGCTGAGCTAGGTACATGTAGGCAAAAATCAATTATACAAGCTCGACAAGCGTAAAATTCGGCGGGAAGGAAGCAGGTCTCCACAACTGCAGGCTAAAATGATGTCAAAGTGGAACATATTGAAAGAGAATCAACATTGATTCCTCTTTTCTACTAGGGGAACCGATGTTGCAACATCGATTCCCCAGTTGGAAGAATATTGCTATTGCGTAATTAAATGAACTTGAAGAATCCTTTCAGACTATAAATGGGGATCAAACCCGCCAGTGCGTGGAAATACCTACGGCTGTGCTCGTTCCCTTAAGTCTTTCCGTCGGTGGAAACAATCAAAGATCGGAAATAAGGCCACTGCAATCACCATGCTGCTAATCAAGTCAATAGTAGCTCTCGTAGCTGCAGTTTCGACCGCTAGTGCTGCTTCGCTGCAAAAGCGGGTTCACAATGGTCATTGGGTCAACACCTGGGCTTCTATGCCTCAGTTGACGGAACTCGGTAACCTGCCTCCAGCACCTTACGTACGTTATACTTGACCTATTAAGTTAGATCTAAGGATATTTAGATTTTTGGGCTACCTATCCGTCTAACCCTTTCGCGTTTCGTCTAATATCTCCAAGCTAACCAACCTCCCTAGAATGGTACTACTGGGGTTTTCGTAAACGCAACAATTCGTCAAACGTTATTCATGTCCCTTGGAGCTGAGCAAATCCGTATTCGCATATCAAATGCATTCGGTGTAAACGATCTACCGATAACCGCCGTTTCTATCGCTCTTCCGGCAGGTGGAGCCGCTGGTGTGTCTGAAATCCAGACAGATACGTTAAAGCAAGTCACGTTCAGCGGAAGCTCGTCTATCATCGTACCAGCTGGCAGTCTCGTTGTTTCTGATCCTATCGATTTCAAAATTGCCCCCTTGCAAAATATTGCTATCAGCATATATACTGCAGCAGGACAACAAGGGTTCGCCGTTACATCTCATCCAGGCTCGAGGACTACATCTTGGATGACGTTTGGAAATCAGATCAATGCTCCGAGCTTTACTTCATCGGATACCGCAAGTGTCGCTCATTGGTATTTTTTGAGCGCAGTGGAAGGATGGGTCAACGGAGGAATGAGCTCCTTTGTAATCGTTGGGGATAGTATCACCGACGGTCGAGGTAGCACCACAAATGGCAACAATAGGTACGCTTGTTGCTGATATCAGAACCAACGCATGGTTCTACCCAACAGTCCGTAATTCAATTGATATACGTGCTAACAGCCTGGGACTAGATGGCCGGACCTCTTGCTACGGAACATGCAAAAGCAGCACTTTACTCGACAGATTTCTGTTATCAACCAGGCTGCAGGAGGAAATCGAATTCTCTATGACGGATTAGGGCCGAATGCTCAGGGGAGAATCGACCGGGACGTACTTGCCCAGTCTGGGGTCAAGTTCGCTATGATATTCGAAGGTGTCAACGATATCGGTACAGCGCCGGCTACTGCAGAAGCGCAAGAGGTTATATACCAAAGACTTGTTCTAGCCTTCAAACAGATCGCGACTCGAATCCATACCTTCAAGATCCCTCTTTTCGCCGCTACAATTACACCTTTCGGGTCCCCAAATCCGTCTCTCCAACCATATTCCGCACCTCAAAGAGAAGTTACTAGACTAAGGATCAATGACTGGATAAGAAAATCGAAGGGGACCGTGTTTGATGCCGTGATCGATTTTGACGCGTTGTTGAGGGATCCAAAGAATGCGACCCAACTGAACCCAATATATGACAGCGGTGACCAATTGCACCCGAGTCTGCAGGGATATCAATATCTTGCTGATAAATTCCCCATGGACCTGTTTGACAAATTCAAGAATGGAGTTGATGGGTTCAACTAAGGTCGATTCCGGAGTAGACTAAAGCGAAAACGGGCCTGAGCATATCAGAGAGCTATCATTAGGATGCGTGCTATTTACGTAATCCCACACCAGCGTCGGTGGCTACATGGACAGATCTGTATATAGCTATATCAAAATACTATAACCCATTTCGATAGCTACCTTTCACAATGATTATCCGAAAGCTTAACAATGTAGCGCCGGTAAGCACCGCCTCTTAAACTAATTACTCAGGGTCTAAAAGCCCCGAACTATCGTGCATACTGCAGAACACTCACCTCTTTAGCTGTGCGAATGCGTGAACAAGTTGGCGGGTTCGCGTCGGAAATCCCGCTTGCTTGAAACCGAGGAGCTGAGAAGCCTGGGAATGCGTGCCAGCAAAGTCGGCCCCACCCGTCCTCCCTATCGAGTTAACCCGGCAAGGCTCCAAATGGTGGCGCCCAATCAGGGTTGCACAACCAATTGGAAGCGATTAGGCCCGGCCGAACTGTGCATGCTTCCAAGGCGACTTTCCCCAAGTTAGCCATCTGCACGACGCTGCAAAAAGATCATGGCTTACACAAGCTGGAGGGCTGAGATATTCCCGAGTGCGAGTTTGTGCATTCAGAATATTTTTTTTCGCGTAAGGCTGGCCGCGTAGGCAGGGGGGACGAGGAGGTCTGCCCAACCTCCGACCTTGTGCGACGGTCGATCCTTTAAATGGATCATCGTCCGCCGACTGATCTCCTGGTGATCTGCTGGGCTCCAACACATTCGTGACCTTCTATCAGATTCGTAGAAATGACTTTCGCAGGGAGAAGTGTAGGACTTTTTGTTATATTCCTTGTCTTCTTACATTCCGTTGTAGCAGAAACAGTCACAGTCTCTCCAAATGCCAGTAAGTACAATCTTGTGTACAGGAACAGACTCATAAAAAGTCAATTGTATAGCTAATGCATGTGCCCACCTCCTCAGCACGATCTACTCTCTCACATTGCGGCCCTAGTTGCGAGGTAGCGTACACAGTGGTGGAAGTTTCCTGGGCACCGACATCGACATTCACAGCTTTTGGCTCGCCCAGTGAAGTCGCCTCGTCTTCAGAAGCATACTCTTACTACTGGGCTGAAAACTCACCGCAATTAGTTTTGGGGTCTGTTGCTACTGATTGGAGGACACCCGAGTTTAGCGCGACCTGCTGTGATGAAGCTTGGTATATTGCATCCGGGGTTACCGCCCAGTTTTCTAGAAACATCGCGACTGCAACGGCGGACCCAGAAACATGTGCTCCAACGGATATTGTCTTCACTGGCCAACTTGTAGGAACAGCTCGACCATCTGCTCCTAGTACGCTTCCATTTCTACAGCATGATTGCGATGTTTCCACAACAGTCATCAAGACAGTTTTCACACAGGTCACTATTGTGGCAGCTACCCCTAACCCTCCCACGGGTACCGCCAATGGCCAAAGCACATGGTGGGATGACACCAACACTATCACAATACTACTTCCTCCAATACCAACCCGTGAGTTTACGTCCTCATCTCTTACGATAGATACATTATGCTAAATTTCGAACTAAATGTAGCATTTTTCACAATATCACGCTGTGAATTGCAAGGCGGTGCCTCTTGCCAATGGAGTGTCGGAACTATGAATCTAAGATGGGACCAAACTACGATTACAATCAGTGGAAATGCAAGTGCACTTGCCTCAATGGAGGCGGAGATCGCTACTTCTATCAATAACGAGTTTGATTGGGTCAACGCCAGCAGTGGATGGAGCAATGGACAAGGTGCTACTGCCCCGTGCTGTGGGTCTTCAATTTTACTCGATGACGACGTGATTATCGATTACGATGGCGATTGTCCGACAACAGTGCTGACAGGCTTCAATACCATTCTACCGGAGAGTATCGCTTACCGATTTATACAAGGCGATGAGGCCGATTGCAACATCAATATTGGAGGGGGAATAGCAAGTACAAAAACAGCAGTCTATGTGGAAAAGGTCACCGCGGACATTGATAATGGTTCCACCACGTCTAAACCTCCAGCTACGAGAGAACCGGTCAACAGTCCTACTCCTACAACAACTTCTATTATCACGAAACAGACGGATGATCAATCAACCAAACCACCTCCTCGAACTACTCCAAGGACGACATCAAGGGCGATACCAAGAACGACAACTAGACGGCCGACAACCACATCAGCAGGTCAACCGAGTCGTGCGGCACCAGGACAAAGCTCTCAGCCGCAGCAATCGATTCCGCCGCCTAATCAATCTCCAAACTCCCCAAATTCTCCTGTCACAAATAACGGAAACGCTCCTACCACAAACAACGGAAACGCTCCTACCACAAACAACAGGAATGCTCCTACCACCAACAATGGGAATGCTCCTCCTGTCACGGTTCCGGGTCCCTCTGGGCCTAGCAACGTATCAGGCAATACAGCTCTCCCAGTGAACACTCCGATAATTCCAGCTGGTACTCAGATAGCTCCACTCGATACTCCGGTCATTCAAGTGACACTCGCTCCACAACCGTCTCTATCCACCATCTTCACCGCCTCACCTATTGAGATTACCACGACGGATGCAGCAGGAAGTGAGACAGTGATATCTACATTTACCAGTGTTCCAATTGGCGCCGCAGTTAACGTAGTCACGACCGATAGCGAAGGGAACTCTTTCACTACTCGTATTACATTCTCCAACCCAGGCGGAAATGTGCATTTCACTCCGACTCCAGTCGATACTGAATCTTCGCGTACTACTATCTTGACGGTAACCACTAGAAGGGGGACTGTGGCTGTGGCGGAGACAATAACGAGCGTAGTTGCGGACGATGGTTCAACTTCCGGAGCCAGCACCACCAGCAGTGAAGAAGCCCCGACAAATGGCGCTGAAGCCGCTCCAACAGGAACAAATAGTCCGACGGGTAGATCCTCAGCAGACTCCTTCAACAAGAATCGCCTACATAGCTCCGGTCTTGTCATAATATGTCTTTTGACTTCAGCCTCTATAATGCTTTTATGATCAAAGCAACCTTTTTACACCTTCTCTTTCTCCCTTACTCTGTTGCTTCCACGTTTGGGTAGTTGGCCCATTCAACAAATTTTAATGATATTAATGACGGTTTATTTAACTTCTCCCACCCTAGAGATTTGCGCGGCATGGAGGTTAAGCATTTTGATTCAATCGGCTAGCATAAAATTGCAAAATTAACTGAGTTCTAATGTTTATGAATTGATAGAGATGCTATTTGTATTTCCTATTGGCGTTAAAATTTTTTATTGTACTTATAATATAGCTATACGATTCAACTAATACCAAAACAAAATCACTTATTCATTCACCCCCTCAAACCTCAAACAATCCCGTTAATGAAAGTGTCAACCCTAGAGTGAATGGGTTGAATTGAATGGGGACGGTCGCTAACGACAAAATGACTTTACAAGTGTAGCCGAAATTCCAGATAGTTTCGAACTCTCCTCCCCAGATTCATTCCTCATCTTCATTTAAAAGCTTAGTCAATACCAGTACGTTACTTTCATCCTTGCTGTACGATCGTATTCGCGTGAGTGAAAAGTCAAGTACCATCCTTGTTTTATTGACATGGGTCAATCCTACATAACGTCCATATAACGACATTCGTTAATTAACCGACCCCAAACAGATTACAAACGCTCGCATGATGTCGCCAGTCTCCAAAAGCCTCGCTCCCTTTTCTCTTAACTCATCCAAGGTTTCTCACCATCTCCTGCCTCTTTTGCGAACATCCTTTCCAACATGGCTTCCAAGGATGACCTGGGCGTCACCAAAGTTTCCGTGACATCGCTGACCAGCGACCTCACTGCCATACACAACTGCCGTGATGTTGGTGCTACAATCAACAGGTTTTTTGGCAAGCCGTTAGTAACATTCGTCCTAAAATGGGAGTTCTATGCGATTGATAGAGAAATAGACTCGTGAAAGAGAACCTCTTCTTCCGATCAGGCCGCCTTGGTAAGTATATCCAAATATGTGCCCTTATTTTGCATTATCCTGGCTTGCCTGCTCATATGAATGACTTTCTGTAGACTACGCGACTCCCGCAGATTTAGAGCTGTTGACCTCCTCAACGCAGCTAAAATCGATCATTGATTTCCGGACAAAAACGGAGCTTGAGCGCGTCCCCACCAAATCCCCAGCTGGAAACCCGATTGCGGTCGTTTCCGGTGCGACAGTCTATCACATCCCATACATCAACGACGAATACACCAAAAAAGCGCTTTTGAGTAAACTGCCATGGTATCGGATAATTCAAGTCATCATCTATCACTACCTTGGGTTCAGAACTGCGGTCGCGACAATCGTCTCCAAGCTAGTTATTGTTCCAATGGGTCTCAAGGGAATTGCATACGAGTGTGTTAAATGGCTCGGCCCTGAAATAAAAGAAACTTTTGGAATTTTTGCTGATGAAAGCAACTACCCGATACTTATTCATTGTACCCAGGGTAAGGATAGAACGGGACTCGCAACTCTACTCATTCTGTTGGCCATACTAGGGGATGGCGATGCGCAGGTCAAGGCTATTGATTATGACTACATGCTATCTAACGAAGGTTTGAAAGGCTTGCGGGATGAGATGATGAGAGAAATGGCGCCCTTTGGGTATACTAAAGATTTTCTCTTTGCTGAGGAAGGATGGGTTGACGCTGTTGTTGGGTTCATTGAAGAACGGGGCCGCATCGAAGCATATTTGGCGGATGTTGGGATTACGGACGATGAGATGAAGAGAGTACGGGAATGTCTCCTAGTAACGACTTGATAGCGCTGTATGTCCAGCTTAACGTTCAGACTTGAACACGAGCATCGATTATATATGCCGCAGGCACACTGACGCATGTGGATTCTAGCCACCCGAAGCCTATATCACAATCAGAACGTTTGAAGTGTACAAAGTCTTTTAACTAATCTACTACGCAATCAAAAAGTATCATAGAGTGCATTAATCATGGATTAACTATAAATAGTATTATGCGTCGCTCAGAGCTTCCGGAACACAAATAACATAGCAACTTCATTAAAAACAACCTAGTCATAAATGTCCAACTTTTCCGAGTCGGACCATTAGATAGTGTATCTGAATTCTTCCGACTCCTCCAAAACCATCTCACCCTTATCAGCTTTGGCATTTGCCCACTTGAAGTAAAGCATAAGACCAGAAGTGTTGATAATGGTGAGACTGGCAGCGACGAGAGCAGCGTACAAACCGGGGTGATATTTAGGGGCATCTTGTGGTCTAGTAACACACGTATAGGTAAGTAAGTTGATTCTTGTGAAGTTAATAATGACTATATCGAGCTATGCTATATGACTTACCGGAAAACCAAACTGCCAGCAATACCACCAATAGCAGCCCAGATGACGATGGTAGCAGAAGACAAAGCTCGCTTCCACTGCCCACGAATGTTATTCGCCTGATATGCAAGAGCCAATGGAACATTGGCACTAGCACCAGCGCAGCAGAAGAAGACGCCGGTGTATTTCGACGCATTGTTGGGGGCCCAGCCAATCATGACAACACCCATAATTTCAAGAAGGCAGTTGAAGATGATAACCGGCCCTCGGAGCTTCAAATAGTCGCTCAATCTACCAGTGATAAAAAGCCAGATGAAGGTGAACGCGTAAGGAGGGATAGTGAGTAGGAGAGATTGGGAGATCGAGAATCCCATTCCTGTGATAGGTTAAGCTGATTAGCGATTGTGACACATCTTGGGGCAAACTAGACGAGCAGAAGGTATACCTGTGCGCAGAATAATGGGTAGGAAGAAAGCAAGAGCGTAGGTGACAACAGCAGAGAGACCATAAATCGAGCCTAAGAAGTAGATCTTGATGTCTTTTCCACCGCTCAAAAACTTTCTAACTGTAAATTGCTCAAGTTGAACATCGCCACGGTCCTCGTCGATCATTCTAATAACATAGTCGACTTCGGCTTTATTGAGGAACTTGTAGGCCTTGTGGGCATCGGCATCGGGGAACGGCACAAGGAAGACGAAGGCACCGCATGCCAAGACAACTGTAATGATTCCCTCCATGATGAAGATCCATCTCTGTTTCCTAGTTGTTAGCAGATGTTCTAGATAATTTTAAAGAGCAAGGCATCCTACCCAGCCGGCGAGTCCGCCTACACCATCCATTTGCATCAAGCCATAGCCAAAGAGACCCTTCAAGTAAACCATTGTCAGTAAAGTCAAGTCACATGATGTTTATGGTTGAAACCGGGACTCACGCTAAATGCCGAGGCAATCGCTGCAAGCATATATACGTACGAGAAGCGTCGTCCCATCTCATCTATTCCAATATTTTAGCTCTGAATCCCTTGCAAGTACTGATATGCGCCAATCAGTAGAAGACTTACAGCGAGTATACCAAGTACTTAACAAGTACGCAACAGCAGGGAAGAACCCTCCTTCAAAAAGACCAAGGACCAGACGCAAAGCCAAAAGCTGTTGCCATTTCTTCACAAAACCCATCGAAACCACAGTGCAACCCCATAGCAGAGCCAGAGTGGTCAAGAAGTTGCGGGGGCCGAATTTGCGAACAAGGATCGTGGCGAATGGCTGGATAAGCGTATAGAGTATAAAGAACATAAGATTGCAGATTGACTACATGCGATCAGGATCAGTCAGAGTTCTAGTGCCCTATCCCAATGATATCACTGAGATTCTCGCGAGGTGGGCCACTCACGTATGCGTTGTTTGCAGCATTCATATTGAGGGCGACAGTCATACTAAAAGTTACGCGTTAATTTAGAGTTTTCGGAGCGGAGAATAGCCAAAACTAACCCGGCGACGGAAGCCGTTCCCATATTGTTTCTGTCGATAAGAGAGAAGCAATACACCACCCCGATAATAATGATGATACGAAGATCAATGCGACGAATAATCCTCCTCTTGTCCGCCTCAGAGAACTCAACATGATCTGAGATTTTGTCATCTAGACCTGCCTCAAGATTTTCCGCATTGGCGGGCCGTTTCTCATCTATTGACGTCATTGTCGAAAGTTTGAATAAGAAGGGACCTAAGTACAAGTCTTATTCTGTGTACTTGGAAGTTCCGAAAACACCAACCGAGTTTCTGCAAATTAAGAGATCCCAGTGAAGACTTTCAGCTGCTGAAGCAACAACAATCAGGGGATGGAGGTTTGATGATGGAGGAAAGTGGACAGCTCTGAGGGTCCGGGCAGCCCTTGATATATAGATGAGTATCAACCCCAGAAGAACTCTTTATCGCATTCACACTACTGTAGTTCTTGTCTCTTCTGCGCACACATGCAGGGAAACTAATGAGAATCAACAAGCTACTCAATAAGACCGCGTCAAAGAGTTGCAGGTGAAACGATAATAAGTAGGTCCCAAAAGGTTTGCCCCAGGGACCCACCATACTATTCCGTCTTGGGTCGTGAACGGCACGAGAACTACACGTGAAGCCTTCAGCCCGGACCCTCAATTGATGAGCATTTTGTCGCTTGGGATTCGGCTGCAGCTTGCTCAAACGAGAATCATCCGTATCTTGTGGCGTTCACAACTTCCAATCCTCGAATAAATCGTTAAACCTTGCCTTGAATTGGAAGGGATTTATCATGTATCAAGGATAACGAAGCTGGGTCACTGAGCCCATCTGCTTTGTGAACGGACATTCTACATTTCGCAATTACATAATTAGATAATTACCGACTTAGCCCAAACGAGGCATCTACGCGAGGTCGATTTTAGTCTGCTTCTACGTCTTCCAAACCCCCTTCTAGCTCCTTTATCTTCCGTGAATATTATTTACTGAGACTTGACGAATTTCCAGGTGTATACATGTAGGAGATGCGCTTGGTCTAGATTAAGGATTACACGATGTATCCGGAAATCGCGCGGAGCTCAATTGGCCTTGGAATGTCACTAACGCCACTGAGCGGAGTCACCTTGCATTGGCGTCCACCGAACCTTCAGACAGTCCACATGCGCTTTTTCATGTGTGTGATGAAGGGCCCTTGGTCAGGCAAGTGGGTACTTTCAACATCCTCAACAATCCGACCGCCTTTAAACCAATAAAGCTTGGGCTGCGGCAGTGCGAGGGGCGACTGAGACCAAGAATTGGTGTGCACGCGCGAAGCTAGGGTTGCCACACACGCTTCGACTGAAGACATCCAAAATATATTATCAGGCTTATCATTCTCATGTATGAAGCACATGTACAGATACATCGCTGTCTCTCCACTTACCTCGATAATTTTCAAAGGCAAAGATACACTGAGCATGTGTCGCAGAAGACAATCAATATATATATATATATATATACTGATGTGCCGATGCCCTGCGATGTCGCTAAGCTGAACCAGGTTAAAGGTTCGACGATTGCTGCAGATATTTTGACAGCTCGGTATATATACTATTCATACTAGTATATAATAATTACCAACTGGTAAGCGTATCTCAAGAAACAAAAGCTTCATACTTCTCTCGCAACGAACCCAAGCTGCGGCCCCCCAATGGAGTGGAACCCTTTCTCTACCCGCCAAGACGGAATGTTCGACTGGTCTGAACAATAGGTCCACGGATCTGCATTAAAGCCATCCAGGAGGGTCCCACTAAGCTATAATGTGTTGGGACTAACGCCGGCACACCTCCATTTTCTCCTCATGCGGAGCCGCTTGGAGCGCCGCGATATTTTGTGATGCCCCGCATGCAGCTGTGCCATTGGGCGCGCTCTTGGCTGCAACCTTACAAAATGCTTAATGGTCCAGTTTATGAGATGGTAAACCAGCCTTCTCCGTCAAATATAATACCTACTTATATGCTACTTACGTATTTGGATATCCTTGAGAAGCCATTTGACCGCAGGACCAATCTCTTGGTGCTTTGGTCATTTCCATGCTTACTTGTCATTCGTTAATTACTCCAGCACAAACCGAACTTGCGTTCCACCTTTAGCCGAGAACAAGTCATCTCTACGGTCGACCTTGGTACTTGGGAAAGGTTTAAATCGTTCCAATGCTCTGGTAATATCTTCCGCGTCCGCAGGTACACCTAGCAAGGGTTCGAGGGATGGATAATCGATTCTCCCCCGCGAGAAAGAGCAGGCCTATCAAAATGGGAAAAAAAAGTCACGTGGTGCCCGGCCACGAGTTATCGTGGGAACAGTGCTTACTCACATTCGTGAGTTCGGATGCGGATGTAAGCTGCCGGTCATGGGTGTAAACTTTGATAAGGGGCATGCCTTTGTGGATCCAATTAAAGCTTGCAACGGCCTCGAGCGTGGGATCCGTGAGAAGAGAGAACGCAAGCCGTTGGCACAGCTGCAGGATGGCATATTGCGCATACGAGGATGGTCCAGTCCTGGAGGAAATCAAGCAAAAAAATCTTGACAATGTTCAAGATGGCTCCAATTAGTAGAAAATACAAGGAAATGCATGTGATGTACTGGTACGAATGCAGATGGTGTTTTGATGTTTCTCAGGTGACAAGGGCAATCTTGGGACGACTTTTTGTGAAGTGGGTACTCCGGAAATACTGAACTAAAACGTATATCGGCCACAATTTCAACCGCATCTTGAGCCGTATCCGACGTCTTGGCCCGCCTGGTCAATGCTGAAATACATTAGACAGATATCGAACTTGTATGTCAAGACAGCTCAGTCAGACTAAGGGCATGTTGAGTTACTCTAAATTATTTTAGTGGTACACTAGATTGACTAGAGTCGGTTAAGATTGCACACTCGTCTCGAAGCCTGTCATGAGAACAAGCTAGTAAACCAATGTGGGCCGGTAGATGATAGAATCCCAAGCCTTTCGTCTCGATTTTCTTCGGCTTTCTATCATGTAACGCGCGGGGAATTTCAACGGTTATCGATATATCGCCATGGCGGCACCACTAGAGCAGTTTTAATATTCACTTTGCTCGAGCCGATGAGGCGCTTTTAGTTAAGACATACTGAAACACCAACAGCCAATCCCAGAAAATCCGGGGACCCCAGATTTTCCCCATTTACCTCCTCCGTACTGCGAGAAACTTTGACCCAAACCATCTAAGATGCACAATGGTACACCTTCCACGTTACATAATCTCTACACAATCGCAGATTGCGGTCCCGTGGGACCTTGAATGACGTATTCACTAATTATCGAGACGAGTTTGCAATCTCGATCCGAGGCCACGAGGCTCTTAATAGTCTCCATACGAGCTTGTAGACTAGGAAACAATGCAGGTCAACTTATCGCGCCTTGATTTCAGGGACCTTCGGCTCCAAAGAAAAACGGCCGCTACCTTGTATCGTCTCGAGAGTGGCGTGTAGTCTCCTTCAAACAGTGTCTTCAATTTTTACATCACGAAAAACTTGAAATCGGAAGTCAAGACGAAATCCATCTTCGCTCTTTGAGATGAACCAATGAGCGGATGTCCTACGCGATTTCGTGACAACATGTTGGGTATGTGGGTTTACAGGTTTATGATCATGTTGCAGGATATGGATTCAATAGAACCTCTTCTGCGATCGCATCAACTCACTCTAACTTGATCATACTTTTCTCTCATCAGATTCTCAACAATGACAATATAATTTTCCCATTCCTCGTCTCTACTCTCCTCTTAGTACCTTTGTTTATACGTTCAAGTCAAGCCAGTGCCCGCAGAACGAGAGTCTTTTGCTTCAGTTTTTGTTGATTTCTACGCTTGGATTCTATTCGGCATTTCAAGAATATAGAATTACCAGTAATTCTTCTCCCATTAAACGATTACCGTACGATATTTCAAACAGCTATTTCTAAGCTCTCTCCCCCTCTCACTACCGCCTTGCAAGGGGGACTATCATTAGTTGACCAATATCAAGACCCAGGACTTTTCAGAGAATTCGCTAGGTAGCAATCATGCAAGTTCCGCGTGAATAGATCAACGAACGTCTTTTTAGTAGGTTCTTATATTTATTCCAAGATACCCTATGATAGGAAGAAGGTGGATGATAGAGGTCTCACATATACACGTGTGTATGTTCGGTGGGTCGGATACTCAAAATTCTTGAGTTATATAATTACATAACTCAGGAATTTGTGTGTCAAGCCTAGATGTTTCGGGTGAGGTCAGATTTTGCCTCACGATACTGTAGGGCATCAGAATCCTCAAAGTTAACACTTAGAACTTGGCGCATTAGGGAAAGCTCCCAGGAGGCTCCAGAGCTCGTACACTCACGCTTTGATATTGTGAATAGCCCTTTTTAAATGCATACCATATCGATATGGTATATCAACATCGACTTCACCCCCACCAATCACGGCAACTTAAATGTAGCCATAGGAACTACTTCTTAAATTTAGAAGCTTCATAATTCCAATGCAAATGTTCGAGGTTTGGCATATTCGTCTTTAATAAGCTGTGATAATTTTGCAATAAACGAGCTTCATGTGAGCGACTACCCACAGGAGGGGCGAGCTCGATGGAGAGTAAGAAGCTTGTAGTTCCATAATTTTTAAATTGTCTTGATTGGAGAGCCTGACGACCTTATCTAAATGTTCATCATAAAATTATCTGTAGCTTCTAGGCCTTTGGAAAGTCATCAATCAATGTACCACTTTTGCGATCAACGGTCCTCTTAATATCCATTCCGAAGAGGCCGTGGCTAGGACTACCCCGCTGAGATGGCTCGAGATTGGTTTCAAACGTTTTTGAAGATCTTCTTCGAAGGTTGGGTATGAATCATTTACCCAACACTCCAATAATGCGAAGCCCTCTATATATAAGTATATATGAGTAAATTAATCAGGCTTTAACCTGCCGCGCACCTTCAGGTAAATCTCATTTTGCAATAAAGAGTTTTCCTTTGCAAATCAGAGTGGGAGATACTAGGACAGTATCTAAAGAGGCCATTGCCTTTAAAGGCCTCTCGTCGAAAGATGTATCATTCGCCAATAAAAGGTAAATGTACTAAGAGAAAAATTGCGAGAGCCGACTACATAGGTATGGAATGCGGCTTGCGGCGAGACCAATCTACGCAAAGTAAATTATTAGTGATAAGTTCCGTATCAGCCTAGCTCAATCAAACTCTACAATTGTGAGCTCACTTCTTAACCACTGAGATAGTTCTTGCATGAGATGGCGGTGGCTGATGCAACATCAGTGTACCACGGGTTCACAAAATCTCTGGCACGTATCTGCAACTTTTGCCAATAGCAGACAATAGTTCCCAGGAATTCGTTCAGGCAATCAAACTAGTAAGGTTACGGAAGACTACGTATTGCGCCCCGGGTCCTTGGATTGTGGTAAACTCGCCGATATATCCTGAAATAAAGACTAGATATATCTCGCACGATCTCGCTTTAATATTGGACTTGGGACCTGGGGACTGTTTATTGGGGAACCGAATACTTTCGGGGTTGTGATTTTGGTTTCGTAAAATAAATCCATGGATTTATGGATTTCATGAAGTTTGGCTATCTTCGCTGGCGGGACTAAATTGGTGTGAGCGCCGCCTACAGTTTTCGTTGCAGAGAACCCAGACTTGGTGACGTGGGATATCTATGGATTAAGTCTAGGCCCTCCTGGTCGCCTTAGTCGATTTTAAGATCACGATAACAATTATTCTATATTGAGCGGTTCGGGTAGACTTCCCGCATTACATCAAAGTTAAACTCAATCAGCCGACAGATATCGACATCCGTGGGCTGCTTGAGCTTAAACTGTTTTTAGAAGCTTCGATATATCGAAGCTTCTAAAAACATTCGCTGGCTTCTGAATATGTTTCGTGAAGTAGTGAATGCGGCCGTAGCGCCGGATAAAGTTATCGGTCTCAATGTCTCAATGTCTCAACACTATAATTAGAGAGAGCTCGCACACTTTCATCCAAAATGGAAAACGGCCTCCATCATGCGATGGGACATGATCTAGACCTACCCCAGAAACATGCCTAGTGCCCTGCGACAAATAGGAGAATTTCCGAAGAAAAACAAGCTTCTCTGGTGGGCTCCGAAGACCCCTGTTCAACGACAGGATCGGAAAGCCCTACATTTCGGTGTCTCCTTAGGGGGATGAATGGTAGGGAACGGATCGTATGGCCACATTTGTACCAGCGCACCTGCCCGCTCAGCCCCGGGAATTCAAATTTGGAGGTGGTGCGAGTGCGATTGCAACAGTGACCTCTCAGCGAAACATCCTATTTTCGGTACTCGGTGAATTTTCCAACGCGATGATTGGAGCGCCCGCGGGAACGCCAGCCAACATTGCTAATGGCATAGCGAACGTGATGGTAAAGGAGGCAGGTATGGTCACCGCCCTAGCTCTTGCGCGACAAGGCAAAGTTACCATTTTCGTGGTGGATGTAACATTATTGCATGATAGCATTGAACGAAGCTTGTCCTACCTTCGTTAGCACGGGTTAGAATGGGAGGATTTCTGAACGCCGTGGCACTCAAAGCGCTCAACACGGTGTAATGACAACCATCCAATATCCCATCATATATTGCATTGCGGGCTGAATGTAGGATGGAAATTAAACTTCTCGAGGCTGGAAAGCAACCGAGTTCCCAAATTGTATATAAGGACTCCAGAATTCTCCCTTTAATTAATCCTTTTCATCTCATCATCACAATATCATATAATCAATTTACATTCAAACTTCTAATCTCTAATATACGCTCGTTCTGAACGTTTCGCACATTCGCTACATTTTACGTTACATTTTACCACAAAATCAACACATTCGCTCTTCAACATGGTCTTTATCAAAGCCACCGCTCTCCTCTCCCTTCTCGCAGCCGTCTCTGCCGCCCCAGCAGCTGACGTCGAAGCTCGCGCAACGCCCAATGCTTACAGCTTCCTTGCTCTTCGATCCGCTTCTCCAATCCACTTTTCAAACCTTAACGCCAACGGCGGTTACATCTGGCTGGGAAAGCAGACCGCGACTTATTGCCCTCTCCAGCCAAAGCAATGCCCTCCTGGCAAAGACACCTCCATCTATGTCGATAACTCTTCGTGGACAGCTTCCATGAACACCGTCGTCCCGGGTGGTCAACAGTTTTATGTTGACAACCACGGCGCGTTGGCGTACACTCAAGCCCATTCGGCTCGTATCCCGGCCGGATCCCTCACCACCGGATTCCAAGTCAAGAAGGAAAGCAACGGCATCTACTATCTGTCGCACTGCGAGGGAGGCTTTTTGGCATGCCCTGTCGATAAGAAGGGCAACGGCCCATGGAAGGTTTTCATTGACGGAAAGAGAAAGTTGAAGGATTCGGATGTCCCAACTAAGAGCAAGAATGACTGTTTGGGCTTCAGCGCCGCCGGTAGCATTAACAAGACCCCTGTTTGGCAATATATTTAAACGCCTATTACGAAGTAACGATTACGATGACAGAATATTTAGCATATACAGAAGCGATGATTAGTTTAATACTTTGTAGTTTATAAACCTAATATACAAACCGATACCTACACGTATAATTTCGCTCATTCTACACCTTGGTGACCAAGTGGTGAGCTTATGAAGAAATTTGAAGGAAGAAATTCATTTCGCAATACGTTATTTGCATATTCGTATCTCTAAGAATTTAATTATGCGGTTCTTAGGACGTCTACATGCAATCGACCTCGCTATGCCCATGACTTAAAAAAAATCGCGTCCGAAGACCCGGATTGTGCTGAGAGATGGGAATAGTGTCTTGTTTCCACGGAAACAACCTTTACTGCGCTTTCTTTCCTTGATTCGCCTCCATGTTCTCCATTTTAGTTGCCCACAGAGCAGCACCCACAGTGTGGGTAAAAGCGAAGACAATATTGACGAGGGGGACTAGGTTCAAGAGAACGCAGGACAAGCCAAATCTAAAGCCCGAAAATCTTTGATCAGCAAATTGGAATAGCGAGAGATTCTAGCTCTGAGCAATCCTTACCCGACATATGCACCCTGGTTTCTCTTGACAAAATCTGATCTCTCCGTATCCGAAAACCCTTTGAGCTGGAAATATCTAGCGTGCTGGGCGGGTCCAACGTTTCGTGCTTGATTGTCATAACAGTGATTAGTCATAGCCTTGACGGAGAAGGCCTTTGGCTGGTATATCGCTTAGCTTACCGTTCAAGATAAAAAACACCATGGTACCGAAGATTGGTATAAAGTTCAGAGGAAGCAAGACAACGTATCTGATGAGACTTTTGGTGATGCTATCACCGAACGGTTTCTTGAGACGTTTTCCAAGCTTGCTGAGGGGGTCATTGGAGCTAGATGGTCGGACTTCACGACCCGCTGCTACCAAAGCTGTTTGGTTTTGCTGGACAAGAACCTGAACCCAATTGCCTGTCAGCCAAAGACTCAGTGTGGTACTAGTAATTCAAAAGTCCGGACATACAGCATCAAAAACTTCGACAATGGCATCATCCATCCACCACCATTTGCTGATAAGGAGCACCAAGGTTGAACTTTCGGACAAAACTAGCATCGAAGCATTGACAAAGGCGACCGGCCCGTCGACGAGGGCTAATATAGCAACTTGGGGAAGGTATGTGACGAAGAACATCGCGGTGATGACAGTCACGGATAACAGTATGGTCGGCAATATCTTACGCCATAGCGGCCGCTGGAGTGAGGTATGTCGAAGAAAATGATAGATTCCCTAGACTCAACGTCAGATCAGGATACGCTAAATCTTTCGACACCGGTGATGTCGCGCGAGCACTGTGGTACTACCTGAATCGGGAACATGTAGGCACCGGATTGCGCTGCATCTTTGGATATTGCGAGCGCCTGTTCGGCCTCTTGCTTCACTATGGTCTTGACTTTATCGGAAGTGGACATTTTGATGTTTTATTGAAGGAGCAGAAGTAAGGGAGATGAAGCCTTAGACGCGCAAAGGATGAAGCGTTTTATTATTGTCGAAAATGATGTCATTAGTACGACGTCGCGAACACCCTGGTCAACACATCACTTCACCGCAACCTGTAGCTGGCACCAATCCTATACAGGATAGCTATCCTACGTCTACATGTAGCTACAGCGTGCTGGTAGCATAGAGTATGAAGTCCGCTTGGAGAATTCCGAGGTCTTGAACACGGACCAACCTAGCCAACGCGTGTGTGCAAAGTTACCCGGCGTACTCATGTTTCTTATGCTAGTGGCCATTTCTGACTAATCGCGATGGCCATCGCGATTAGTCAGAAATCACCGAGCAAAAACCCCTGAATGAAGGTGAAGACGGAGGTAAAGACGGAAAATTATACATTCGGTGCGTTTATACAGTGTCTGCTGAGGGGACGAGTGTTAAATTACAGGAAAGGATTGCGAGTCGGCATGCTGCTTGGCCTTCGCGCTCGTTAAAGCGGCAGATCTAAGGCTGTCGGATTAAGCATAAACCGAGATATTGCCAGATCGGGGCACGGAGAATCCAGGCACGTTAATTCAATGGACCGTATTACGACTCCAGACACCAGGTTATTTGAATTTTTCTTTGGTCGGGATATAAACTACCATCCGAGAGGCCCTAAAGAACCGATGGCTGTGGTGTGACTAATTTTTTGTTAGGGCAGCATTGGGGAGGAGAAGAAGGTGGATCGGATAAATCGGCATGAGTCTCTGTTAACTCCTCAGAGAGCTCGATGTTCTTTCTTTGTCTGAAATTGAACCGATGTGTACTTATTGAGTACTTACTCAGTAAGTACTCAAATTCAATAGCTCTTGCGAGCTGAAAGAAAGGATATAGTGTAATATCCGAAGTCATCTGATCCGTTCAAACACTGTCCGTATGCGCTCGAGTTTTCGCGGCAAATTCTATAACTCTGAGCCCCAAACAATGGACTTTTTTTGACCCAGCTATCGTACGAGACGCCGTGATTTCGTGAAATGCTGACGAATCTGGCAAACGGAAACGAAACCCATTGGCTAACCTAATCTCCACCAAGCTTTTTGGTTGAGCGTTACCGAGGTTCTGGTATCTCCAGGCCAAACACTTTTACGCAAGGCTCGACGTTCGATGTATTGCTAGATTGTGCCGTCGATAAGAGCGAGTTATCTAGATCGAAGACGATGTATGCATACATGTATGTATGTAATGGTCTAATTTCAAAGGCCATCACTAATCACCAACAGGCTCCAGGGCGCAGAGATGGCCCACAAGACCTTCCGTCTTGAGATCTCGATGTTCCACCATGTCATGTCGTCTTCCATTGACAATCCGAATCGACATCGAGTCACCCCCTTCGTAATTTCTACTCAGGCCTGCTGATAGCCGTACAAGGAAAAGGATACGAACCCAACTAGAATCTTAGATGCAGGCTGTTAATTAGCTAAGCTCAGTTAAGCTTTGGGGGAGGCGAGCGGATGAAACGGCCTTTGGGTCGGAGTATCGGCGCACCGGCTGGCAAATGGAGCGAAAGTAATTCGTAACTGGCAAAAAATTTTCCCCGTGGTTCCAACGAGTTAGTCATCTAGGTGTGCACCTCTTGTGGCCCTTCTTCTGGGTTTTATTTATATTTCACCGCTGGTACAGTTCCCCGTATCACGATCAGATATCCGACTCTGAGTTACTCGACGTTCCAGCAGCCTCGGCCCGACTTTGACTTCAGCGACAACGCGCCCCAACCCGCAACACAGAAAACCAACCACTGAAAGTGAAACCCGAGCGAGCCAGCGACGCGGCGACGTAACTGCCGCCGTTGACGGTCAGCAAACCTGGCGTCCTCGCAACCAAGGCCTGACCCCGAGCAGGCCGACCCTGTCTCTTCCAATCACCCGCCCGGCAGTGAGCCTCTGTTCGTTTCAGCTGGCGGTCACTCGGGTGCGGGGCGACGAGCCTCGCTATCTTCCAGCCAGTCTTCTTCAGACGTCGACGCGATAGCCGTGGAAAAACGAATCGAAGCCGAACCTCTAGACCCCGAACTCGTCGCGCAACGAACGAAATCAACAGTACAGTCTACTGTCCTCGATCAAAATGAGAATGATCTTAGGAAAGCACCAAAGCCTTGGTACAGGCGGAACCCGCTCAAGTCGCGGATCCCACCGCCTGTGCCGGAGACCAGAGAAATCAGCGGGGAGAAGAGCTCGAACATCTTCTCACAACTGACCTTTTGGTGGATCAACCATCTGATGGCGGTATATATCTCTACTCGTGAGATATTACATTCCTATGGATTTGCTGGCTAACATGCGCCATCTAGGTTGGGTATAACCGTTCTCTAGAACTCAATGATATCCCCATTTTGCCCCCCGAACGTCGTGTGGAACCATCGGTCGTCAAGATAACGGAAGAGTTCAAGAAGCGAGTAGCGCGCGGCGACAAATACCCGTTATTGATGGCTCTGAATCACGTCTTCTTCCGAACATTTTGGACCGCCGGTGCCTGTCGAATCACCGCCGATATCCTCCTGGTAATCGCTCCGCAGATGCTTCGCTACCTCATCACTTTCACTCAGAATGCCTACTTCGGACACCCAGAGCCTATCGGCAAGGGCGTCGGTCTAGCGGTTGGCCTTGTATTAATGCAATGGGTTGCCAGCACGTGCATCAACCAGTTTCTGTACAGAGGCATGTTGACTGGTGGGATGGCCAGGGCAGCGCTTATCAGCATGATTTACGAGAAAAGTACCGTCATTTCATCGCGGGCGAGAGCTGTCGGTAGACTTGCCGGGGCCGACGAATCCAAAGAGCTGAGTGAAAAGGAACAGAAGAAGTTGGAGAAAATCAAAAAGAAGAAGGCTAAACGCGCAGCTCGTCCTGGCGCAGCAATGGATAACATACCTGGTTGGCCGAATGGTAAAGTCGTTAATCTCATGGGAACGGATACCTACCGTATAGACCAGGCCGCTTCTTGGTCCCATATGTTATGGACCGCCCCTATTCAAGTTGCCGTCACTATCGCCCTCCTGCTAGTCAACATTGGTGTATCTGCGCTCGCCGGTCTCGGTCTGCTGTTCGTCATGACACCACTTCTCATGTGGGTTATCACAATCCTCGCCAAGAAGAGGAAGGCCATGAATCAAATCACAGACAAGAGAGTCAGTCTTATGCAGGAGATTCTGCAGGGTGTGCGATTTGTCAAATTTTTTGCTTGGGAAGAGAGTTTTCTAAAAGAATTGGGGAGCCTGCGTCGTCGCGAAATTAGAGCTATTCAGTTTATGTTGGCTATAAGAAGTGCTTCAAACGCAATATCTCTGGTACGTGTCTCCGGTTCACCAAAGAACTTCTCTCATCTCGCTACGAGTATTTGCTAACTAATATGTAAAGTCGCTTCCCGTGTTCGCTTCCATTCTAGCTTTTGTTACATATTCGCTATTACATCCCGATCTGAACCCAGCAACCATTTTCGCGTCAATCGCCCTCTTCAACGCCCTCCGATTGCCTCTCAACTTCCTGCCGGTCGTCATTTCCCAGTGCATTGACGCCTTCATATCACTCCAAAGAATTGAAGAATACCTCCTACAGGAAGACGAACCCGAGCAACGTTCGATAGACAAAGACCAAAAAGACGCCTTTGTTCTGAATGATGCTTCATTCACTTGGGAAACCACGCCTCCAAAACAAGCTGAGAAATCTAAGGATGGAAAGAAGGGCAAAAAGGAGAAGAAAGCATCAGAAGCAAAGCCCACCTTAGACGAGAAGCCTAAAGAGGAATCTGAATTGCGACCATTCTCTATCAACAACATCAACCTCAATATCGCCAGAGACGAACTTCTCGCCGTTGTGGGTACTGTGGGATCCGGTAAATCCTCCCTCCTCGCGGCTCTCGCCGGTGACATGCGCAAAATGGGCGGGACAATTACCCAGGGCGCCAGTATGGCGTACTGTCCGCAGTCCGCTTGGATACAAAACTCCACCGTCCGAGACAACATTCTCTTCGGCCGTCCGTTCGACCCGGTGTGGTATGAAAAGGTCATCCACGCATGCGCTCTCAAACCTGATCTCGAAATGTTACCCCATGGAGATATGACCGAGATTGGAGAACGCGGTATAACCGTCAGCGGCGGCCAGAAACAACGTCTGAACATCGCTCGTGCTATCTATCACAACTCCGATATCATTCTCCTCGATGATCCTCTAAGTGCTGTCGACGCGCACGTTGGTCGACACATGTTCAATGAAGCAATCAGTGGATTATTGAAGGATAAATGTCGTGTTCTCGCTACCCATCAACTTCACGTTCTAAGCCGATGTGACAGGATCGTGGTCATGGTCGACGGAAATATCAGCGCCATAGGCACATTCGACGAACTTATGGCTACAAATGATGATTTCAAACAGATGCTTTCGCTTACTGCTTCCGAAGAAGCGCCCGAGAAGAAGACCGAAGCTGAGGCTGAGGCTGAGGCTAAACCAGAAGATAAAAAGAAGCAGAAGAAGAAGGGTAAAGCGCTTATGCAAGAGGAAGAGCGGGCGACCAAGAGCGTTGGATGGAAAGTGTATTACGCTTACATCAAAGCTAGTGGTTCCGTGATAGTGGCACCCATAGTCATCATATTCCTCTTCACTTCGCAAACCACAAATATTATGAGCACCATCTGGTTGTCCTGGTGGACCAGCGGGCGTTATGGTCTGTCCAAAGGAGCATACGTGAGTTTACCAATTCCTTATATATACATCGAAAAGTATGCTAATGCGAAACACAGATCGCTGGATACGTCGGCCTTGGTGTGGCCCAAGCCGTTTTCATGTTTATCTTTGCCTTGACTCTGACTGTCGCTGGTACCGAAGCAAGTAAAACACTAATGGGGAACGCCATGCGGAGCGTTTTACGAGCTCCGATGTAAGTTTCCACCTATATAAAATATCAATTGCCACTGTTTCTAACTCAAGATAGGTCATTCTTTGATACTACCCCGCTCGGGCGAATTGTCAATCGCTTCTCGAAAGACGTTGACATCATGGATAACAATCTCACCGACGCCATGAGAATGTATTTCTTCACACTTGCGATGGTGCTTTCGGTCTTTATTCTGATAATCGTATACTTCCCATGGGTAAGTAGCTGTCTTTGGCTCGATGTTTTTCTCCAGCACGCTAACACAAGACGCCTGATAGTTTGCTATTGCTCTCGTTCCACTCGGATTATTTTTCTTCTGGGCTGCCGGTTTCTATCGTGCCTCCGCACGAGAAGTGAAACGTCACGAATCCGTTCTTCGATCGGACGTTTTTGCCCGCTTCGGTGAAGCACTCAGCGGGACTGCCACTATCCGCGCTTATGGCCTCCAAAACCATTTCAAATCCGTACTCAACGCCTCAATCGATCAGATGGACTCAGCCTATTTTATCACATTTGCGAATCAAAGATGGCTCAGTATTCGACTAGATGTCGTCTCTCTCGGTCTCGTCTTCACCACCGCGATTCTCGTCGTCACATCCAGATTCAGCACCAATCCTTCCACAGCAGGTGTGGTATTGAGCTACATCTTACAGGTCGTTGGTATCATCCAGTTTATGATTAGACAACTCGCCGAAGTCGAGAATGCGATGAACTCTACCGAAAGAATTCATTATTATGGCACTGAATTACCGCAAGAAGCAGCTGTGCACACTTCAATCACACCAGCGCCCACTTGGCCAGAGAAAGGCGAGATCATCTTCGAGGACGTCAAAATGCGTTATCGAGACGGGCTTCCTCTAGTTCTCCAGGGTTTCGATCTGCATGTCAAGGGCGGTGAGAGGATTGGTGTTGTCGGAAGGACCGGTGCTGGCAAATCTAGTATCATGAGTACTTTATTCAGACTGACGGAACTTGCTGAAGGTAAAATCACTATCGATGGCATGGATATCAGCAAGATCGGCCTGCAAGATCTGAGAAGCAAATTGAGTATCATCCCGCAAGACCCGACACTGTTCCAGGGTACAATCAGGAGCAATTTAGACCCGTTTGGAGAACACACGGACCTGGAACTTTGGGACGCGCTCAGACAAAGTTATTTGATTACCCCAGAAGAGCAAGCTGTTGTCGCACCCACAAATGCCTCATCGACAGATGAAAATGAAGTCATGGAAAGCGGAAGCGGCGCTAGCACTCCCCCGGTTGGAGCACAAGGACCACAGAAGAAAGAGCGGATAACATTAGACTCGCCTGTCATCGAGGAAGGTCTTAACTTCTCGTTGGGGCAAAGGCAGCTTATGGCATTAGCCCGTGCTCTTGTCCGCGGTAGTCGTATCATCGTTTGCGACGAGGCAACGAGCAGTGTTGATGAAGAAACCGATAGAAAGATCCAGAGGACGATGGCGGAAGGCTTTGGAACTAGTACGGTCTTATGTATTGCCCATCGTCTGCGGACCATTGTCAATTACGACAGGGTTGTGGTGTTGGATCAGGGTAGGATAGCTGAAGTTGATTCGCCTTTGAGGCTTTGGGAGAGCGGTGGGATTTTTAGGGGTATGTGTGACCGGAGTAAAATCCGAAGGGAGGATTTCGATGTGGTGCCGTAGGAAAATACCATCCAATTAGAGATGGAGGGTCGAAGTTGATATATTCTAGCTATTCTTTGGAAACGCCTGCATACCCATGCCTATAATACCTACATTCAAATCGTATGTTTTATTAATGTTATTGAATAACGATACCTGTTTGTTATATACCAAGAAGCTTGTTTTAATCAAAATGAATAACATTTCAAATTCAACGATTCTTCTGTCGCCATGTACGAAGTGGACTTTAGGAATCCCAAGATGAGCGTGCAGCTTCAATCCCAACACCTCTCTCGCGAACCCTCCAACTCCAATGAGCTGAAATCATCTCAACCTTCCATACCCTCCATTCGCTCATCATAAGCGCTCTGGCCCTCTGGTTGTCGTATAGCGTATATATCCACAATGGCAAGTCTGAGAAACCATATCAGAGACGACTCCACCAGCTGCCATCACTAACGTAACCCCATCACGTCTAGCCGAAATTCAATCCCTCCGCCGCAAAACTCGTCGCTGTCGAATCATACTTCATAAACCACCAGCCTATAACCGCACACTCTATCAAAGACCTCGAAAAGGCGTTACCCACAGCTACAGGAATCTCCGGCATGCAAGTAAAAGACTATCTGACTACCCTCGTCGATGACAACAAGATCCGCGTGGAAAAGATCGGAAGCGGAAACTGGTACTGGTGTTTCAAAGGCGACGAGAAGAAGCAAAAGGAACAAGAATTGAAAAAGTGGGCGGATGAAGTTAAGTTTCTGGAGAAAAAGATATCGGAGATGGGAGAAGAGATCACTCGCGAGAAGGAGGAGAAGGAAGGAGACGGAGACGAGAAGGTTAGATCAAGGCCCCCCTTAAATCGATAGATCTATCCCCTAACATTTATTTCCTGATACTCGTAGAAGGGACGGGTAGCCATGATGCAGAATGTTCAAGATTTGTTGAGCGAGAAGGTTGGTCTGGAGAAAGAACTGTCACTCTATGCTGATAACGATCCTGGTCAAATTGACTCTTTGAAAGAGTTGATTTTGTTGATGAAGGAAGCCGGAAACATGCACAACGGTAAGTCCACTCTATTAACCATGGATCTCTAATCAAGGCCAAGTCTCTAATAATGGAAATCTCAGAGAATATATACGCGATAGAAAGCTATATGAAAGGCGCAGGAATGCTATCAAGTGACATCGTAGCTTTCAAGGGTAGTCTAGATATCCCAGATGACTTGGAGGACATAGAATAAACGCATTCTTCGATTTTTACAATGGTGTGCCTTTATTCGGGCTGTCAATGTAGCTCGCTAGGCCGGTTCATATCCCAAAGAGAAGAGGTACCGTTTCACGCGATACGAAATCAACTGGGATATCGCCTTGGGCGAAAGTTTGCGTCTCCGCTGCACACTAAACACTAGACACTTCATTACAAAAATACTGCGGAACATGTAGTTATGTACATACAAATCGAAAAGCAAAATCTGCTTGCTTAAAGAATATTTCTTTTGTCCTTTCCCATTTTGTGTGTTCGCTTCCCATAAAAAATCCAGTAAATGATCCAGGTCGTGGTCAAAGAGCTTTAACGAAAGAAACCAGTGAACGCCATATGCCTAAAACAAATTTGCAATCATGCACGATGGATAACGAGTTCCGTTTCCACTTTCAGCTATATAAAGAACTGATTTTTAAAGGGAGCTGATGCTCCTATAAACAAACAGAAATATCAGAGCCAACGCCGTAAAGCAAGTCGCTTAGTTGGTATAAGAAACTAAATGAACTACCGAGTTGATTAATTTATTCATGATAGATGGAATGCGAATGTGATTGTGATTGTAGGGCAAGAATCCCGGGCCGTGACATATTATGGGGCAGGTAACTTTTCTTAGAAAAATCATGTCGCATTATTGGATGTATCGAGGTAGGTCGCTGTTTCCATGCTCATCCAGCCTAGACACATCGGGTGCCGATGGCTCAGCATTCCTCGGATTGCTTGCGCTGTCGCCGCGCGCGGGGGGTGGCGGTACACTAGCTTGGGCGAGTAATCGTTGTCTCTCCATCTCTTCTTTATCCTCATTTGGATGTGCAACTGAAGGTGGCGGCAGATTATCAGGCCGTTCATATGCCGGCGCAGCAGCACCGTGGCTACTACTCTCTGGGGCGAAATAGAGGTCTTCCTCGTCGTATGGTAGAAGAGGTGGGGCGGAGGCTTGGGCACTCGGCCCGGCTACAGGCGGAGCTGAAGGAAGCAATTGCTCCTCCGCCATCCTTACCTGGGCCTTCTCGTCGTATGCGTGCGGAAGAGGGGGTGGAATCATCGGAGGTGGTTGGGCTGAGGGATGAAGACTCGTGTTTGAAGGAGACGACCGTCGACTACTGTTTTGATAATCCGGCGCCTCTCCAAGAAAGTTCATGACTTGGGCAACGTTATTGTCCCTCTCTGCTTCTCGCTCTAGATGCGAGTCCGCTCCCTGTGATTCCGTTGTTGAAGCTTGTGATGGCGCTGATGGGGGCGCAGCAACTCCTTTTGACTTTTCATCCTTCTTCTTCCGACGTTTCCCGCTATCTGCTGTTCCAACAACAATCTCAAAGGTACAGCTGATGACAGCCTTTTCCCGTCTCATACGGTCAGTTGCCATAATTCCCTCCGCTTGTATACGTTTAAGGTCCTCGTTCGTGCTACCGTCCATGATTACGTCACCCATCCCGTTCTTATTCGCCAGCTTACCCCCCAAATCCACAACAACTTCGACAAAGTACGTGAACTCCAATAAGCCTTGGGGGACCTTGGAGATACTAGGGAAGGCATCGCTTGGTACTCGGACACTTGTTTTGATAACGGTTGATAAACTTCGAGGATCAACGATCAAGGCTGTGATAGATTGATCCAAGTCTTTTCGAAAGGTGGAAACGGATGACTTAGAGAACGAGAGAGAGGATGCCGTGAGGACTTTATCAGCGGGTGGAAGCGTATCCAGTCGACACTGCCGCGATAGGGTAATAATGATGCCAGAAAGAGACTTGATCGGTCGGGTGTGAGAGACTGTAATTTTTATAGGAATTGACTCTCCAGGTAAACAAGCCGGTCGCAGGAGTTCGATGGTGGCCATGGGGTGGGGTTGCGCAGATACAGTCGGAGAGGGCGGTAAAGAAGGCGTGTTGCTAGAGCTAGCCTTGGGGATGGAGGGAGATAGGGGTGGTGAGACATTCGGAGGTTGGTGCAATGTTTGGATGTAGGTCGTGGAGTCGTTCGAGGAGCCTGAGGACTTTAATCGACGGAGTCGGGTGGGTTCTATGGAGATAGTCAGAGGTTTGGGAGGGGTGAAGAGGGCGACATCGATGTTCTCTAGAAAATTGATCTCTGCAGTACAAGTCGTCACTGCATGGATCGTGGTGGGCCGAGTGAGGGTCGCTGTGAGAAGATACGTTATTGCTCCTCTCTCGAACTACGTATCGCATCGCCGTTAGCTATATCCCAAATGGACTGTGTTCCAGGTGTATCTCACGTCTAGGCTATTGATCCCACCCTTCTGAGGGAATTCGATGACAAAGCCAACTTCCAGCCCTCCAGCACCCAGGCGCCCTTCGCCGACGATAACTTGTTCCTCTTCGAATAGTACAACGCCCCGGCCGCTATGCCTCCCTTCAATTGTGGTCCCTCGACTCCGGCATCCCCTAATCATCTTGCTGTCTCTATATGTGACATCTTTAACCACGTCTTCCCCCCATTTGTGACCCCGTCTATCGTGAGGATATACCATCACACTCCCACCGAGTGTCAGAGTGAGATGTGTTATCCGTGTCGCTCGCGAAGTCGTAAGAACGATCGATCCTGATATTAACTCGCCGGGTTTGTATCGTCGGTGAGGGTAGTCGAGTTTGATATAGAAGTCCGTGACAGCACGCCGCGAGGGCGCCAGTTGTGATAGCGAAGAAGTCGTGGGATTTTGAGGTTGTGTAGGTAATCGCGGTGAAGCACTCCGTATCCGTGATATTAAAGAGTTCAGCCGGCTACCGCTGTGCGTCGTCGTCATGGTGAGGAATTGCGGAATTGTTTTCAGCGCCCGACCGTGTCAGAAGCTGAGGAAGAATGTGCAAAGGGATATTCGAGAGAGCCTGCACCGCAACGATCCCGCGAAGGGAGTCGCGCGTCTGAGAAAGTCGTCGTAGGCAATCGGATCTTGCCCGTGAGAAGCGAACGATATGGGGTATGTGTTTGGAAGACGATTGATCGAGCCTATCGCGATATGTTTCGGGAGCTCCGCTGCAGGTTTCCGACAGTCGCTTCGCAGGCGGGGGACAGCGTTGGATTTGTTGTGAAGGCTGAAGGAAGTTGCAAGTCGTTGGTAGAAGGACGAGATGATGTTCTTCTGGCCTCTCTCGAAAGATGATATGGGATGTGATGATAATGGAAGATGGAGAAAATAAACAAATACGAAAAGCTTAACCAGAAACAAGCCTTTGCAGAGTCAGTCAAAAGACGGCGGTCTCTGGCTTGGGCTCAGACCGGGGGGCCCGCTCGACCTGGCAAGAATTCCCCAGCGATTGACTGATTGATTTTGTATGTGAGATCGGACGGAGAGCTGCTCACTAAAGAGCTGGGCGGGGAACGAACAGGCAGCAGAAACGAATATGATTGTCCGCCCGCCGTCAAAAAAGGATGCAGAACGGGGCAAGGCTACCTAAAGTGCCGTGTCACCAGGAAGAGCAATTATCTTGCGACTTGGCCCAAGCAAAACAAGAAAACCGCGACTGGGGGCCGAATTCCAAGCAACCGAAAAGGACGGAAATGTGGGAAAGACGTTTTGTTTCTGCTCGTTCGAGAAAAGAGGGCAGTGTAGTCACGCTTTGATTAAAGCAAGAGCCGAAATATTTCTTTCCGGATAAGTCCAAGATACCGTGATATGTTATGTTTGCCCCCCTTTTCCCGAAAAGCCACCAAATCTGTGAGCGAAATGGTGATGGATGCGACAAAAAAAAATGGGAACAGCCTGAGCTCGGGAAACAAGAAACCGGTAGGTCCAGCGATTAATCCTGATATTTCCTGCGCCTGTGTACCAAATCCGCAGCGGCGTCGATATTGATTCGGCTGATGATCGATAAAGAAACGTATCTAGATGTCGAGATGGGTTTCTTGGAACCTGTCTCGTTTCGAGAAACCAGCTGAAAGGAATGGCTCGATCTAATTTGTCTCCTTTCCTTCGGGATGTCTGGGCTGGATGCGTAAGCCTTTTTCGGGTTCCTTGGATGCCGCCTTTGCTCTTTCTTGGCCGGGTTGGCGTTCCAACAGCTATGATGGAAAGGAAACCAAAAAAAAGCTTTACTGTGTAAGTATTTCAGTCGGTCGCTTCGAGGAGTAAGCGTCCGGCTTAGTTTGATCTGAAGCTTAATTATGAACGTTCTCTTATTTGAGTTAGGGGTTTGTTGGAGAGTAGAAATCTGGTTATATGATGTCTAGAGACCTGGCCACTTTGTGTTAACTGCTGTCTATTTATTCTCGTTGCATGAATTGTAAGAAACGCCGGTCCTCTTGGGGCTGAAATTGATGGAACGATACATGACACGAAGAAGCTTTCAAGCTCCAAGCTTGGGGTAGAGTTAATTGGTACCTGCCCTTTCTCAACATCCGTGCAGCAACTGTCATAGCTGAGAGGAAAGGCTACCAGCAAATTTTGTATAAAGGGAAATTCTGGAGTGACAAATCGAGAGGGGCTGCTGTTCCACGAGGGAGAAAACGCTAGTGTTCACTAGAACTAACCTGTTGATTTTATCGGAAAGGTCAGGGAAAAATCAAACGAGCAAAAGCGGTTTTACCAGCCGCGAAAAATTCTCGCCGTAAAATAAACCTCGAAGGCCCAAGGAAAACCTTCACGCTTCCCTTTCTTCGGGTCCTGGCAACGCCTGATATGTGAAGAAAAGCTTGTAATGTCTTGTGCTGTCGCGTGGAGGCCGAGGTCGTCGGTCTTGGAAATACCAAGAAATGTCGAAAGTTGGAGAGGAGGCAGCGCTGTGCTAAAAGGTGGTCTTGGTAAAGGGGGGGAAAAGTCTTGGGAGAAACGTGAATGAGGGAAGGGTAGTTGTTATTAACAGAGCCACTTCGCTGTTATCCGGTGGTGGGAGGGTTAATAAACAGAAGGAGTTTCCTGCAGATGCATCTAATTAATTTAGCGGACTGAAAGAAATGCTCCACTCTCATTTGTTTTAGACACACCCCTTCGCCTTCGCGTACTTGAAGGACCTTAGTCCCACCCTTCTCCCACCATCAATCAAGTTTGAAAAATGTGACCTTAGCGCTTCCCAGCACGAAGACCCCGATGCGGTTTTTCAGTGTTCGACAAAGAAGTGATGCATTTGTCGGGTCAGGGAAGTCACTCGCGTAGCCACGAATATGCCCCAGGCTCCTCCAGTCAAGCAGCAAAGGGAACCAAACATCGAAGCGCAAGAGCAGATCTCCAGCAATGCCTCGGTGGATAGGAAACCCGGCTGGTAACTTCTCTGGGATTTCGGGACAAGTCCGCCAAGGCTGGAGGCGAGCGGAGTCAAGCCCAGACAAGCTTTTCTCGCCCAGTTTCCATGATAGTGTGCATTCCTGACGCGTAATTAGGGAGGTCCGCTGAGTGGACGAGTTTGCTTTTTTATCTCGTCACATTCGCCGGTTGGTGCAGATTTGTCCGCCGGATTCAGTTGAATAATCACTGATGCATCGAAGGATCGTATTCGCGTAGGAGGTCTACGAGTATCCGGTTAGTCGCCGTTGAATCCGAACCATCCCTCTATGAGCAAGGGGCCTCACCCATCGTTTATTCCATAAAGCTTCGACGTAGCGAAAAGGAGAGTGACCACGTGCAGCATGATGCTGTACCAAAAGCCCTCTATGGCTTTTGATAAGTGGAATAGCACGAGGTGGTGAAGGGAAAAAGACTGGAGAGCACTCGAACTCGAGATGTGTTGCGAGGAGGTTCAATTGCTAATACAACACAACACATGAGGGGCATCGTTGAAGGAAAGCCTATTCACTTCACCTGTGCTGCCGATATACGGTGTGAACATATTCTACAATCGAGATGTCTGGCTTCTGGCTTCGCGCTATGATATGTAGCTTAACTGATTTCAATCTACATGACTAGGTACAAATACATATATATACATTTCGGTCTTCTGACACATCTCATAGTCCGCATTGGGTATAAAAATAATCAACTTGAACATCCGACCAAGCAACCTATCGAAAGCCCTCTCCCCAGATATAAACAATTCAGCTACTGTCCTGGGGCTTTGACACCCGGTGGGCCCGGTGGACCGGGACGCATGTTAGTCCTCTGGAACCTTACCTTATCGCAGTCCGCAACATCCGGCTTGCTCTCGCCATATTTCCAGGCGATTCCAGGCACAGGGCCCCTAGGCGTATTCAAAGTGCAGATGAAGAATCTGTTCAAACCACTGACTTCCAAGATACCTTGCTGGTTGAATGTGAAGCCGCCAGTCTGGCTATCACCAATATAAAGCCCGGCAACGTTAGACGCGAGGTCGACACTGATACTCAAATGGTAGTGTTCGCCGCGTGGTGGGCCGGGTCTCGGGCTCCAAATGATGGTATTTCCTTCGGTGAGGTTGAGCCAAAGTGGTACTGCGGCAGAAGCGGGGACGGCCCTAGAGATGGCAATCATGTCAAATTCCGCTTTGTTCGAACATGTTCGACAATAAAGACGTATAACCAAGTCATCAATATACTCACAAGTTGGAAGCTCCACCAGTCTGAACGTGAGAGAGGTATTTGAGATTCCAAGTAGCATTCTGAGAGAGTATCTGGAGACCGAACGGCCCATCAAGTTGTTGTGGTGGTGGCGGTGGAGGAGGGGGAGGGGGAGGGGGTTGCGGGGCAGCAGATACAGCACTGGCGACAATGGCGACAACCGCCAATACGGTTGCGGTGAGCTGCATGATGTTTGAGATTCTGGTAATATAAGTTCGAACAAGAATGTTCACAAGAATAAATGTTTAATGCTACTTCCCTCGTTTTTTTCACTCCTAGACGGGTGAGCGACTCAGGCCTCTTTATATAAGACCAAAAAGCGGACTGCCCTTATGGCTAGGAACCTACCTTCACCAAACTATCATCGCCTTCAGAATTTCAAACGGGAAAACGTACCAGCATTTAATTCTGATACCTTGAAAGTGTCTCTAGCAAGTTAACCTGTTAACCAACAGATCGATTCACGTCGAAGGCCGAAAACAAATCTAACCTTGCCACTGCCTCATCGACAAAAGCGAGACATTTGCCTCAACCGCCCTTGCAGGATCGTAACCACATTCTACTTTCTGAAGGTGCAATAATCTAGGCGCATTCACCGTGGGTCGAACGGCATACGTTCAATTTCAAGAGAACACCGGTGGATGCATCCGGATGAATAATCAAGATCTTGGGGACGACCCATCAACATTATCTGCGCCGTCTTATCGTCAGCTACCATCGCCTATTAGGCAACATGAATCCTTACGCGGGCCGAATTACCCCTCAAATTCGACATGGGCCCCATTGTTTCTCACATTCTTTTACCCTTACGGTGATCAATTGGACTAAGGCGTGATGATGCCACGCGATATTGAAATCTCAGCTCTTGGCTTTCCCTGCATCCCAACTATTTAAAAGGAATTTCTACGCGAAACTTGCCTGCAAAGATCCAAATATTGGCATTTTTCTTTGTATAACAGAAAATAACGGGCTGTTTGTATTCTCGAGTTATTGATGAACCGGGGTTTTTTACTCCGATAGCGATCTGACAGGGCCCGGATATGCAGGTAGGCAGCAACGTCTACATATGTACCAGCAAAACTAATCCGGCCCCCCTTCCCTCACTATGGCTTTTTCCAACTCAATTGAAGTCTGTGAGGATAGATCGGACTGCCAATTGAGCGAAGGGATGCTGAAGCTTCAAAAATCGCCACGAAAATTGACCAAAAGCTCCTAATCTTTTCAGTCACAGATCTCGCAGTCGTCTATATTCGCATAGCACCGAATCAATTGACGAGAAGCAATGTCAAGCAATTCCAATATCTCATAAATTATGCTCCTTGCCGCCCAAGAAAGGAAACTGATATCTTCCGTGGCCACTAATCCCTTAAGCGCCTGACTTACCCAAATACAGAACGTTGAGAAAAGCGTTGGTGGCATATCAAAAGGATCACGAGCACCCAACAGCAAGGCCGGCCCCGTTATATTCAAAATGTGAAGATTTCGTACAGTGTGCTTGCATCATAATGTACAAGTTGAGAATGTACAAAGCATGTTAGTATCATTGTGTAACATGCAATCTACAGTGTACTCTAGGGGTCTTCTATGCTTGCGCTTGAGAATAGTTGCCTTTTATAGAAATCCAACGAATCCAACACATTGGTGATACCTCATATATATGTTCTTCGATTTATCCTTCATCCTTTTTTTGTATTTCGATGACTAGTACTAATACATTATACTTTAAGTATTTTCGAGAGAGAGATATAGATAGAACCAAAGGCTTAATAGATGCTTCCTTTGGCTCCGAAAGGAGTGTTAAGTGACAGAACGTGCGCCACAATATCGCGATGCAACCCAAAGACAACTAAACCCATTTTGTAAAGGAAAGAGGAAAAGGCAACGCCGAAGGAATGTTTAAATGCCATAACTGTCATAATCTCATGCTATGCAAAATAGGGTAAAGGAAAGAAACCATCCGACAGAATGATTTCGTGGAATATTACGCATTATTAATTTCATCTAAGATTTTCGAATCAATGGTGAACTTTATAAAGATATTTTTCACTTCGAACTTTAACAAACAGTGATATAGAGGCCGACACTACTCATTAAGTTAGTATAATTTTATTTTAATCGCATGAGATTGAGGTGGATGTGTGGCTTACGCTGAAGGATTGTAGTCTTGGAAGTAGTTGAGGTTGGTATCAGTGGTGCTAATTTCGAAAGCGATCTTTGCACCAGCCGGGCAATCAAAAGTAGTGATGGTATAAGAGTTACCAGGAGCAACTTTAGTGACTCCGTAGTCAGCCGAGTTACCGCCCTGGTTATTCCATGTGGTTCCTTGGGTGGCTGGCTGAGATTTCTTCCAGAAGTGCAAGTTTCCAGCACCAGAGTATGTGTAAGAGCTGGTATCAGATGGCGGATTGGTTGGGAACAGCCAGACGAGAGAGCACTTCTTGCCTGCGAATGCTGGGCGGATATCAAAGTTGAAGATCGTAGCGACTTGAGGAGTAATCAGGCCATTGTATTGTGTGCCATAAGCGGTATCAGGCTTGGAGGAGTCGACTGGGACGATCAAGTGTGGAAATTCAAAAGATGTTCCTCCAGGAGTAACAAGGTTGTACGGGCAGGTGGTGGCTGGTGGCGGTGGGGGTGGAGTTGGGCTTGAGGTTGGCGGAGGTGGAGGTGCGGTGCAGCCATTGGCTGTAAGGCAAACCTTCACACATTTCGTTTGGCCTGCAACTGGCTTGCTGTAGACATTCCAGTTACCGAAGTCATCAACACTGTTGATATTCGTTAATATAATGTACCTTTTCTGTAAGATAGGTGGAAAAAAAAAACTTACGGGCAAGCGTAGAAGTCGCTGCTTCCATTTTGAGTTATCACGCCGTTGCTCCCGATAGCGAATCCAGTAGTAGGAGATGCTCCAACATCGCATTGGAATTGAGTAGTAGGAGGTGTAAGAATGCACCCGCGTCCGTTCTGATCTACGATGCCGCCATTGCAGCCGAGCGTGTATTTGGCCGGATTAGGGGTTGCTGGCCCGACTCTATTTTGGCCATCATATATCTGACCAAGCGGTCCACTAACACCACCAGAGACGGTAATTGTAAAACCCTGACATTTGTAGCATGGGTTTCTCGGAAGTACAGCAGATTGTACTGTCGAGGCGACCGCCAGAAGAGCAAATGCAAATGTCGACCGCATTGTTGCTATGTTTAGGGTGTTCGAGGAAACAAGAGACCTCAGGTTCAAAGTGGGCAAATTATATATATTCAACTCTGATGAGAGATTGCATATATTTGTCTTTGTTAGAGAGTGCGTGATGGTGAGAAAAATTTGAAACTCTTGGGGCATCCGTACCGTCTTTATATAGCCCAAAGCCGCCATATCTTTCGTGAATGCAAGATGCATGCAAGACACTATAACTGTTGAATTTACGAAAACACACACACCCTTCTACACGCTATGATGAGGCCAAGCTCACAAGAGGCCGGCGGATGTATCTCGGAAGAGTTACCCGTCACTATCCCCCGCTCCGCTGGCTTAACGATATCGATTTGCCTTGAGGGCCACTTTGGTCTTATTTGCTTATTTCCCTGGATTACACGATCCCGGCCTAGAAGTGCAGCTGCGAGCTCTGGTCTTAGCACAAAGTTTTTAATGTGTGAGAAACGCATCTCCAAAGGAAGCCCCGTTACATTTTTGACGTCAGAACCACGTCTCTGTAAGTACCCGATGTTGCAAATACCACAAAACAAATACTTAGGGCGTGACAGATACATGTGAGTACATTTACTTAGAAAGTCGCGCGCTATGTCGCCGCTGCGAAAACGAAGCTTAGTGTCTCCGCAGTCATTGTATTCAAAAGTAAAAATTTCAATCGGCGCAGTATTTTCCTGCATGCCACTTGTCGAGCTACATTAGAGTAACTTGTAGAAGGTTAGTGTCGAGGATATGGTCGGGGTACGGACTCGAGAAAGTCGCGAAGCAAGGTTACATCGCAAAACTGGTAAGCTCGAAGCCAATGGAATTGTTTTCGGCTCTGATCTGTGCCCGCTGCTGTGTTCTTGGACACGGTGAATGCGAGGCTCAAAGATGTTGGTTTAAAATCCGGCTAGCTTGCCGACTTCCTTTTTCCCTAGCTTCGCAGGGCTAGGCCGTGTTTGTAAGCTCGCTCGTTAAACGTTCGAAGATCATACCACTGAACAAAAGTCCGCGGGAACATGTTTACCTCATTTGCCGGATATTGATCTACTAAAAAAAGTAGTCCCACAAAACATGTTTCCGTCATTGATTTCAATGGCCTAAATTTTCGGCAAGCCCTCTTTGAAAGCTTCGTTATCATTCTTTGGTGTGTTGAGGAGAAATATGGCTGAACACGAAGTGCTTCGTGTGATGTCTGGTTTACGAGACTAGCTGAAATTGATATTCCTCCTCGGATATAATATGCAGCGCATTGTAGTATTCAATGCAAGCATAAGTGGAGCAACCTGAAAGCCTCAAGTCTCTACGTGGATGTAGAATTGCAATTCTAATTGCCGCGCCTTCTAGATCGACTTATTCCCTTTCCCACGTGGTACTCGGAATTCCCTGCCCTTTCCAGGATCGAGGTCTTGATGTTAAGCAGCATTATAATGACAAAGTCTTGACTATGAAGTCAGAGACTTTGGACCTTTGCCGTTTCTCAAGAAAATTCTCAAGAGCTAGACTCAAAGCAGTCCAAATCTTTCAGGGAAAGGGAAAAAAAATTGCGAGTCTGTACTAATAATTTTAAAAATAGAACAGAATTGCTGGACCAAAGTTTTGAACCTTCGGGAGTCCACCGGCCCCCTCGAGCAGGGATCAGAAGCTTCTAGTGTGTGTCTGCGCATAGGTGCATAGATCAACGATATCCTGGGAATTGAGGAGGCAGGTTGACTAGCCAGATTGGTAGCCAGAAGCATCACAAAAATACGCCAATGCCAAATTATAACTGCTTTCGACCTCTCAGTTTACTATAAATTGTTGAGATTTCAATAATAGAATAAAGTCGATGTGAAAAGTTGACTTGGCGTGTCTAGCAGTCGAAGGAGCACCAGCACCCCAGTAAGAGTCAGAAATGGTTTCCGTGGTCAGAGCAATTGCCTCGATCAGAGGGCAATATGTTCTTGTGGGTTCAATACACGAGTGTATACACTTTGGTCAGCTTTCAGCTCCGTCCCAGCCGCACCGAGTCGCTGAAAGATTTGTAGGCTGGTGACGTTTTCTTTGCAGTAGATTGAGCAATCCCTGTTCGATGGAGTTGCCGCATTTTGTGGGGAAATGCAGAAATACCCATGCAACGTGCAAGAGTTGGTTCACTCATTACTCAAGGTCGCGCACCAACGATTACTGGACCTGCTGTCACCCGGGCGAAGCCGACCCACAGCGCTAGCAAACCACGATTTGATTCAACGAATGAACTTTTTTTTGAAAACGAATTGCTAAAAGGAATTACTACCTGGATTCCGCAAATGGATTACCTTTGAGCACGCCGAAATGTAACATTGGCTGAGGAATTCATGGGAGCGGTAGATCAGAAGGCAAAAATATTGGCCTGAGTAGTGACCTTTTGTAAGGCGTCTTGGCTTCGCTTGAATCTTCGCCTTCTACCCCGCAAAAGGCAGATCTAAATGAGAAGCCTTGCAAACATGCAACCCAAACCAAACATGTTTCTGAGAGAATCTGGATGGGCTTTTGTAAATCTTTGCTAAGCAGTATGGAACTTTGTCTTGTTGCTGACCCGAGACGCAGATCATCCATAGAACTGGATCCGCGAAAGGTAATAATTTAAAGTCGATGATCGAATAACGCTGCAACACCAGAGGGAGGCGAATCTACCCTTTCCGAGGAAATGCCGATTGTACCGTCCGTCGTGAAGCATTTTGTTGCACCAAGACTAGCCCCGCGCATGCCCCGTACGAAACTGCGGACCATTGCCTTTGAGCAAAGAAAATCTGTGAAACTTGCAGAATCAGCCATATCATATTCGGCTTACCAGGATCCTGGTTGCATAAGAAAAATGGCATCCAACGATCGATCCAGTCAAATCCAACCTGTCTCTATTCAGCAAACGTGTACGAGTAGTGAGCCAGAAGGCACTTGCAGAGCCTGTAATCTTTCCATAGAGAGCGCTATCATATCACCGTACAGCATCCGTGTCTTAGTGCGCGGCTTTCGGTTTTTGGTTTCCTAGAGGCAATGCCGTGAATTCTCTTACCTAGAAACATAGAATAGGCCGAAATATCGAGATGTTGACACCACCTTTCTCGTTCGAACAATTTTAAGAACCAAGCGTCATGCTAGGCAGATACTCGCTTTCCAACTCTCTACTGTGGTAGTCGAACCATTTCGCCGTTCGAAAACCAGGATAAGCTTTTGACAGCCATGTAAGTCTAGCCTTGTTCTTTCGGCCAACACCACGTACTACTTTCCTAACTTGTCTTGGCGGATAAAATGCTGCTATATTGGGATGTGGGTAAGCCAAAGTCGAGGCTTTCAAGCCTCTGATATCAAACCGACAAGATTTCCAGCGAGCTCTTCCCATTTCTCCAGATGTGCGCAATTCGGAATATTATTTCCCAGCAATCCATATTCCATAACGCCAACCACAAGCCTAGCTTCGACAACGTTGTCTTTTGTGGTCCCGGGCACAAGGAGTAGGAAGCCATCATGAACCTGGTTTCTTTCACATGGATAACTCTCAACCATTCATATATACTCACAGTCTTGAGGGAAAAGACTACGTCCCACTCTAACAGTGTCCGCCCGCAAAATCATGGAATACTTAGCTGTCACCACGAAATAATGCTGCAACATCGGACCATCACCTGATAAAATACCATTGTGGATACGACGAGCCGCTATTTGAGGCCATGTCCAGCGGCTACCAGCAATCTCTCAGCTGGTATATGTTACCGGGTTACTGCTACATGATGTCGGTGTGCTCATATATAGGTTTCTACTCCCTCGGCTCCGTCTTCGTGTCGCATTATCAGATAACGGGACCATGTGTCCACAGTCGTGGAACCATCGAAGATACCCAGTTCGAAGTCGCAATTCCAGGGAACTCGACGCTTTTCCTTCTCGTGTTCCGTGAGACGCCGACTCCTAGGAGTTTAAACAACGAACTGTGGTCTCGTATCCAAATATAAGGGCGGTTGTACGCACCGAACCTCGAAAAACCCAGGACTTCCTTCAAGTTACCCCTGGGCTTGTAACCTTCTCCAAAGACTCTTCGATTTGACACAAATAAGTTCAATATTGATCACTCGAGGGGTGCGTCTAGACCGTGGTTACCCTCTGGGTGCATCGACGCACATAGCTATGTTCTAGGGTTGATATGCTTAACTATGAGTAGGTACGCATAGTTAAGCATAACAACCCCAGACCTGCGGGGACACGCCACATCTGAAAGAATCCTTCCAAACCTTCACCTTACTCCTCTTACCGGTTGATAATACTCCGTATTTTAAAAGCCAACATATCTGAAAAGGGTCAAGATCTTCGTTATAATTCACGGTTCAGCGACCAGAGATCAGCGCTCGTCGATATCACCGTCAACTTCTTAATGTTCTCTCTACATGAAGTTCTTGTATAGAGAAAGTTTCAGTTGCACCCACAAATGAAACTGAAACACTGACATCCAAGACTTTTTTTTTTTCATCCAACTGGGTTAACGAACAGGAACCAGGTATTTTGTCATTTCATCAAGAAGGTAGGCAGACATTTGTGATCAAGAGTTCCGTACCATTGTGTCGACGCACTAAGTACCTTCCACCTAGATCTACCTAGGTCTTCACGAGGTTCGAGGAAATTCTGCTATTCGTTGAGTATCTTCGGAAACCAATATCGCTCATTATCTAAGACAACGAGGTTCACATCCTCGAGGGATTATAGCTATACCCAAGCTCCCCCGTCTTCTGCGGTCTCATATGATCATATGAGACTCTTGAGACAAGATAATTAGCTGATCGAGGTAAAACGATACTTAAGCGGTTCTGACTTTTAGGGTGTATACTAACCCTGACGTCGATCGACTTCGATCGAAGATATCTTATGACCAAGTCAAAGCGGCCACATTTTCAAAGATAGCTCCACAATTGGTCTTAAATAAAAAAAAAACTTGAAATATAGTAGCTAAAACATCCGTGCCTCCCACCGTCTCTCTACTTCCCGTACCCTCCGTTATAGCGAGCCGTATATGTACCAAGTAATTCGATCAACTTGCTCGAGCTCTCATCAAAAGCTAACTCAGGAACTGCATCCACCAATTCAACCGGCCATCGCAAATTTTCTTCCGATTTCTCTCCATGACATTCTGCCAATCCCCTTGCGCCACCCAACTCTCCAACAAGAAAACCTCCCCTTGCATAGTGCGCACCACTCCCCCCAGCCGTTAAACATGTTGGATATCTCGACAACCTATTCGTTGGGTTTTCCAGAACGCTATATCAACATTGACGCAAAACGTCCGTCAAAACTTAACAGCTCTACCCGTTACATGAAAGTGCGTGCGTGTGTGGGGGGGACAAATATTAAATAACCATCGAACCATTTCAACCTGAGACACATGTTAGAGTTTCAAAATCTTCCCACCAGCGATCTCTTAACCTTGCCCCTGGTATATTAAATACCAGCATTTATCCCGTCATCGGTGGAGACAAGCTAGCATTACCTTACCCTCCCTTGTTAATCTATATTAATTAATTCAGAATACGTGTTCCGATATCAGAAGTCGGAACAACTCGATCAGCTAATGAAATACAACGACACCTGACGTTTCTCGATCAGACTCCCAAAGTTGCAGATAGCTAATACACAAGCCGAGGCCTATTAAATTCATTCATCACACCGCGAGAGTTTCACTTTTCCAATTAGATTTGATAAACATTTAACGGTGGAAAGGATGTTGCTTGTTGAAAGGTGTGTTGGCGTTCCTCCAGACACAACCTCAAGATATGATTTTATATAATCAGAAAATTTAACTCAAGCTCGACTATATACTACCTGACATAGGAAATAAGTGAGAAGATATGAAGCATGTACAAATGAATACTATGAAAGTAGGAAAGAGGGCAATTGTAGAAAGAGAATCAATAGTGAGAGAGTGTGTATGTATCTGAGGCATAAAGTCAGAGAAAAAAAAATAAAGTATACTTGATATCTGGTATCTAAGAAATGAAGTCGTAAGATATGATAAGTGAAAAGAAACCGTCCCAAGAACTCCCAGAGCGTAACCAAACCCGTGATATCCATAACGTCCCAAGAATTGAAATGTAGCCCAACCAAAAACAAAAGGCGTGAAGGAAAGGAAATAAGAAAAGAAAGCATGACAAAGGGAAAAAGAAGAAAAAAAGTAAACATCAACTCATTAGAACCAACTCCTAGACACACCGTACAGCTCTGCTAAATTATAGCTCACAACTACTCCTCGGGCTGATAACAATGAGCACAGGAGAAGAGCATTTGCTGATAGACATCTGAACAGCCATGCCTTCTTCCAGGATGAGATCATCCCAATCGTCCCCGTAGTCGCTGTAATCTGATTCGTCGTCCGTTGTCAATTCCCCGATACTTTCGACACAATCCTCATAGACATTCTTCATATCAGAGATGCCCATGGACCGTTCGCTGACGATTCCGAGACTCATGTGTCGCTTGTGGAACGTCAGACCCTCGTGGATGGCACTGGTGGCAGGGGCGGACAAGCGATGGGTGGCGTGTTTGTCGTGTTCGCCTGCGAAATCGAATTGGAAGTCTGAGAACTCGGTTCCGTATGTGCTGTTGCTCGCTTCGGAGTAGGCGGACGATGCGGATGTGTTTCTGGAATGGCCGAGAGGGTTCTTGGATTTTTTGGAATCATCCTTCTTGTCTTCGTGTTGTTCCTCAGATGGTAATTGAGGACTGGTGACGGCGGAAGGTGGAGGGGATTCGGGGGTGTTGAAAGTCATTGGTCTGTTGCCGTTGATAATCTCAAATAGAGTGTACATTTCGTCGTCCTGGCCGTCCTCCATGTAGTAAAGGTTTTGATGAGCCGGAGTAAAGTCAGGGCCGGTTATTCTAGGCGGTTTATCCTGGATATAAGTTGATGGAGCAGGTGAACTGTTAGGGCTAGCACGACGCGAAGAAGAACCGGATCCAGTGTTCGACGGTGGGCGTTTCTGCAGCCTTCTGGTGGTGGTAGAAGCCCGTCGCAGAGGAACCGTGGTAGTAGCTTCCGGGTGTCCCATTTCCCTCGGAGAAAGAGGGGTAGGAGGGGGGCTGGCCATCATCATGTCTCTGATAGAGGAAGTGGATTCTGATTTAGAGTGGCCCCGAAAGAAAGTCCGCTTCTTCTTTACAACGTGAGTCTGCTCGGCGCTCGGATCGGATGCGGCTTCCTGACCCACAAATCCGTTCGATTTGGACATCTGGTGCTTATGGTGGTGGTGGTGGTGGTGGTGGTGGTGGTGGTGGAAGAGCGACATGGCGGGAAGAGGGTAGATTTAATATAATCTCAGCAATATGGTCCGGTGGGAAGCGGCGCGGCGTCGAAAATGAGAATGAGCACGAGGCAAAGCAGCTGCGAGCTGGGCGGGTTGGCTAACAGCAGCAGGGAAAGGAGCGTTGCGTTGCGGTGTTGTATTGTAATTTAGCTGGTTGCACGCAATGCGAGGTTGTCGCCGGGGCGGGCAGGCTGTCGAAGGCAGTCGCTGTTAGTTCGTTATTTCAACTCTCTGGCACAGCAGAAGATGATGGTGTTTGTAGAATATGGAGAGGAAGAGGAGGCGGACGCCATCTCAGTATTATCATCTTCTCCAGCTCCGAGGCGAGGGAGGAGTGGAATCCGGGAGGGAAGGCAGGGGAACCAGAGTCAAGCAAGGTCGCAGTCGCAGCCGAGCTGGCGCTGGAGCTTCTCATTCGACAGAATCAAAAAGGACTTACCTCGTCTTTTCAACCAAAGAAACGAAACGAAACGTTCAAGCCGGGGACAACTTGCGTTTCAGCACGCCGACCGTCCTGGAGAGCGGGAGAAATCGAGCCTTTTCGATTCAGAGGTTGCGCTCGTTAAGTAGGTTTTTTTCTATTGCTTGTCGGTTGTTTCGATAACGGGAGGGCTGTATCATGTAGAAAGGAGGCTGGGTTGCGAACAATGTTGCAGTCTAGTTGAAACACCTGTGATTCTTCGAATGCAAAGCCTTCTTCTCCTGCTTCTATGTACCGCTTCTATTCTTCGATTGTTTCTCCTGACCGATGCAAGTCCAATCGCTAAAGTACCCTTGCAGAGTGAGAATAGACAAGAAAATAAGAAAGAGCTGAACGCAGAAGTGTATATTTAACTAAAGAAGGGGGGAGGAGCGGCGGGTAGAAAAAGGAACTGGCAGTGGTGTGAAGGTCTGTCTGTACTGGTACGTCAGTTCCGCAAGGGCCGAGTGGGTGGTGACCTGGACTAAATGTCAAAAATACATGCACCCAGTGCGGGTAGCCTTTTCGTTCGGACAGGACGGTAAAGCTGTTAAATATTAGAATCCAGCTAACAGACGCGAAACGAGCTAGAATTCCTCGGACAAGAACAGAAGAGTGCCTGAGAGCAGACTAAAAGGTCGTTCGGGGTCTAGGTCCGCATATAAACGACAAGATTAGGGCGATGGAGAGCCACAACCTTCGAGAGAAAACTAATCGCTGGTCCAGGTAAGGGCTAGAAAAAGAGGGAGAGAAGAAAAAAAAAAAAGAGATTTGGAGAGCCACAAATTTCCTCGATCCAGCTTTGATGGAGCCACTTTGGAGATTTAAAGGGACTATCTCAGTCTGACTACCTGCATGTGCATTTTGTAGGCGAATCTGGTTGTGGTATTTCATGCGAGCGAACACGCTGCTCCACTCCATCGAGCTAGGCGTCTTCGGCCTGCCTTATTTCCTCAATTTGTCGGGCGGATCCCACAGCGATATCTTGACCCTCATGACATGATAATTTATTTCATTTTACTTTATTTTTTCTGACTCGGGCTCGCATGTCAATGCGGGAGCGCAGAAACAGGCTGGTTGATTGAAGGAAGCCTGGTGGTTCTGAAAGTTCTGGATTATCTCCCCTAGCATTTTATTTTTTTCAAAGCTTCGCTCTTTTCGTCGAAAGTCGTGTTTGGGCTTGTCGCCAGGATGACTGGATGAGGTGAAGCCTGGCCATGCGTCGGATCCGACTTTTTCTTTCTCATGCTAGCACTACTTTGGGTACGGGGCATGGGGCACTTGCTTGCCCAAAAATAGCGATGAGCGAACCAAACCGGTTCCTAGCACCAGCTGGAACTCGGGAACAGTTCTCTGCAATATGCTGGGTGCGCAGAGTGGGGCCCGGATCAGCAACCCCCCCTCCACAAAAAGCGGGACAAATGAGAGCATGAAACCGTCGACGCTACTGCTTCGAAAGGTATCGAGTGAGGTAAAGACACAGTTCAGCACAGTCATCGGTGTTCCAGAAGTTCTGGAGCTGAAGGGAAACCTTGTGCGACAAACATCCGCTTTGACCACGCGGTGGTGATTCTGATCCGCTTCAGTGAATCAGGATTATCGATGAGGTGAGCTCGACTCGCTTGGGGAGAAGGCCTTCTTCGGGGCGCGAACGCCGCCCCTCCGCCATCTAGCGAAAGAGATATGTCTGCGCAGAAAGCCGGAGACCATCCCTTATCCAAGATGAAAAGGAGCGAAGAAGGTTTTTACTTTTCTTCTATCTGTTCTCAAGATCTTCCCGCTACGGACACCTTTTGTTTCGGCATCGAGTTTTCGATGGTAAATTATATTTTACAACTTGATCGCTAGTGAACCTCCGTGCCGTCCGGTTTAGCGGCGGTACGAACGAGATCTTCGCGACAAACGTCCTTCCGCAATATACTGGATGAGATAAGACGGTGATCTTATGTGTGTCCAGCTCGCCAGGCGCAGGTTGTTTGCGTGGCAGCTGGCCTTTTCCAGCCTCACACACATATATGTACATACTGGGGAGGGGTTAGGGCAGCCTGATAGCTGTTGATAACATATCATGATTATCTCTTTTTTACTTTTCTGCCTTGAGGGTTGCGACAAGACGATATTGAAAGGTTTTTTTAATAAGGGTCTGTCAACAGGGGTCGGATTTGTGGAGACGGGACGAGGAAGATGGCGATATGAAAGGGAGAAAAAAAGGACAACATATTGAGAAGAGAAATATCCGAACTTCCGAGAGGAAAGTAACCCGTCTCAACTCATTTAACGTGCATATCGCAAAAAATAAAGGTTGAGGTTTAAAAGTCTTGTGGATATCGGCAAATACGTATCGATTGATCATGAAATATTTGTTTCAGGGTCAGTGCGGCGCCATCGGGGCGTTGTTTGGCGCATGCTAGACCCATTGTACAGAGTCGGCGTCGATTGACCCCAATTTAACGAACATACACATCCCGCTTTTTTCTTCTGCTGCTTGTTGTCGCTGCGGGGGGTGCATGGCCATGCATGGAGGATGTTGATAAGGAGGAACGCACCGGAACAATGTCAACGCCCGCTATAGGAAAATTACGCAAGAGGAGGGGTTTCCTTTTGCGAGTTGTTAGGATAGGAGATATAAATTTTCATCGTATGGTATTTTTGCATGGAGATTCGGCATCGAAGAGAGGCGTGTTTGTGTCGGATTGCTGACGGGTTTTATGTGATGATTATGTGCGAGTGTTCCCCTGCGTCGAGCCGATGTTTCTTTTCTTTCTTTTCCTTTGTCCACGGTGCTAAGCTTGGTCGCTTGCCCCTTACGTGAATGAGCGACCAGCTGTCGGGGTCGCGTGGTTTGTCGACGGCTTTCCTTCTGCTGTGGAAGAGCGGCGGTGCACAGCCCAGCGGTGTAATCAGCCGGCGGATGCCTCCACCGGAGTGACTGCAATCGATCACCACGACATCATAACATCATATCATCATATCATAGGAGTGCGAATAAGAGTGAAGTAAAGAGTGAAGTGAAGAGTGAAGTAAAGAGTTGGATGGTCAGCCACATGCAGGTCACGTGAATGGGATGGGTGGCACAAATGGGGCGGTGCAGCAGCTCTCGGCACTAAACCCGCCGGAAACGACGACGCGGCTTAAGTAATCAGACTGGCGAACTCGCTCTTTCGGCGGCCGGGACTCCTCGTCTGGAGGACGATATTAGCAAGAGGAGTCCCCGCGACGTCCCTCTGCCACGCTCGCTGACGTACTCTGCTAATTAAACGCTCTGGATAAATAATTCCTCACGAGACTATCGTCCCACTCACTTCTTTCCTGTCTTCCCACGCGAAAGAAAGCAAAACCCGAGTTACTCAACGTCGCTCTCGCCGGTCTTCACTTCTTTCAACAGAAGCGAGCAAGTCAAACAGAACAGAACAGAACAGAACAGAACGGTCCAGGAGACTGTGCCCAGAAATCATACGAGCGAGTCGGAGTTTACCCTCATTTAGCCTAGTTTCGTCCCTACGCTTCCCAATCAAACCATCGGATAGACCCAATTCAAAGAACTCCTTCCCAGTCGGTCTCGTTTCCAGGAAAGAAAGAGAAAAAAAAAAAGAGTTGCGCATTTGCATTTTTTTTGTTGATACGACTCGAAGAGCTGGTGTTCCTGCCCCCCTGGATTCACCTTTTATGACACCACGCGACACCCTCACGACGTTCCTATAATCCCTTTTGATATCGCTGCAAAGACAGACGCTCTTTACGGCGATATCTTCTCGTCCTTCTACTATCCAGCTCCATGACAAAGACCGAAGACCACAAAGACGACGCCTCCGAGTCAGGCGGCGAGCAACAGGGGGTGAGTCTGGTTTTTTCTCCCTTTTCTCTCGACAATACATATACCACCTTGCCCTTCAAAGCCCTGTGCTCGCATAAAACTCTATAGCTTTATGCGATTAAACCTTGCCCGGAACCTTCTCCTCAGACTCGTCTTCCCCCTTCTTCTTTAGCTGCATAATTGGCTGGATAGCTAACTTTCGTCGAATCCCGCTAAACAGCCCATCACCGCTCGAAATCCCGCCTGTGACCTCTGCCGTGAGAAAAAGGTAACATTCAACGCCTCCTGCCTCCCGTGCTGATACAATTCTAACCCGGCATCATGAATATCAGGTACGCTGCGGTCGGGAGAAGCCCGTTTGCCGCAATTGCAAAACTTGGAAAGCTGCGTGCACCTACTCGGAACGCCAGAAGCGAGAAAATGAATCCACTCGCATGTACGTATCGATTGAACCATTCTTTTCAAGTAATCGGATGTAGGACTGATCCCGGTGATACGATCTAGTGCTCACCGGTTCGAGGAGGTCCACGAGCGCCTCGACCGATTGGAATCCACAATGCAGCGGATCGCCGTCGCATTGGAGCTATCCAACATGACCGCCCACCACAACCAGCAGCAGCAATCGCAGGTCCAGCAGCCTACCCCCCAGCAATCTTCACCATTTGCCAGCCAGATGATGCACAGTCCGATGGCCACCATGCACCCGACCCCACCAGGCTTCCCCTCGCTACTGTCCCCCTCTCCTTCTCGAGATAGCGGCGGGGCCACCACCCCGAGTCGAATACCTCCTTCCTTCCTGACTACCAACGGGTCCACATCGTCGGCTGCGACCTCCAGGCACGGCGGATCTCACCAACCTGGTCCTTCAGGCTCGCCGACAGGATCTGCTCCGCCTAGAACTCTGGTCAAAGATCCCAAGGGGAATGTGCACTATCTCGGAGCATCGTCGATTCTATCAATATCATCTGAAGCTGAGAGTCTCGCTGAGGCACGGCTCAGTGCCGCTGCAGCTGCCCAAGTCGGTCCCGGAAGCATTCCGTCCAGTGCCGCAGGTGTCGTGGAAGCAATGGGTGCCCTGCGAACCCTCAAGGGCTTGGACAGTAACATTGCCAGTCTTCTCCCGTACGATGGTTACATGGAACTCAAGATGGGAGGCAGGGATTACATCGCTCCGAGCCGCGACGAAGCTATCCGTCTCATTGACAATTTCTTCTCAAAAATCAACAAATTCTTCCCCTTGTTCAGATACGACAGCTTTATGAAGAATGTGAACAAGATGTACGAAAAGCCGTCGGCTATGAGCGATAGAGGATGGTTAGTCTGTTTCAACAATGTGCTCCTCTTCAGTCTTTACGGGATGGGGACCAACAAAAAGGAAGACATCCAGATTGCACTGGTGGAAAAGTATTTTTACAACAGTTGGGCCGCATTCGACGACGTTAGCATCCTGTTAACGCCAAACCTTATTAATGTGCAAGCGCTCCTGACTCTCGCCATTGTTGCCCAAGAAATATCAAAGCCCGGTTTATGCTGGATGCTGTTGTCTCAGGCCTGTCGGTTAGCCCAAGCGATCGGCCTGCACAGGCAATCCCACCCGGCCCAGAATTTCTCCGAAGAGGAATCCGTGGAGCGACAGTTGGTCTTTTGGACGCTGTACGTTATGGATAAAGCTCTCTCGCTCACTTTTGGTCGGAGCACGTGCTTGCCGGATTTCGACGTCGATGTCGACCTTCCGGATAACGTGACCGGAAATGTTCTCCTCACCCAGCATTTCTCCGGGTGGGTGTGGCTCGCAAAGATCCAGAGTCAGATCTACATGCGTCTGTATTCCGCATCTGCTTGCAGAGCTAGTGATGAGGATAGACAGCACGCTGCCAAAGAGCTCGAACTCGAGCTTCGTAATTGGTGGGCTCAGAATGGCGCAGGGCTGCAATTGATCCCTTCCATAGGGTTGTTCGAAAAGCAGTATTTGGAGTTGGAGATCAAATTTTCGTTTCATAATAGTATGATTATGATTCATAGAGTAAACAAGGGCGGCGGTGAACTCAGTGAAGCCATCTGCTTGGATTCCGCTAGAACAAGCGTTCAATTGATCAAGCAGACTCTAGAAGTAAACAATGAAGCGGCAGACGGCAGCGTTCTTCTATGGTATTACCTTTCCCTTGTACTACCTTCAGCCAAAATTTTACAACAAATTGCTAATATATCACGATAGGCTCTTCCAATACTTCCCATTCACACCTTTCTTTGTCCTCTTCTCGAATGTCATCCGTAATCCGGAAGAAAAATCTTCCCGAGATGACTTTGTCCTCATGCAGCACGTTGTCTCCTACCTCGACCGAATGAAAGCAGCCAACGAATCGGCCTCGAAACTTCTTCGCATCGCTGAAACATTCACACAAATCGCAGCGGTTCTATTACGTAAATTCGAAAAGCCATCACACAGTGAATCGCGCAAACGGAAGCATTCCGCCATCGCAGGCGCGGAAACCGGGAAACAGGAAGATGGGAAACGCCCCAACCCCAGTTCCCGTCCCGGTAGCATGGGTGAAAACACTATCGAAACCCCAGTATTCACAAACTCTGCGACAACCCGCACCGCATCCGAAGTCCCGACAATGTTCCCGCACGCGTTCAATTTCCTACGTTGGCCCAACATTGGCGGACCGAACTCCTCTTCCTCCGCGGCGCGTCCTGGTTCTTCCCATGAAAACAAAGCTTCCACAACCGGCGGCGTAAATATATCACTAGGCGGCTCGACAGCAGATCACGCTTCCTCGTCTTCTTCCTCCTCATTACCGTTCGACGCGGGGCTAGCTGCCATGTTCGAAGGTGCTACTGCCGGGTTCGATTTCGATATCGAGGCGCTCATGGCCGAGCCCATCGATTTCCAAAGCCAGATGCAGCAAGCTCATCGACAGGGACCGTTGGATTTCGATTGGTTCCAGTGGGATCAGTACACGCAGGGCTTGACTGATAGTCCTGGGTTGAGTTTTGCTACATTAGGTGGGATGAAGCAGCCGTAGAAGTTTTCTTCTGCAATCCCTCCCGTTCTTCTTTATATTCCGATTCTATTTCTCGTTTTCGATTAGTCTCGATTATAATATCCCTATACATTGGCGTGGCGTTTGCGTTTGTCTATTATCATCATGCACCAGAAACCCGAGGTAATAATTCTTCTTTTTGCCGTTAATTTTTGATTGCTCTCTATTTGGATCTTATTCTTCGAGAATCAGGCGGGCACTTTTATGATTGATTACACCATATCAAAGGAAATTCTTTGACCTTAATATCCATTTTTTTAATATCAAAGGTGTCTGCGGCTGGTTTCTGGGGATCGGAGTTTCATGTCGAACTTTTCTATACTTTTCTTTTTTTTGCAAAGATGCGAACAAAACAAGAAGCCTTTGTAATATCTTTTTATCCTACCAAGAGCGCCCCTGTTGAGGATGAAGCGTGTTCGGTCGGTTTTTTATACGTCGTTATTCGTTTGGGATAGAGATCTGTTGTTTTTTTGTTTTATTGTTATCAGCGCAAGCTTTCATGCACGCTTTTTCATGTGAATAGAAACTTTCCAGTGTCAGTCAGTAAGGGTATCTCTGTCCCCGCTGCTGAGGCACTAAAATAATATACCCTACTTCAATTGAACAAAAAATGGAACGATAATCAAATACAAGAAAACCGATCCAGCGTAAATGACACGCACCACCTAACTGTTTAATTACACGGAAGAATATGAATGACGCCCCTTTCCATGACCAAAGAAATCTAGACCGGTAAGATGTCTACAGGGAGACCCCAAGCAAAAACATAAACAAAAACCAAGCCCGCACCATTTAAATAACACGCACCCGAAATAAAAAGAACCAAAATACCAAATAAATGCCAAACGAACGTGAGGGTGTAAATAACTACCCCAAGAATATGTCTCGTCGACCAAACGTCCATCCCTTCTGACACCGCTCGAAGGTCAAGTCAAGTAACTTCTATAAGTCCCTAAACTTCGCCACAAAGACTACTACGATCCCGACAGCAAGAGAAAGCGAACACACCGGTACCACGATCTTTAACCTCCTCAACTGCGCCGTTCTCTTCCTTTGATGGTCTATAATAGCGGTATCCAACTCTCTCAACCACTGTTGTATCTGCTCGCTCTGTTCGTGAAACGCACGGATCAAAGGCCGAATCTCATCAGAACCCGTGCTATCGTTTGAAAATTCGTTGTCTCCTTCGTTGATATCAAGCCCGTCATATCTTGGTTGCACGGTTTGATCGAACGCCATGAGTGAGTTTTGAAGACTTCGGGAAAGATTGGAGACTACGGATGTCTCCTTGGATATCGAGTCACGAATCTTTTCGGTGTCGTCGTTGAAGAGGTTTATCGTGAAATGGGAAAGTTGTTGGTTTGCGTGGCCTGGTATGGCGGTCAACGCTGTAGTAAGGTGGTAAACGGTACCACGGATCAGATCATGAGTTAAGTTTGATGGTGGAGACTGGTTTTGCAACATTAATTGTTCGATGAAGGAGGTTCTGAGTGATTTTGGGTGTGCTCGAGACGTTTCACTTGGAGTGTTCGTCATAATCATAACTATATACACTTCGGTCAGTTCTCTAGGTTTTCGCTATTTAATGAGCACGGTGGCTACGTACCTGTGGTTGGCTCAGAACTTTCGCCGGTGTAATCCAAATGGATGGAGCAGCCTTCACAGAGCTCTTGGGGTAAACCCTCTCTCTGCTCAGTATTACTCTCCTTCAATTTCGCCAGCGATTCGGAGGAAGGGTGCCGGCGCAACATCGGTATATTCAGAAACGACACTCTCGATCCAGTTTCCGAGCCGTACTTTACGAGCTGACCACCAGAACTAGTCGGATTCCCGTCCACGGGAACACTATTCAATTGTAAATGGGCGTCCCAGAACTGCGGCTCAACCGACAATTTAGCACCAAATATCCCCATTACATCAGGCGTAATCCTATCGAGCAGGAAAACTCTTGAGGATACCTGATTCTCGGATATACCTAGCGCGGACCCTTCCTGCTGCTCGCAAAAGTAATCCACGAGCATATCCACATCATCGATGCCGACTAAATGACGACTGCCGTCTCCGTTGACCTCGATGATGGTGACACAGGGTTCATCAGTGTATCCCTCCACATCATCCAACGATGTAGGATATTCGTGATCTTTGAAGAAAGCTGAAAGGTTTTTTAACTGGCTTTCGTAAGCTTGCGATAGCGATTCGATGTATTGAAGATAATTCGATGCTTTCAGACGAAGATCTGCGGCTAGATCTTCTCGCTCTTCTTCTCCGCAGAGGGAAGAGGGTTCATTAGCGCTTTTGTGGCCGTGGGGGCGGTCTTTAAATCGAAGACTGGGTGAACACGGGTCTATAGAAGTGATAGATAGGGCTGGGGAACCGAAAGTCCATTCTTCAGGAAGGGAAGACGACACGCGGGAGGAACAGCTGTGCGAGTCCATACTACGATGCAGCTGGCCGTCTCGGTCCTGGTTACACACGTTGCCGGTATCCCTACCGAACATGGCATCGATTGGTGGCATTACGCAGATGTTGTGCGACGTAGTTTTTTCTAGTTCGATGTTGGAGCCGGATGGAGGTTATTTCGAGAGCTCCTACTGTGGTATTTAATGCGGTTGCATCGATTGGGATAAGAAATTGAGTAGATGTTTTATTTCAGGAGACCTGCATGTTTCTTCGGATTGAGGAGGATGTCTTGATTCTCCCTCGTGACCAACATGTGACCCGTCATGGCGAATTTATACAAGATGGGTTTCCCGCGCAATCCGAGATGTTGATTACTTTGACGCGGGGCACGAAAAGGATGTGAGGCTCCGTATCCAATTAGCTTTACCCTTCATGTTTGCATCCCCACAGGATCACTGATATTACCGTCCTATCGCGTTTCTTGTCAAGAATTTTTCGAGGGATGAGTGAGAGAAAATAAAAAAAAAAATTATGGACAGGTCCGTGATGCAGGCACCCGCAGGTGCATTGCATACCCGGCGCCAGGTGAAGCGAGGAACCTCATCTGTTTGATTCGATCTCCAGCGGCTCCCAAAGAGGGGAAAATATCCCTTGGTGAGAATATGACCATGCCATTTTTCTTTATATATTTGATTGTGATATCGCGGGGGGCCGGACCAATAAACATCACCAATGTTCGGTTTGGTGTGAGTGGGAACCGTTTTTTCACGAGCTGTGAGAGGTCAGCCCTACCACACCATATCGAGCGGTGCGAGCGGAGATGTGTCGCCAAATTTAGACTGAGATGAGCTTGGCACCGCGGACGGCGCTTGCCAACACAAGATTAGCTCCCGCCGCTGATTCTTGAAGACGGTCTCCGGTATACAAAAGGCGGGGCAGGCTCCAGAGGTAGGGATGCCGCTTTAGATATTGATTCTGAAGTTGGGAGGGGTCGGGTTTCACGTGCTTGGGCATAAGATCGTGCACGCAGCCGCGCATCTGATATATCTGATCTTAGTCGCGCACATGTCAAGATGACCGATCTTATGCTCCTGCCAAAATAGCACCTGGTGAGGAAGGGGGGCCACCACTTCAAAGTATGGTGAGACATGCAGGCCATCCAAATTATCAAGCATCTCGCTCGGCGGGTAATAATTTGCCTTTTCAAATTTGTGTTTTGACTTCCTGACCTGGTCAAGGTGAAAATTTGAACTCGTCGGCGGTACTGCCCGATGAACTCGTGATTTTGCTCAGGTTTGCGGACCTGAGCACGATCACGAGTTCACTCTATGCACGATTGCTTCCGAACAGCCTATTTTACATAATAAGAACCCTGGAAGCTCGTACACCCCGAAGGATCAAAGGTCGCGAATTAGTAATAATGATTGTCCATTTTTGACGAGTTCAATTCTTGTAATGGTTTCCAGAAAACCCTAGTATACATGCTTTCTTCTTCCCCCTGGGGGTTTTTTTTCTCTTGCTCGATCCCTTCAGTAATGATAATGATAATGATAATGATACTAGTGAAACATTTTCGCGCGCTTTTGAAGTCGGGATTTCAAAATTAAGAGCAGAGAATTTGAAAGTACAGTTTAGGAAGGGGGGCATTTAAAACCGAAAGAAATACAAGGAAACAAAACCCCTATTTGACTTTTAGTTTTTCAGAAACCATTAGCAATAACGGAGCAAACAAGGATAATGATATCGAAACAGGCGTGACAACTGGGGGAGTCAGGTAGGAAGCGGCTAGTCGAGGGGTCGAGAGATATGGTGCGCGATACTAGGAAAATGCAATGCTTGAGCCATGAACACCGTTCGCCATGAAGAAACCAAATATGCCAGTTGTGGCTATCATCACAGTCTAGGGCTGAGAATGATAGTTCCAAATGAGAGCTGAAGAAGAAGAGCAAATAATAATGCAAGCAAAATGGTCAGCCGTAAAAACGCCGGTTCCACTGAAAAGAAGCGAATTCCCAGTACTAAGATAGGGAGGCTAAAAACGCCGGACTTTTAGTTTCCATGACCCGAAAAGGCAAAAAAGAAAGGACGGAAGATGCAGTCGAGAAGAGGCGATAGGTGGGTGGTATTAGAATCGCAACATTGCGACATGTGTGGTCTGTCGATAAAGTTTCAGGGCTTCCGAATGAGATGAAGCAAAAGATCCTGATAAAGCAGAGTTTTGTCGAGCGATGAAAGAAAAACAGACGGGCGAATTGAGAAATTTTTGTGGAGAAATACGAGGTCGTGCATCGTCCCTGACTTCAAATTCCGATGGGGTTTCCGCACCGAGTTTAGCCGGTTCGTATAAGCAACGTATCCGGTCTTACAACCAGGCGGGGTCGTAGCTCCATGGTAAAAAGAAGAAGAGGATGGAAGCCACAACAAACAGAATTGCCGAGTATTCCTAAATCACGGCAAGTGTTGACACCTTCTCATCGAGGAGCAGGTGTCCGTTCTCCACATCAAAGCCGTCGATACGGTTGTATGCAAATGGCTCTTCTTCCTTGTCTTCCGAGTCATCAACACCTTCACGGCTTCCCCAAGCAGTCTGAAAGTCAAGAATTCATTAGCTTTATGTCTTCAACTCGCATAGGGATTTTGGTGTGATTTGGTGTCCGACTAACCTCATTAAGAGTGAAGAGGGCGTAGTATTTGATGAACCCATGGAAGTAACCGAAGATGATAGAGATTGGGAGGTAACGGATATCAGATGGGTATCGCCAAAAGTGGGGTAGAAGTTTGACGACCTTGGTGCAGAGCAACCAGGTGATCTGAGCTACCATACAACGATACTGGAGAACCGGATCGAATGCCGTTGCCTTGGAGAGGAGATAGAGAAGACCGAAATCCGAAATAAGTGCTGGAGGGCTGAAAGTTGCCATGTGAAGGGCGTAGGTGCACCACGGTTGGCGTCTTAAGAGAAAGTCACAAGTCAGCGGTCAATCCCTCAAGTTATTCAGTATATTTCATGCGAGTACTTACTCCCAGACATGACCTTCGATGAACATGCTTGTCGTATTACTACGCCAATTGCTTCTAGCCCATCGCAAACACTGTTTAAGGAACTTGGAATCGTCGGAAAGTGTGGTTCGGAGCTCGCATTCGTCGTGGCATTGTTCGTATGAGTCCCAGCCGTGGCTAACGATCCATCGAGTGAGGAAGTTGTCGTCGTCGGTGTTCAGAGCAAACTTTCCGCGCCAGAGTTCGTTGGTGAAGCCATCCATAAACGCCTTGTCCTGGAGGATTTTTGTGCGATACGCGACAGTTCGCCCGCTCAAGCAGGAAACACCGCCATCCATATGGGTGGTTGCCGAGAATTCAAAGTTTCGACGCTCCAGATAGAACGCTCCGAGGATGGTCCAGAATGTGCGGTTTTCCGTACGCTTGAGACGTTGACTGGTGCCGACACCGCCGATTCTCGGCTTCTCGAAGGGAGCCAGAATCCAGGGGAGGAATGTCTTGGGCCACATAACATCATCATCGGCGAAAATGAGGATCTTAGTCTTGACTTCCGGAATAGCCTTGACCATCTGCTTGCGTTTGTTCGCTTTTCGGATAGCAAAGACGCGAATGCGATTGGGGTCCAGTTTCGAGGCGACATCTTCCAGGCGTTGCTGGTGGCGCTTGATGGTGACGATGATGATTTCTTTGACCCCGGTCTCCAAACAGCGCTGAAGGGTATCGACGAAATCCTGGCCTTCGCCGTCAATGGTTGGAATCACGAGCGTGGCATCATCGGGGGTATACGTGGGATTCTCAGGCAAAGGGATCGGGCGAAAAGTCCAAGACGCGATGCAGTTGACGATGAGCCGAACGTAGCGATACAGCCTGTATCAGCGCCGGATTTGGTTAGCACGGACGTCCAATAAACCTTTTTCTTTCCAATCATCTTAATCAACTGGGGCTTGTGAAATCGAGTGGGCGGAAATGGGCAGAGAAGAGCCAGGATTCCGCCATCAAGCGGTCAGAGGCTTATCGGGTCGGCTTTCGCCCATTCCTCGACAGGTTCAGAAAGGAAAGTCCGGCGGCGGCTTCGGCGTGGGAGGTTACTATAAGTCATCGAATTATGTACTCCACCGGATGGATCCCAGCCTCAACCCCCCGTATGCACATACGCCAAACATTCATTCCGTCCGAGACGAAATGCATGCGACGGTGCTGCTGCTGAGGGTTTGAGAAGCTGCACCTGTGGGCCGCTGGCTCGCCTGCCTGCTCTACCTGCATTTCCTGGCCTAGGTCGCAGATTGAGGGAAACCCTGATGCCGCCGCTTTGAAATCAATTGGAGAAGAGAGAGAAAAAAAAAAAAAAAAAAAGAGCAGACCAGCAATGTGCATATGCAACTCCCTTTTCGTTTCCTTGTACGCGTTCTTTTTCATTTGCACAAGATGAAAATTTACTCTCATGCAGGTCTGGGCTGGGGAGGCGTCCGTCTCAAGCAAATCGCCGTGCAAGGAAGAACCTCCGTTGATCGGGGGCATCGACCTCGAACGAGCTGGAAGCTCGGGTAAAAGAGAAGAAGCAGAGACGGAAACTCAGGGAAACCCTCATTGGCGAAGCAGGTGAAAATTAAATTGCTCTTGAAAGCGAACGAGGCAATGCAATCGCAATGAATGGTGGTGGGCTTTGGGGTTTGATTCGGAGAGACTTGGGCTCCTCGAGCCAGCTAGCGTACGAGCCAGAATCTCCCCATTCTGGAGCGAGTAGGTTCAGGCCGATGCTACAGATGTGTCCTGCGGCCCAGGCTGGAAAACTCCGACGACGCTGCAAATATAGCTCAGGGGAATGCAAATGGATATGGATCTCTGGCAAGAATTCTCCTTCTTTGTGGAAAGTCAGGAGAGGACACGCAGATGCTCCAATCGTTGAAAAAAAAAAAGAAGGGCCTTAAACTAAAAACAAAGGCCAATAAAACCGGCCCTGACAAGGCAGCAAACACGTCGAAATATTTGATATCGATATTCGATTAGGTGGGGAGAGCAAGGGTCATTGCAGGGTATTAGGTTTTCACTTACCACAACACGATGAAAAGGTACAGAAGTGATAGCTCCATCTCTGGTTATTGCTCCGCTTGAGCACCCCTGCAACGAGTCGACCTTTTTGAGATGGTGATTGGAGGGCTTTGCGAGGGACTTCTTTTCGAGAAAAACCAGACAGCTAAAAATTGATATTGCTGGTCAACGGCAACGAGCCGCTCTGAGACAATCGATTCGACTCGCGCACCTACACTCAGACGAGTAATCAGCGGCCTGTGATTTGTTTCCCCGGATATTACGTGTTTGGTTCAGAAGCAAGATAATATCGAAGGTTTGCTGTTCAACTTACGTGGTTGCTGTCGTGTGAGCTCTTTTTTCTTGGTGACGTATGTTGGAAAGCTAGATGCTGATACTCTTCTGGGATATCTCGTCGGTAACCAGGCTCAATGCGTATCTAAGATGAGATGTTGGTTTCGAGGGGATCGGAATAGCTGAATGGTGAAGCTTTGATGTTAGAACTTGGTGGATGGCGCTGGTGGGTTGATGGATGATGGATGATGGTTCGGTCTAGAGATTCTGGCCGTGAGAGGTGAACTTTTTTCACCTTCTGCAACGTCTAAATCGTGTTGAGCCGAGTGCCAATTAAGACGTTATTTTGCTCTGTGAAGGCAAGCAAGCTTTGGAAGTGTTTTTTCAAATCTGTCGGCAGCTCGGCCTTTGAGGGAAACCTTTAGGACGTGATGTGTATTGATAGGTGTTCTGGGATAAGACAATTCCGTGTTTTTCTTAGAAGTCCTGTGTACTCTTCGTTTTAAATCCACCTCCTGTGAAAGAAATATTCTTAGGTTGCGATATCTTTGAAAATCTATGTCGATATTAATATCGTTCAAGAAGCGTGAGGTTGTGGATGAGAAGCTCAAGGCTGCTGTGGCTGGACAATTCGGTCTATAAAGAGGAATATATAACCTCACACCACGAAAGTGCAACAAATTCGAGCTCGAATTGTTTGGCGGAAATAAATTGCAACGCCTGTATTCGGTCCGGAACTCGTGTGTATCTGAGCCAAATAACAAATAAATGATACTGGCGTCTTGTTTCAAAACTATATGCTTGTGGTGGTGGTGGTGGTGCGTCGTAGACAGGAGGGTGGATAATTTGATTCAGAGCCTCAAGCAGTGAAAGGGTTCGCGAATTCGGTTCGTAAATTGGACCTTTTGGAAGATGTCTCCCGTAACCCAACTCTAAAAGCAGACAGCGCCAATAAACTCAATATCAGTTGTAGAGGGGAAATAAATAGTAATTAAACAATTATCTGTCGTAGCAAGGCGCAAATGTGTGCTTGAAAAAGACTCAAGATCTCGTTAATGTTTGATATACAGCCTTTCCTAACTGGTAAGCACTGTCAATGAGCCGTCCTCCGAAAACCCCCCCAAAAAAAGACAAGCAAAAGAGGATAAAGGTAAAGTTAATAAAAACTAAAGGCTCAATGGGTTGGACCAGCTGAAATAGAAAAACGAGGAGGCAGAGGATGTATTAAAGAAAGCTTGTTCATGCAAAGCACCAGTGGAGGCAAATTGCAATCGAATTCTACGATTGACGTCCGCCCATCCAAAGTCCCAAAAACGACCAACTCAAATTTCCTCTGACGGAAACTACCAATCCAATAATATGGTGTTGCTTCGACTTTAGTAGACCTTGGCTGTTTGGCGGTGCTAACAGCTTCCCATACAAAACTGCATACCAGTAAAACGAATGTCTAAACAGAAAAAAAAAAAAAGGAAGGAAATAGAGCTTGGATATATAAAACGGTAAATAGATTTTAAAATCCAGAATATAAGAAAATCGAGCCAAACGGGTTTTGGGGGGGCGGACAAGACATAAATATATCCATGTTGCTGCTCTTGAGTCCCTTCTCTACCCTTTTATCAGAAGACGTGGAGGTCAGACTATGGCAAGCTTTCCGTGGTGGGAGGTTAGCACAATTCAGTAGGCCAGATCCCGTCAGTATGAATCTACTATCCGCACCCCAAGCTAAATTAAATTAATGGTGTAAAGAAAACAGGCAGGCAGGACCGGCGACAATCCAGGTTTACAGGAAGCCCTTCGAAACTCTCGTCCTAGTTAAATGTCATAAGCAATTGGTCTGAGCATCAACAGCACCGAATTGACATTTCTGTAACATTTATTTTTTTACGTGCATCGCAAACCTTGCTAGCTCACCTAATTACGGCCAGCAGGGCAAATGCACAACCTTGGAGGAAGGACCCCCCAGAGAACGAAAAAGAAATTCAGGAAGAAGAAATATTAAAAGAAGAAAACAACGGGAGAAAGGCGATAGACAGCCTGGGGTCATAAGAGACAGGGCTTCTTCTCCCGAGCTAATGTAGGCTCGTCAGTATGGCATTTTAGTTTGAGGCATTTCACAATCGACAGAAGAAAACAAAAAAGAGTAGATACGGAACTGGATTAAATCGAAAAGAAGAAAAAAAATATTATTGCAAAGACTGAGAGAATCTATTTGAGCCGAGTCTCGCGCATAATACATCGATGCAAACTATCGGTCGCCTGGCTCGTTCGATAATATGTAAGGTCAAAGTAGACTTCCGCTACGTGGGGAAAAAGCTGCATGGAATTAATTTCATTTTCCCTTTCCTGCTAGTTGTGAATCTTTAATATGTGTTTGCTCGCTTTCACAACCAATTTCAAGATCTTGAGACCAATTCGCCTTTGAACGGGTTTCCCCAGCCATTTTATTGTCGCAGCGAGAAGCATCGGTTATATTTCTTAGGTTCAAAGCCGTGGTCGGATGACACCACAAAACTAGCTTTATGCGGTTCTCTTGCTCTGTGGCCATTTCAAATAGCCTGCCAAACTGAGAGACCAGCAGCTTTCAATAAACATCTGATTCAAAGAGTATTAATTGAAACATCGTAGGCGTCTAACCGATAGAGCAAGTGCGAGAAACTACAGCAGCTACGGAAGACTCCGGCTTTTCATGCCTGTCAACTGACATGTCCGAGTCAACAAGTGCCGTTGGTGAGGGTTTGCGGGTTGATCGCAATCAAACTCGTCTTGGATGCAATTGAGCTTAACCTCACTAGGGGCAGATTGCAGCCTCATGTCGACAAACAGTCGCAATGGCGCCAAAGATGAAAAGAGGATAGGATGCCTTCCCGCTTTGAACCAAGCCAGGGCTCCACTATTCTGTCAATACTATCCAACCGGTTAGGGTGCGTCCAGGTGTGCCCCAATGATCCCGCGACTCCAGAAAGTGGCAGATGCTAGCTGTTTCCGCCACTCCACCCTTCGGTCAGAAAGTTTTGCTGCTGACCTATTGTTTCGCTGAGGTGACCAAAGCAGAATAATATCAGAAAACTGACAGATGACCATTTGTTTCATTTCAAATTTGGAACAAACCTCCACAATTCGATCAAGGACACGTAACTTTGGCGCGATTCAGTATATTTCGCGTTGGAACTATATATAGTCTAGGCTAGATGTCTCTTGACGCGTTTGGGTATAACGACTGAGTAATACTAGGAATTTGCTTTGCTGACATATTAACTTCAGGCCGAGTTTATCTGTAAGCACGTAACTACTGTAGGCGCAGCCTCGGTCTCAAGATACGATTCTATCTACTCAGTCTGTGGGGTTTTGCAAAGCTTTGGTGCATTTGGCACCTATCTCCCTCACCCCGCCCAGTTGAGGTTGGATTGTAAAGTTACACAGTGACGACATGACACCCTCCCGCTTAAATTCGTGCAATGCAGGTCATCGGGTTTGGTTGCTCAAGATTTCAGGGTCCAGACTCAAACATTGTCTAGTGGGTAGAGTCGGGTATCGAAAAGTAGCGGTAATAGAAGGAAATGTAGTCATACAAATTAATGGACGATATATGTGATATAGGGAAGATGACCATGAGGTATCCCTCAGAGCAGCACCTCAAAAATCGTCCAAATTCTTGAGTTAACCAGGTTGCGATGTCCATCGCCGAAAAAGAAAGAACCGATGAGAAAAAGAAACGAGAAGATTGAAAAAGCAAGACTTTGGTGTGGTGGGGAGGGAAAACATGGATCTGGGGAGCACGCCTGGATCGATTCACCACGCACAGGCAGAAATCCATTCAGGTAAAATTTCCAACCCCCTCGTCAAATCGGCCTGACCAGGCGCTTGAAGGAGAACCATAAGATTTTGCAGAACCCAGTTTCCAGGCAAGGCAGAGGCGGAACCTAGAAAATTCCACACTCAATGGATAAACTTGGGTCAGAGGACCCTCAAGGTTTGAAATTCTCTGCCGCGGGGAATTGTCTCCCAACCGCTGGCTCTGCTCGTGTGGCAATTGTTGCAATGTAGCACTGCGCAAAACTTGAACCATGGTCGGTATACTGATGGTGCTTTAAAATCGAAACTGGAACATCTTCGTGCAGATATTCATATTTCGATTGGCGCTGTTATACTCTTCTTAAGAACTAACACTGTATATAACCCTTTAATAATGTGCGCTTCTAACCTAAGCACGGCAATCCGATCAGCTAGAGCAGGTGTAAGCTATTCTCCATGTGCTAACGTAGCTAATTTGTTGGTTGAATCAAAAGTAGCTAGCATCGCAGGGATTGAAGCTAGGGTCTTCGAAAATGTTGTTTCAAGAAAATGTGAGTTCGGCTCGCAAAGTTTTCGCAAACTCTTCAATCTTTTATTAGATATTTTCCAGGTTGCCCTATCCATATCCTCTCATAATGATCTTACTTACGTTCTGGCGTCTCCAGTATTTAGCTATATTTTCCATTATGAGAGTAATCGCAAAGGCTAATGGTGCGGACATCTACGTATCTAATACTGGATCGCAGGGAGCGGGTCAAGCTGCAGGTCATTTGTATGCACTCGCTTCGATGCAACTCCCCAGTTCCGAATCACCCAACCCCACCAGTGCACCTATACAAGAAACACCAAAATCTGTTGATCGAAATCCAATGCTCACCAAGGTTCAACACATGTGCCTCAAGTTTATCGTTAATGATGTTAGCTTGAACCAGACAGGAGTCGATTCACAACTCCACGGATAAACATTCAGCAGACCAACAAGGGTATTAAGATTCGAGTTTTGTGGAGAGGAAAAGTATGGGGCAAGTATCTGACAATAGTGTCGGCGACAAAGTCGGCAAGTAGCCTCAGTTCTTATCGCAACCATGCTAAGGTGCTTGCAATGTTTGTTGAGAAGGACAAACAAAAACTGCGAGGTCACCTCTCGCCATTCCTAGTAAACGCAACCTGGAGTTCCCTACTTGAGGAAGAAGTCACATTTCCTTGATTCAAGGTTGGTCAATTAAACGAACAAAAGGTAAGCGATACGTTATATGTCAGGTACACGAAATGTATTTTCTCTGATCTTCGAGCCTGACATGGGGATTGTAGTCTTGAAGAGAGGGATCCGGGTTCACAGGTTGAATTATCTCAGTCTTTACCTCACTCTTCTGACTTCATGGTCATGAGATTCCACGAGCCTTTCACAGCCCTCCATATTCTAACCTAGATAGGACGTTAGGAGACTTACGACATCTTTTAGCGTGGAACTCTAAACTTAGCGGCCATCCTGCACAAACATGAAGAACCAGGCATCTGAGAATTCTCTCCGACTGGGGACATTTCTCACTTTCTAGATTTGGGCTTGGAGATTGTAAAATCTGGCTCTTCAGACTGGGGGTATTCTCGTAAGGGGACAGAGCTGCATGGCATTGCGACTTCCTTCTTCATACCCAAATTCCAAAGCAGCATTTCAACTAAGCTGGTAGCGAGCTCACGATGTGGTAGGTGGAACACTCATGTACCTGAACTCTCGAATGCTGCGGATGCAATGCACCCCGCGCAAACAGAAAAGAACAGAACACAGAACGCTCTACCAGAAAAACTTGTCAGAGAGGGACACGGCTACACGAACCGAACGACAGCCAAGAAACGCCAAAAACTGGCTAACAGGGCTCCATACGATCGACTATCAGGGCAGGACGAACCTGAAATATGGGGTAAAGGCAAGCAAGAGCCCTGTTGCACAGACTTGGACCCAGTCGAGTAATTGCTTTTCTTCATATGAAAGACAAAACAGTGTCTCGCGAATCGAGCGGTTGTCGAACAAATTGCGCAAGGGAGGGCTTGCGTTGGAGTGTTCGATCCAAGATGCTGCGGGCGCACAGAAGAGAAGCCAAAACTTTGGACGGACGAGTAGCTAATGCAATTGAGTAAGAATGATACATCAGATGCGAAGTTGTAATCTTCCTGTATACGCGAGAAAAATTTCCACTTCAGCAAAAGAATTAACATGGGATAGGTTCTTGGGGGAACAGATGGGAACATCTTATTGGTGGTTGACATCTCCGCATGAACCGTTGTAGGCGGGCACTTAGCTTAGCTCCGGGACGTCAAACTTGAAAGTTTGAGCTTTTCTTTTGGAAGATCTTAGCTTAGTAAACTTCCTCTTGCGATCACCTGTTTAGGACAACCTATAACTTGGTAATAGAAAACGAGATAATCTGACGATTGTACTTGCATCTGTTCCATCCCACATGGCACGAAATAAAATCGCGCCCACAAAGCTTTAAAGCTTCTATTGCATATGACGTGGGGAAATGCACAGGAATTGGTCATTACAAACATGCCTGATGAAAACCTTGCACTTCACCAATGCCTAGACACGCACATGTACACATGTGGTGGCCTGCTATTAGGCAATGCCGATGGCAACGTGGGTTCGGATTGAGTACGAATCTCCATGAATCACTCTTTGCCTTTGGTGCAATTAATCAGATATACAAAGCACACGTTTGTAATATTATATTGTCCTTTACCGATTTAATTTTTCGACTTTGCGAGGGGAATTTCAGTGCGAATGCTCTCTTGGGTGTCAGTCAATACAAGGTGTGTGAGGCTGCGTGTGCGCGCGCTCCAAGGTACTCTACGAATCCGGAGATATCCCCGTTGGGTGTATATTGTTTCACTTCCTACGGGACATATTAAGTTTCCTAGGTCTAGCCCCGACATTACACAACAATGCTAGTACAGTCTTGACCTTCCTCGCGGTTGCTAAACATATCCGAACGGATGTACTCAGAGCGGGTAGTAGGCGGTTGCGCGCGAAGTTCCCGCCCGTCGTGAGGCTTGGCTCCATGTCCACTCATTGATATGATCTTATCACAACGCATGCCACCCCTGTGATCTCGAGAAGTATACCCAACCGGAACTTCATTTGAAAGCCGTTCTCGGACGCAATGCGAGCATAGTAAGGTCATTTCCTACTGAAAGCTCTTATAGCAAACTGTGGGGAGCTCTGTTATAAGTACTTTCTGCGAATCTGCAGCTTCATTAAATGGCGCTCGCCATCTATAGCTCTCTGAGCGAGCTCACCTCCCCAAGCCGACGTGAGATAACAAGATACCTTTGCGCACAAAGCTCTAGTGCAATGCGGGTGTCACGCCGCTTTAGGATCCGCATCCTGGTATAAATTTACCTTCGCGATTGAAGCTCAAACTTATTTGTAGGGGCATTGAAAGCTTTGGTCATTGATTGCTCCAGCGGTAACAAAATATAGAAGTATGTCTGCTGCAGCATCATGCAGCACCGGGGCTCCCATGTCAGACGATCTCGAAAAACTTTCCTTTGAAGCTTCTTAGTTTTTCTAACCAATAAATTATGCAATGCTACATTGCTCCATGGATCCAGATACCGTAATGCCCTCAGTTGGCTTTAAGTGTTCCTGCATCTGCATTCCCACGAAGAAGCGAAAGCAGGAATGTAGAAAACAAAGGCTTCGAAACAGCATATTAACCGTCCAAACAACGGTCTACCTAGTGTCTATCTGCATACCCTCAAAGGTCCCAGTCATTATCTCACTATCAAGATCTTGAAATTAACGCACTGAAAACAATACCATTCATATGCATGGGATCCTCAATTAGCCGGATAAATATTTTCTTTCGTCCAATTTTTTATTTACTTGCTAAGACCGGAATTTTTCTTTTCTTCACGGCTCCGCTTTTCAAACCCCCAAGTATATTTCGTAATTCCTCAACACTTGGCATCTTCTGGAAGGGTAATTCGAGCCCTACCCAAGCCAAATTTCACGATCCACTCGCTTAGGACTCGATAGATATTTAATGCAAACCGGCTCAAGCATGCTTCAAACCTGGCAGCATCTCTCATTCTAAAACCTTGCATCAATTGGCCAGTTGGAACTCTTCCCACTTCCGCCCTTTCTCCGGCATGGCTCGCCTTTCCCTCCGCTTCTGTCATCTCTCTAGCTCCCGTAAACCGGTCAAAGACTTGGGCCCAGACTTCTGGGTCACCAAATCTAATCTCGGTGTTGTTGGTTGGATGCAAAATTTTCCCACCCCACGACCTCAACCTAGGAAGGGTCACGGCTCAAAATGCCCCAAATAGCCCAGCAGTCTGACGACGGCAATAACTTAAGTGTTTACGCCAATTTTTCGGTGGTCCGCGCTCAAGCTTACCTAGATCTAGCAGCTAGAAGCCCTGCAATATCACTCTTAATAAGAAGCTTCTTATTAGCTCCTTCAATGTATGTCTCTCCTGGGTCAATTGCTGTATGATTTCGGATTTATAGTTTAACCTTTGCTTCGGCTCATTTTGTGTCATCACTGCTGATGCACTGCTCAAGCAGATCGATCATACGACGTCATGGGTGTCCGTCCAAACTCCGAAGGAAGCCAAAAACCATGACCGATTTTAGACCATGCTATTGCAACGTCCGAAGCCTCGAAGCAACGCAAAAAGTACCTCACAAATATCACGATATCAACATCATGATGTCAAGAAAAGTGATATTCCTGCTATTGTAAATTTTTCGGGACATCTATTTTGAGTATGACTGAGACTGGCTATTTCGCACCTGGAAGGTCCCCACTTCTGCAGCTTGGCTACATATAGTTTAGCTTATCGCCGCAAAAAATTGATGGTTGGGTATCGGAAAATCAAGGTGGAGTGACCATGATGTCTCAACACTATTTTACCGTTTTTTGTCAGGATGCAAAGCCGCAATCTGAAATCAGGAGCATCGGCAATATGCAACTTTTACCAAGCTGATAACATGAGCTCACTGTTGGTCCTTCCGCGAGTATCCCGTTCCAATGCAGGGCCATAACCACTTAATTAGGGCTCTAGGTGTAAAGCATATCAACAACAATAAAGACGAGGGAGTTGGCGAGACCAGCGGTTGCTGTTGTAGTTAAGCTTACACTGGCCCGCTCATTGGACGCCTAACTCATATGCATATTCAAGGCATCTCAGTATTCTGCCGGAAATATCGCACCCTTGGCGTGGCAACCGAGCTTCAAAACGTTCGCTGAGGGCAAGCTCTTTGAGACACTCATCTCGTCCTGATCATACTTCGATCTAAGACGGGCTTGACTCTCCGTGAAGCCCTCTGAGCGAAATTCAATTGCGCCTGCAAGTACCTTTTCACGCACGCACATGGGACCCGCACCGTCGATCAAGAGTATGTGTATCCTGCAGATTGTTGCATAAAAGCCACTTTGCCGTTGCCACGACCATATCCCGGAGGCTGCTTTTGCTTAATCTAACTGAAGCTTGCGTCTAGGTAGGCGACATCCTAAGCTAAATTTTGCTTATATCTGCGATTCTCGCCTGCACAAACCTGCGCTGATATTGCTGGCGCTCGTCGGCATCCCCTTAATATGGTTCTTCTACTGCAGGGAGTGCCTGACCACCGAATCCCTCCAGGGAAGAACGTGACGGAAGATCCTAAAAGAGATTTTCTCCGCCCGTCTATAATAGACTTTTCTTATCACGGTTAGAGTTTTAGTCTACCTACTTTCTCCGGCATCCGACATGATGTTGCCACGTCGTTTCTAACTAACTGAGGCAAATTTTCTTTTGATTGTCTTTGATATTTCCCTTGCCCATGTAAAAACTAAATTTTCGTACACTTTGCTAAGCTTAGCAGAATGCAACGGGGTTTTCCCGATTCAAGCATCCGGTAGCATTGTCATGCGACAAGCCTCTTACCTAATTAGATAGGCCTACTATAATTTTGTTATACAAATGACTGCCTGAGACAATCGCGGCTGGTCTAACAGTGTGGGGTACCAGTTTGAGCAAATCCGGAATGGTGTAGACTGGGGTGATATGCCCTAGTCAGATAGTCTCCCTGGCTAGTTAGATGAGGTTGGGACTTACATATCATCTCAAGGGAAAATTGAGTGATACGAAGCCCGAAGTAGCTGATCGCTTGTATGAAGTATTTTCATCCAAGGAGTTAATATAGCAGTGGGCTTGCCAGTTTGCTAGCTCTAATTTATATTTGGATCGTTGGAATTGCATAGAGTATTCCCATGGATATCAATCACTACCCGTGTTCATACAGACAAGATATTCGGTTTTAAGAATTTCTTCGGTTATACTTGGTCTCGTAAACCAGACACCACACGAGAAGCACTTCGCGGTTATACTTGAATCTTCTTTCTATTTTCTCGAAATAACAAGACATATACTATTTGCCCATTTCGATGTGATACTTTTCTTTACCCACTATATCGTGCTAAGAAGCAAATAGTTCTATACATTCAGACCTTCCATCAAGCACATTCTATTGAGTTACGAATACTGTTTGCAAACTTATAAGTCTACAGACAACCATTTCATCGATAGTCGGCATGTATAGAGTCGATGGCCAAAATACATGACTTCATACTTAAAACTCCAAGATATGTATCAGAAGGCTCTCATTAGAAGCCTAAGTTACTTCAAAGCATTAAGAAACTCTTTTCCTAAGTTTATCATAATAAAGTCGAAGGAGAATTTGGTAGCTCCGCTAGAAAGTAGTCTTCTAAAATATTGGCTTGTTGTTAACTCATATTTGACGGCTGATAAGATTATAAAATGATGTATCTGGCTCGGGAATAGGCTATATGGGTCGAGAAGCTAATTAAAACCCGACATGGCCTCTTCATGCTTGTTGCATATTCGGTTCGTAAGTTGATAGGTCTGCGACATTCGTCATCTACTATAGCATTTTCCCGTTGATTAGTATTGAAAACCTTCGTCATTGGTCGGCACTTCGAGCTATTAGCCGATAGCCTTTTCTGGCCTCAAGATGAGATGATGATATGAACTATCATTTTCCTAAGTCTACTAGTCCATCTTAATCAGATTAGATACCTTACTCGCCTTTTCTTGATAGGCTTGCAGCAGCAACGCAAAATCATATCAAAATACCACAAAGTGCTGCTTGGTAACACCAAATTGTGTAACCCGAGAACGACGGGTGAGGTGAGATAAATGGCAAATAGTTGTGAAGATGGACCCGGATATAGTCCATATTGAGAGCTACTCATCAGTTTTGATCGGATTCATTAGGGATATGTGAGCTTCTACACTTTTTCACCCGGGTCCTTCTCCATCGTGTGCTTGAATCAACAACATCTTGTAGTGATCTCATCGCCTCACGATTAAAACATAGATTGAAATTGTTCCTTAGAAAGAGAATATCGATATACTAGTTCCACAATCCAGACGCGCTCATCTCTATGCTCACCACGGTCTCCATGGCAGCTAGAACTCATATATGACACTTTGGTTGTAGCTCATTCGGAGAAGCAATATGAAATAAGTTAGACCTATCCGACTGCAGTCGGATAAGTCTTCCAAGCATTTGCAAAAGCTATCTTGATCGGAAAGTAGTTGCCGAGCACTCCACGTATTAGTGCCGATTTCAAGCTACGTAAATCTCACTTGCGATGAGGCTTTAACACTACATCCCTCGATATCTTTGTAGTGATTAGCTATCCAATGAGCCATAATGAGCTTTAGCTTGGCTAGAACCATGCAAGGAAGTGTCAATGACCTTGCTTTCTCACTTTGTCTATCCTGGAAGTGGTCCGAGTATAACGTAAGCCTTCTAGAGCATTCGAATTTCTCTGGCCATATCATACTAACAAGGGTTCTGATACCCTTGCAAACTACGTTGCTAAGGTATGAAAAGAAAATCTCATAGATATCTAGATTCTTCGCCTATTCTAGGCTTTAAATCGACCAACGGAGTCAGGATGCCACAGACAGAACTTCCTAGCCCTTCAAGGCTATTCGCCGGTAGCTACAAGCTTCCAAATAGTGGCCGAAGGAATAATTCAACGCGTAATTATGTACGATACTTTCATTTCGTGAAGGTTCCAGACTTTATTATTCGTTTGAGGTCCTATCTCAACGGGAGTATGTGGGACCCACTTGAAGGATCTCGGGGAAGCTTCACTAACCCAAGACTAATCCACTAGACAACATCAAAGGCTCTCAAAAATCTTCCGGGTTTCCCGAGAGGCAGGTATATGAGGTCTCGGAGGTGATTCCCGGAAACTACTGACTCGTCTGCTAATACAATGCTACTTCATGGCAACACCTTCACGCAAGATTAGACGGTTGAGATAACTTGAACGTTGCATTAATGTCCTTCCAACAGAAGTCTCACTCATTTATATGTTGCGGGGAATTTGACAGGGTAGCATTCGCTTTGTTTGAAAATATGAGAGAAAGATTCAACATCTAGGCCCGAGAGCTTCGAGATTCTCAAGCTTGATCATGCATCATGATGCAAGATGGTCTGGTCTATGTTGGCCACGATATGGCTCGTGCTCTCTCCCTCTCTATCTTGTTGGAAGCATGAATGAAAATGCGGTTGAAATCGTCAGCAACAATACTAACAATCACCTGCGGCTTACTGTGCATGCGCTACATGATAATTACCACGTTAGTGGCTCAATCTTGAATGCGTGTTGGTAATGCTAATTCCAACACAACACAACAAGTCCGGGTGGCACATGCCGTCGAGCTTCGGTTCGAACTGGTGAACTCGGAGATTGTGAAAGACCAACTCTACTGGATGCGTCTATACGGCACAGGCGAGAGTTGGCTTCCTCGTTGAATTGATTTTTGTTCACGATTTCAATTCTCTTGCATTGCATTGAATTCTGCCGAGTTTCGTATTACCGATTACCTCTTTCTAGCGATACATAGCGAAAAGGTGCACAGCCTTCTGCCAATCTGGTAGCACAGTCTCAAGCTTGATGAGGCTGAGTGTCCCACCAACGAGTCTTTACGTCTGTATCGTGCCGTAAAGTGGAGAAGTGGGTATGGATGCTATTCAAAGAAAATAACTTTCCTGTTCTGGGTCCAGAGTGTGGCCCAGGCCTCTCCATTTCAGGAAAATATGTGCTAATTTTGGTGTCATGAATCCTTGACATGGGGCGGCATGATATATCAAGAGGCTCACAGAAAGAAGATTCCAGAGGCTCTGCTCTTGAAGCCTTATCTAAAGCCTTTATCGGAGCAAACCAGCCTAGTATGTACTATGTACTAGACGCTCTTGACCCACAAGGGTCAATATCATAGTATCCTAAGGACAAAGGAAGATGATATATTGTTCAATAATTCTTCGTGTAGATCATGGATGACACGCTCGATGTTGACTGACTTCTGTTATAATGCAGGAATAGGCGCAAGACTGCGCGTGCCGCAATAATCTTGGCTTACGAGGGCCTCCACAGACCCATTCGAGAACTGGTTGGGACCACGGGAGGTTTTCTAGATCAGCGAGTTCTCTGCATGAAAAGGAAAAACGAGGTAACCGGGGCTTACAGGAGGAATATGACCGGTATTCAAATATCTGCGCCCCTTGCTGAGTACAGAGCCCGCCAACATTTTCGTTTTCTCATGCTAGGGAGTTTTGTTCTTAGTAAATTGGTGCTTCGAGATAACTCTTCCGACCGTAAGAACCCTGTCTTACGTTTGTTGAGCTAAGTATTCAAAGAAACCACGGGTCATTACAAATTGCCCTTGTGTCAGCGTGGGTTCATGTCGTCCGTGAGATACAGATAGCTATCTGTCAGAACCAGGTACTCCGCAAAGTTGATATACAGAAATCCAAACCCGTGGAAAGACGTGGATTTTGCCCAAAGATCGACCTTGCGATGTGCCTCAGCCACAGCCGTGTGTCTTCGCGCGAGATTGTATCGATGTCTGGATAGAAGGCCGAAAAATGATATCCGCAGCTCTGGCGTTCCTGTGCAAGGTGCGCATATACAAAGACCGCGCTGTGTTGGCGATATGCGCCCTTTTATCTGAGAAAACTCTCGAGGATGTGGAGGATTCCTTGCGTTAATCAACGATGATACAAGATACACCGAAGTCTGCTCTTCGATGCATGAAAGCTACGCCCCAGACTTGCACATTAGCTATTCGTCCCGCCTGAGATGCCTCGACTAATGCCATGAGTCTCGTGAACGCACCATGCGTGTTTCTAAACCGACTAGACTAGGATCCAGCTACCAGCCACGGTGATTCGTACGTACCCCTCCTCCCCCTCGTCGCATCACGTATCGATAACGGCGTCCAGCACAAACCAACTCGCACCTCTAGATGTGGATGACACCAACGCGCACCATGCGGACTGTCTGGCGTGCGGAGGTCTGAAAGAACTTCGCCTGCATGATTTGTTCCGGACTGCACTTTCTCGGCCTCGGTGAGTCTTTGTGACGCGAAAATACTCCGGAGCACTGAGAAATCAGGCCCTTTCCTTTTGTTTTGGTGAGGTTTGACCCAAAGATCCGAACATTCGCGAGCCCTGCAAACAAATCCCTGGATTTGGAATCACGGGCAAGAAAACGGGCTAAATCTGGCATATTATAGTGGAGCCGCTACGTTGCCCAATAATGTGCATCCTTGTGTTACAGCCGCGAAAAAGAGTCTTGGGAGGTATGAGGTAGGAGAAATTCGCGAGAGCTGGCACGGTTTGTGCCGTAGGGCGATGTGGTTTTCATAAACTCGAGACTGAGATTACGAAAAGGACAAAGCAAATATTGCAAATAGAGGAACCGCCTCTTTTTCTGACTGCATACGTATGTGTATCGTATCCAATAACCTCCTCAACAAGCCCGTTAAACTTTGCTTGTTATTTATATCTTTTCTCCGATACTTCGCTCCCCTCAAGCTCTTGATTTGTGCTTAGGACTGGCAAGCGGCTCATCTTGCCTGGCCTGGCCTGGCGATTTTGAGGCGGAGCCCACTCATGCATGGTTTGCTTCCCCTCCGACAAGAGCCATAGTGTTGTCAACGTAACTTCCAAACGTCGCGCAAGACCTGTCAGCGAATTGATACGTCCGGACAAACAGTCTCCAAGCGCAAACGAACTAGGTTCGATAGCGCAAGCTCTCTGGTGTATCAGACGCACATTTTCTCTGGTAAGGGCACGAATCGGATCCAAATCGGCTGATGGGTTTTCATCGAGCCCAGAGGATCTTCGTGGTATCTTTGAGTCTCAGTTGACTTTGGCTGCATGCTGTATTCATGCAGTTGGGCTACTTTGGTAGTCGCGCCAAGGGGACATTTTCGATGCGCCGCTCAAGCCCTAGAAATAGAGAAATGGCGAAGTATTGTTGTAATTTTTCGAGCAGGTATCCAACAACGGTTTCGAAATTCGGGATACATGTAACGTAGACTTGCGTCTGCCTGGGCACCGTATCCCCCAAAGCCGCTCTCGGGTGGTTTCGGTTTTAAGAACCCTAGCCTCAGAGCAGCAGATAACTATTCCCCCGATCCTCGATGGCCCGAGAGCTTGTGACAGGGGTCAAGGACAGCGATAAATATTTGAGAGAACAAGTGATTGCAACTTTTACCGGGCCTTGCTAATCGCGTTTTTTCCTAATGAATGGCTCATCGTTTGGCGCAAAACGCAGAGCGCCGGAATATGTGACGGGAATGAGCATCAGCCTCGTTACTCATTTTGGCATCCTGAGCATATCACTTGTAAATTAGCACTGCCCGGGTCCCAGTCTGATAAATACTAGTTGAGAAGCTCCCCCCGGTTGCGAATCTATTTTCTGGTCGAAAATAGATGCTGTCTGACATAAGGAAGACGCCCCCAACAACGTTCGAGCCCTTCCTGATTACATTTAACGGCTTTTCGGTCCATGTTATAAATTCTTTTGGGAGAATTCGTGTTGTGTGTGGGGAGATGCTTCTTTCTCCCACTCACCGCGAGGAATATTAAGGGACAAGCGGCAACTCGTCGACAAGGATCTCGACTGTGTAAACTGGAATTTCATGGACCAAAAACTAGGCAATCCCTAGGCACCAACTTGGAAGAAGGCTTCCTCGCGATCTCTAACCGTTTATCAAAAAAAGACTCCCCGAGATAGGGAGGAAAATTTCCTACTTTGCAGCAAGTCGAACAACCAGAAGTAAACTCCAAAGTTGGAACCCAGACATTGAATCGTAGCAGTTTGAGGCAACAACGACTCGTCCTGGATATATCTTCAAGATGTACCAGGACGATCAAGACATATTACAACAAAGCGTCAATCCTGACAGCTCGGACCGAGTCCTGGATCATTATAGCAGTTTGGACCACCTTACGAACTGGATTCTAGACTCCCCTCACAACTACACTGATCTGAATGTGGAGAATCCCTGGTCGAATCCGCTCGAAGGTGTTAGTTCTGAACATAACACTACAAGCCAAGATATCCAACAGAACCCTCCAACGAGTTATCAGACTTTTGCTCAAGTATGTGCAGAAACCCGTGATTTAATTCTGAATATTGCCCCTTGATGCATACATAAATATCCCATGCTAACGATTCCCACAAGTCACCATTCCGGGATCTTGAAATTTATAACGAAGAGGGACAGGTCGAACCTATGGACTTGGATGAAGTAGAACCACAAAGCCCATACGTAATCTTACTTGATGGTAGGGAACTCGAAACACACCACGGAACCATAATCACCACACCGTGGATTTATCTTTGGAAAGTTGAAAACACAGATACCGTTCAAGCCTAGTATGTCCTTCTAATCTTGAGTTGAGAGAAGCATCGATGCGCATCCACATAGGCAACCCGCTTACTTTCATCGCAGTTCTTGGATCTCATCTGACGAAGTTCGACTTGAACGAGCCCGATACGTCAAAAACCCTGAAATGCAGGCAGCTAAAGCCTTTTACAACGCTATTCAAATCATGAGACGGACGCTGCAAACGAATGAAGCAGAGCTTTCACCATATCTGCGGACTCACCACGAGCGAACGAACTGCGAAGAAGAGATGGTGCAGTCGTTCCAAGAGTATGAGATGCATGCACAGACTTGCGGAAGCTGTTGCTCTGCACTGATTAACCTTGAACACAACCTGCCCCTTTGCGATGTTGGGATGAGCCTTGCGGAGAAGGTCTTCTTGGCCATCGACTGGTACGCAACAGCAACATTCGGAGACTATAGAACAGTAACCTTGGAAGTCTCGGAGCCTTCGGTACAAAGCCTCCTGTTAGCTTTCGCAGAGTGCGAATCTGTATCTATTCTACCGGCGAAAGATGTTGCAGCGGATTCTTTGGTATCGCATGCACCCACCCACACACTAGCAGCCGAATCTCTAGGAATCATTAGCTCAATACTTAAAGTTGAGAACAAAACTCCCAGCGCGCATTCAAAGACACTTAAGAGAAAAAGATCGTATAGAAATATTTCAATGGGCACATCGAAATTCACCGGTCGCACATTCTTGGATCATGACGATGAGGCTAGATATCTCACAGCAGACACTGAACTGATTGTATCAAGCCTCGATGACTATCTGAACTTACCCGCACGCCGCAGGATCCTTAGGTCACAGATTGGTCAAGAAGGAATGCGAGCTATCCGACGACTATTTAACGTTTCTCTTCATGGTTACAACCTACTAGAACGAGCCTTTAACGGGAAGATCGAAGAGGAGTACGACTTCTACCATGATTTCCCGAATCACACAGATCTTTTAAGTCTAGGTGTTCAAACATTTATCGAATTGAGCAATGAAAAACCATCGTATCCTACCGCCTTGAAGGAGGTTTATAGCATCTTGCACCTATGCGACACTATCAATCAAATACTTCCCCAACAGAAGCAAGAGCGCAGGAAGCGAATAGAAAGTTTTACGCAAGAGCTAACTGGCTGGAGAAATATAATCGAAGCTCGCACCGAGAGAACTGCCTTCGAACTCATAGTACAAATAAGATGGCCATCACCTTACTTACAATCTTCAAGGCGTTACTCTTCGACTTATAGGCGAATCAAATCTACCCAAGAGAGCGACCGTTATACAAAGCAGTCACAGAGTCTAGAAGAAACCCCCAAAGAGAATCTAGTACCAAAACTAACTACTCGTAGCCATACGGAAGACTTTAACCCGATGAGCAAAGCGCTACTATGGATGCAACTTATCGCAGGAATAGTGTTCACAACTATCGCGGCTTATTTTTCTCGTGAGTATTCTAGCACCGAAGGCTCGCTCTTAATATAACATTCCCAGCTAATTCCACGCCATCGCGATATACATAGTCAATCATCGTATGGTTAACATTCTCGTACTCTATCTTACTGGGGGCGATCCGGAGACTCTCAATTCATCCCGGACTATTGGAAACTCTTCTACCCACCTACCTAATAACTTAGCGTGGATCTCTTCCACCTCGATCAAGTTTATGCAAAAAGCCAACCGCTTCATCATCAGCAAACTTAGGGTGCCAGAGTTCGCAATGTTTTCACAGGCTGTCGATGTGGCCATGGATAGTCTAAGTTGCGGTTGGATTTCAAACATAAAGGATTTAGAAACCATACTCCTTAATGTGGCTAAGGTATGGAACCCATCTTTTGAACGCGTGCTGCAGATATCCACTAATCCAGAAATTGTTTACAATACAGCTTATCGAATGCACCAAACTCGAGTTCCACTCATTTGTTCAGAGAGTTCTCGATCTCTGCATGGCCTGTGGAGCAAATATGACTAGTTGCGAGTCACACCGGTTAACCCCAAAGCGAAGTTTTACGAGAAATACCAGTGTTTACCAGAAGCCTGGTGTGGAAGAGGATGTCGGGTCCTGGGTTGCCGACGAAGACGAAATACCTACAAAGTTGCCGAAGTTCGTTAGTCGAACAAACTCAAATACGAAATCTGGATTCAATAATTACATACCAGATGTATTCACCGGACCCCCTTCGCCGACAAAGGCAAGCATCGGATCATCTAGGAGTCTTGAGAGTCGAATAAAATCAGATTTTCTAGATGAAGCGCTTATGTCAACTGAGGATCGCCTAGCTTCGGATCCTGATTCATTCTTACCCATCGAGAGCAGTGATCGGGACCTCTCTGGAGGGCCAATAGCGGCTTACACATCTATCATAAACGGTCCGGCTCTAGACCCGGTTCTTAATTTGGAAAATCAAGATAACCTCCTGGCTCTATCTCAAGCTCCATTTCACCCTCCGCACTCAAAATCTTATTCTCAATCTACAACATCGAACTATCATACTACTGGTAGTTTTGACTCTTTCTGGAATATGACTCGCAATCCACTTGTGGTTTCTAGCCTCCCGGAGCACTCAGGATACTACCTAGCTCCTACCTCAAGCTGGCACATCACGGAAGACTTCCTAGGCTCTACTAGCTCTCCATCTAATCATTACTACGCTCCACCCACTTCAATTCCGGCTTCACTCCCTTCCACGTATTCCGAAAGCCTAAAATCGACTGTAGCAGCGTCACTTCCACCAACTAGCCAAGCGATGCACAGACTATCCAACCCATATCTCAGCTCAATTGCCGGGTCTCCAATTTCTCCATATCCTCACCCCGATGAAACCCCACGTTTTCTACCAACAGCGCCCACCCCTCCACCGCCTGTGCCTCCACCAAAGCCTCGCAAGCGGCGTCGAAGCTCGCCATTGAAAGAGGAAGATAATGGTGGCACGGGGTCGAGCGGGACAGCGCCGCCGCCCAAAAGACAAAAGAAGACAATGCTATTCAAATGCCCCATTTGTAAAAACGACATTGCAGCTCCGCGAATGAACCTCACGCGCCATATCAAATCGGTGCACGCCGATAGTAGGCAGCGAAGAATCGAATGCGAATGGCCTGGCTGCGCAACAACCTTTCAAGCAGCAAGAAAGGATAACTACAGAGCTCACTTGAGAAAGCACCAGGAAAAGCTGGGCGACCCTGGAAACTAGCAAGTGACGATACTATGCACTAGACTTGCGGATTAGGTACTGCTTTTTGGTTTTTTTTTTTTGCCTTCGTTTTTCCTACTGTTATTTATCCCAATTTCCTTTATCCCCATAAGCTCTCATCTTTCATTGGTAACAAAGAATTCACGGTGTCTGAATCAGGTAGCATATTATACAGTTTATGTCCTTTTGAGTTTTCAAAACTATTTTTGTATCCATTGACGCAGCGTCAGATAGATAGCAGTATCTTAACGTTTGAATGTATTTCACGAGATATGGTGGCCCTAGGCGACCTTCCGGGAAGACCCTTAGCCCCGACATGCATGTGCACGATATGTTTTTTTTTTTTTACTTTTTTAATTTTAGGGTTGCACGCAGGCGTGTGACAGACCTTAGTTCAATCGAAGCTTCGAGCGAAATTTTGATCACGAAATACAACATCACGAAATGTAATGGTGACCAACATAACTATCCTAGGATATCCATGCATTACATTCATCCAAAAGTCTCCTATATTTAAATTCTTTGTTTATCACCAAGTTTCCGATTTTTAGGGCTCGATGGCTGCGGGCTGCGCGAGCATGGGTACTTGGTTGTATCTCATGCACCTTCCAGCACAAATGGATATGTATCAATATGCATCGGTATTTCATGCACAAAGAAGCACACCAAATATCAGCTACTCCATCCGCACATGACGTGCGGCAGGATGCGACCTCGTCCGCGCATTGAGATGATATATGCAGCACGAATCGCAGTGTAGGATACACAACCAACATTTTCCATTCTAGAAGTGGCACGTTTTGCCCACGTGCCCCTCTATTCGGGCAAGCAGGATTTTCGCTCGTTAGCGGTCTATATCTGACACTTACGGAGATGATCGTCTCCCGATTGGAAGTAATCGCCAAGAAAAATGAACTGACCTATTGGGGAGCCCGTGGAGATGTTATATAACAGCTGGTATCTTTTTGAGATATTGGTGCCGAGCTGCGCGTAGACGCATTATATCATCAAGAGCTACCCATGGCCTAATCGTGATTAAATCTACAAAGACACCGGCGGTAAATTCCGTGCATGCTTTCCCTTTTGAGGCATTTTTTCACGGATGGCGCGGATTTCTTCAATGAAGACCGTTGACACGAGTCGTCAAGTCCACCGGTTTACAGAAGAGGTTCACCAAGCACACTGCCAACCAAATACTATTAATAGGCATATATAGTTGGATCGGCTGTTTGCTCCAACATAATCTTCTTCGTCCCATTTGAGCACCTCTGGCGTTGAATTTATGATGGATTATTGTGATGAAAGAATGGATTGGATCACCTGACATCCTGCTGTAATTGAGGAAGATGATATTCTCTTAATGCCCATAGATTTACAGAAGTGAGGTGTTCGGAAGTATATTTGCAGTAGATAAGTAAGTACCGAAGTAGATATAGTGTACAAAGAAATGATGGTTTTAAAAGAGTGTAAAAGTTGATGTGTACATAAAGACCAATTGCCCCCCTTCGTGAATAGACTCCAGGCACCCCATGCTGGAAGATAAGAAACAAAAACTATAGGAAAAAACGGAAAACAAGGCTGCAGGAATGCAAAGGAATGACTTCTTTTCCCCATATATCAAACCGGATGAACAGTAGACGCCAGTGGTTGCTCTTTGCCTTTTATGCTCCAAACGAAAACGACAGTACAGTCCTGTTGGTTTCAGAGTCGCACATGTTGAACCGGGAAACCAACAGGACTCAAATGAAAATGCGTACATACAACAGGAACGAAAGGAAAAAGGAGAGTTAATTATGCGCAAGCAGCAACCACCCCGGCTGTACCCTCGCTGACATTGGTTTCGGCGCCGGCATCGGAGAAATTGAGTTCAAACCCAAGTCCGATATCCATGATCAAACTTGAACGTGCCGAGGAAAACGTGAATACAGCTGGCATCCCTGGAGAGCATGGGGATATCGGAGAGGCAAGGAAAGTAATGAACGGGGATTTCAAAGATGTGGCAGAGTCAGGAGCTTGTGGGAGACGAGACGCGTGTAGGACGTCGCGGCGGAGAGACAGAGGGGGAGGGACAACATTGGAATGAGCGGTCGATGGACGAGTAGAGCCAGAATGAGTAAGAGAAGGTGAGGAAGGATATTCCGAGACAGCAGATTCGGAATCGAGGTGAAGGTCGGCAGCAAGATGGAAGACGCACTCCTGAGTGCCTTCATCCTCGCAGTCTTCCTCTTCGGTTCCGTCTAGGGCAATAGCCTCTGTAGCGGCGTTGAGGGAAGCAATCAAGCGAGCAGCTTCTTCCTCATCCTCTCGCTGGGCATCTAAGGCTGCCTGTCGTTCTCTCTCCATTGCTAGCTCCGTTTCAAGAGCCCTCCTGCGCTCACGAGCTTTTTGTCGCTCAATCTCTATACGGAGGGCGTAACGAGCTTCGCGAACCATCTCTAAGTCGCGGATAGCACGTCGTTCAATCTCGCTGACCTCACGCTCGATCCTGTCCACCAATGTGATTTTGAGGAACTCCTTACGTTGCTCTTCTCGTTCCTGGGCAGCAACCATGGCTCTAGTTTGAGCCTCGGCGGCGCGTTGGCGAGCTACATGCTCGCGACGTTGGAAGCTGGCAGTGGAAGAAACGGAATCCACGCTCGAGGGGCGGAAGTGGAAGGTTTCTGCAAAGATACCTGCAGTTGGAGAGACCGCAAGACGTGCAGCAGCAGAGTTTTGTTGCATATAAACGGACATCATACCCTGTTTGAAGAGGGAATCAGAATGTGCGAGATGTTGGTGAATGCCATTGATTTGGAGAGAAAACTCCTGTATATCTTGCTCAGCAGGAGACAGAAGCTTAGACTCGGAGTGATTGAACTGAGCAGCTGGGGATGGGCTGGGAGGAGCTGGCGTGCCACGACTGACTCGGCTTTCCCAGAGCCTGATCGCAGCGCGCTGAGCAGGATTTGGGGCAGCCGCTGGGCAGACATATTTTGGTGGTGGGGTAGGAGCGTCCTCAGTATTGCTCCACTGTTGTCTGAAATGAGTCCCTTGACGCAAACAGTAGTAGTCACTAGAGGAAGACAACGGGCTATCAAATTCGGATGGCGACGACGTATCAGCATCAAAGAAAAGCTGAGTTCGAGCGACAGCTGGCGAGAGTGGAGAGTTCGGTCGAGGTGGTGGAGTAGAAAATTGAGGTAAAGCCATGTCAGTTTTGAGAAACGGGGAGTTGAGAGCATCAAATCTTCTTGGAGAAGGATGCTGAAGGATCGCAATCCCTGGAGAGACTGAGGAGGCCATAGAAGAAATCGTCGCAGACGAGAAGACGGAGGGGGAGTGCGACATGGTAGGCGAAGTAAAAGTGGTATTGATGGCCGAAAGAGTCGGCTTCGGGGACCGCCTGATACCAGTTGAAGACGCCATTTTGGTCGAGTTGGATATATGACAAGATACAACGAGAGCAAGCTCTATATTATATTGTATTGGGGGAAGTAAAAATTAATTGCGAGATCTCGGCCAGGAGGTCTAGAGAATATCCGTTAGCTAACGTAGAACTCAAGTTTTATCTTTGCGAAAGTACAAATGGTCAAGTAGAGATGATGTGAGAAGTGAAAACCTAGTAAGATGACTTCCACGATCAAATTTCAGGACAGCTAGGCCAGTAGAGTGTAAAAAAGGGCCAGGACGTAAGAGACACAACAGACCAGCTTCTGCGAGGAAACGTACTCCAACGAAGGATACGTTGTTCGGCTCCAAAGATCCTGAAGATAGATCGATATTCCTTGCAACCCAAAGCGTGCAATTAAAAACGGAAATAGAAACTCAGATTATATAGAAAATGCGAATAGATAAAGTGGGCGAGTTATAGATACATCTGCTAGACAACTTCATGAAGACTAGTAGCACAGTTACGCATGAATGATTGAGATCATATACGTCTGCAGAGATATGGCAGAGCATCGGCTACTATCACGACTGTGGTGTGGAGTTTCTGTGTTTGGTGTTGCAATAGCCGCTCTCACCCAAACAGTAGCCGCCATGAAGCCCATAAGACTTTATTGCGCGACACCACCAATTCGAAGGGGATGAGGAGCCCCGTTGAAAAAATAGGGAGAAAAAATTACAAACTCTTACCTGAGTAAAATATGTGGGGGATAGCTTTCTGGACAGAATGCGACGGAAAGTTAAAATATGATTAATTAATAGAATAATGGGAATTGTCGACACGTTGTATTTGTATTGAATTTGCTGAGGACGGTGCCGATGTAGAACGAATAGTGGACCGAGCACCAGGCCTAATTTCAACGTACATCCATTGGAAATCGTCAGTATGGGTTTCGTGTAACATTCGACCAGAAACGGGACATGGCAGAATCAAGTTGTCGCTCTTCCGTGGATATAATGGAGTGGCGACGTGGTGAACCAGGGAACGGGTGCAACTTACTTCAGATAAAACGCAAGAGAAAAGCAAACGAGACAAGGAAACGATGAAGCACTCGAGCTAGGATAAAGCCAAAATGAATTGCTGCATGAGGAGAAAAGGAAAGAGAAGTCGAACAACGGTGACGGCGGCAAATGAGTTGAAGATATATTCTCTCCCTTTTTCAGAAACTGGGTAGCGTATGCAGCGACTTTCTCGTTTCTGCATCCCTATTATGCAAGTCCATAGAGATGGAGGGGTGGGGATCACCCGTGCATCCCGCTTCCTAGTTGAAATGGCTGAAAGCTAATTCCCATTTTTCCAGGTAGAGGTTTGCTTTACAACCACCAGAAAGATACTTCTGGCAGCAGTTGAGAACCCCGCTATTAAGCCAATGAAGACACGGGATGAACTTTGGTGGTGTGGGACCTTCGCCGCGCCATGGCTAAACTTGGTCGCTTCGGGAAATAGGATATCAAGCAAACAACATGTTCGAGAAGCCCCAAGACATCTCCCCGTTGAACGAGCGATTCTTGCGCAAGATATGATGCAGGGGGGTGGCTCACTCAGGGAAATACCCTTGGATCGTTGCTCAAGCCTCACACACTTTGAGGGCTCGTGCTAGGAAATATACTGGACGCCTGAGCAAAGGAAAGAGCCACATGCTCATTTATCTATCGATACCCGTTTCTAACAATAGCATCTCAAGAAGTTCACGGTTCGAAGCGCGCGTTATCCTGAACCTAGCTGGTCGAGCGGAGTTTTACTAAGTAGCCTAGGCTATAGAGAAATTGGTATGTACGTTTTCGAAAACTAAATAACGATACTTGGTTAGGCTTTACTCGAGATCGGCCTGGGTATGCTGAAGGCGGCCGCTTAGGTCGTCGTAGACCGACAGGATATCCCAGGTATTCCGATAGTCAAAGGGCACTTTAGAAAGGGGTTTCCATCAAAGAGAGTTTAGGGTGTCGTTTTGTAAGGGATAGTAGTTTACGGCCTCAGTTCTGGTAAATTTTCAATGATGTCCTCTTGGGAGCTTTGCTTGAGAACAAAATCGGTTTAAGGCACGATATTTGGAATGCGAAGTCAAGAAATCAATTCGCATTCAAAGGCGAACCAGAATATCATGAAGCGCTGGGATAAGGCAATGAGAAGGCACGACCGCACAATTCGTGGAGTTTCTTCCACTTTCGAAGGCGTGGTACCTGCAGAAAGCAGGCAGCGAATCAGATGAAGAGGGCAAGCGCCAGACCAGAACCACGTCCAAAACAAGGCGGAGACCAAGCCCGCACCCTGCGACGCGAACACTGATTGGAGGACAACCACAAGACCTCACCACAAGGTTCCCATTACGCGCCCAAGCTTCTCAAGGTCCGAGGAAATCGAAATTCGCATTCCTTCTCTTCAAAGGCAAAGAATCTTATCTCCAAAAATAAACGCAAAGCATAAAGAAAGCGAGATCAAATATTTCCAGGCGAGAGACATCTAAGATGAGCCCGGTCTCACCAGACGCAACACGAAGCGGTAACATGGAACGACCGCCAAAATTGATGAAAGCAGTGAAGCTGGACATCCCAGATTAAGCAATGACAAAGTTGGCCGTCCTGAACACGGCTGGCTACCCCATGCCGATTTTTACACAGGCAGAAGAGAACACCGCGATTTGGAGACCTGGTTTTTTGTTCGTTTAGGTAACTCAAGTTAACTAGCGTGTTGATCGAAAGAGCCTCCCCTCTCGGGTATTGTACTAGTCGAACCAATAGGAGGGCCTCAAGGCGGTTGCTCAGGATCCCAGGAGAATTAATTCTTCACGATCACACGAGCATCTCGACAGCCATTGGCTGGTTAGACCAAGGTCCTTCCAGAATAGGCGTTCTTAAACCTCGAGCTCCCAACCAGTCCTTGCACTTTCTCATATCACCGCGCGCACCATCCGGCAATGAAGCCTTTGCCATAACCCTGCAACTCGTTTTAGCCAGTCATTCATGTTATCTCGGTTGAGCAAATATAGCACCAAAAAGCTCTGCAGAGACATTTCACCAGTCACAGGTGGTAAAGTTTCTAATATCTTGATGCTTCGAAGCAACCAAAATAGCCAGGAACCATGGGATCGCGCATGGGTCATCCGGCTGGACACGCGATTATGCAGGGGAAACCACAGCACTACCCTGTGAGATGGCTTGTTGATATACACAGCGAAGTCCACGCTTTTGGTTTCTTAAACCTTCTATTCTCTCCGCATTGTTTTATTCTTCACAAAGTTCATCGCCGTTGACACGAATTTCCTTACGTGTTTTTCTATTTCCTATTTCGATTCTTATTTTTTTTCCCTTTCCTTCAACATTGTTTTAATATTTTGAAACCGTTTCTTTACTCCCTAGACGTGGCTTGTAACGTTGTTGATTCGATTTTGTATACCCTTTCCATTCCCTTAGTCGATTAAGTACCGGATAGCTTCCACTTTCTTTCTTCGAATTCCGCTTTACCCAAGACTTCTGAGTCGTCTTGTTTAAAATCCATTCACTTGATATCAAATACTGGTGAACTCACTTGTAAGCCTTGTTTGCGTTGACCAAAGCTTCCTGTACGAGAGCACCCTGCGCCATCTTTCGTTGATATCAAGTCGAAAATAGTAGCATTCCGTTCTCAATTCAACGGGACGTCTGACTACTCAGGTTGATTGCGAGCAATCAATTTTCTTTATCTCTTGTATTCATCTTATTATTTTTAGGGCCTTTCCCCTGCCCAGTTTAGCAGCAAAGAAGCTAGACTTCTCCGTTATATATACGATTCGCTCGCTCCCAGTTGTCGATATATCCCGAGCACGATTCAAACTTCGACTTAGTTCGGCGAGATAGTTGCTGCGTAATATCTCCTTTCGTTACCGAAGACCAACGCACGAAATCCAACATGTCACGCAGCACACAATCTCTGGTATTCCTCACAATAGTCCTCCACATTTTTATATTCGCATCGGCCTCGCCAGCACCACGACGATATCCCGAACTACAAATATTCTCGAAACGAGCGTCCGATGCGATATGTGGCTCCGGAAGCGCTAGGTGTACGAATCCCAGCGTCGCTAATTTCTGTTGCCCAACTGGCACCGAGTGCATCGCTGTTCTCGATAATAAAGCTGTAGGCTGTTGTCCAACCGGTCAAGATTGTCGCGTTATCGCTCCATCCGCGTGCAGCGCTGCAGCAGCAAACTCCAGCCAGCTCACCAAGTGTACGAACGGAAAATGTTGCCCGCCGGGGTATCTGTGCGACGGTAACTATTGCCAGCTACAATTCGAGAGCTGGCCGCAATCCACAAGCTCGCCTGAACCGACCTCTGGCTCCTCGCCAAACAATGGGAATGCCACAACTCTCTCCCAAGCTCAACGCCAGGCGGGGTTTATATCCAAAGATGAATGCCCCGCTGTAACAGTTGGTGGATTCGCGTCCGGATTCTTCCCTGGTGCTATCATTGGCGCGCTACTGGCGTATGCTGTCTTTTGCGTTATGCGCAAGAGAAAGGGAAGTATGAAGAGAGAATGGAGCCACATGCCTGATTATCGGCCTCGCAAAGGGAGCAGAGGTGCTGCTGAGAAAGCCGCTTCAAAGGCCTCGTCCAAGCACGATTTAACGATCGGGTACAATCCAGAAGTCGTCGTGACAGCTCCACCAGAAGCATACGACGGCTTGGGTGTTTCCATCGCGGGACGGAACTATGCCGCCAGTAACACCAGCACTCAGATGTTTGCTCAGTACGATGATGACGAGCCGACTCGACGTGGCCGCCTCAGAGTTCATGGTGAAACTCCTCCATTACCTTCCGTTGCCCTTCAGGGTTCCGCAGAGGCCCCTGGACAAAGCTCTGAGTCCCTTCCTCAGTCAAGCATTGTCAGCACGATTAGAGAAAAGACATCTAAGAAGCACAAGCGCAAAAACTCCAACCCGAGTTTCAAAGACCTTGCAAGCACTTCCAGATTCAAGTTCCGCAATCTCCTCTCTCACGAGAACTTGAAAGAGCAACGAGGAAGCTTAGCTTCGGAGACTTCTGTTGGTTCCTCGATCCATTCAAGCGTTTTCACTTCCAGCGAAAGGCAATCTCGTGGTAACAGGTACCCAATCGCAGTGCAGACAGGAAGTGGTCGGTCGAAGAGCTCGAATCAGGTCACCCCGACTAGTCTTCGAAACGAAGTAACTCTTCGAAGAGCAGATACAAATGCTACCGAACACACCAATATTGATGACGACTATACCCCAATCACTCCATCAAATCCCAAGGCCTTCACAGACACGGATATCCCACAACCTCCCGCAGCTCCAGGCTCTCAAATGCCCCCTACTATCGAGCTACCACCCCATGACTATCGTTCCAACCGACAGCTCACTTCTCCAGAGCTTCGCGAACAGTACTTGAACATTCCTCACTTGGAAGCCGGCGATAGATCATCTGCTGCGATGAGTGAAATGACTGAGGTTGACGGATATAAATCCCCATTCCACGATCGGTTCCAGTACCAATCATATACCTCTGAAGCTTCCGATGATGGGTATTATGAAGATGACGCTCGTTCGCTAGCCGCGAATAGCACGTACCCCTCCTCATTCCTCGATATCCATTTTGATGCCACTAGCCCCATTTCCCCGCTGAGCGACAATGGCGAAGCCAGGTCTCAATACGGACACAGGGAATTGAGAGACGTTCCATCGATTCCATCTATCCCGCCTCTGTTCCAGCACAAGAACAAGCCCATCGAGGAACTATCGCGTTCAAAGTCTGGCTCCAAGTCTGGCTCCAAGTCGAAGCGCTCTAAGAAGCATAAGCATAAGCACAAAGGTGATTCTCCGATCGACCGCGAAAGCTGTGACATTACCGTCGTCATCGATGATGGCAGAGGGTTAAGTCCGAACTATCGAGGCAACAATGTCAACAGCTCGAGCTCGAGAGGAGCGATAGGTATCGGCGGAGCTATGACCGGTGGCAGATATACCATGCAGACCATGGAGATCAACAAGTTCTAAGCCCAGTGAGAACACTCATCGACAGACCCCCTCCCCCCAACTCACCCTTTCCTTCTTTCGTTTTTAATTCCTTTTCCTTTCTTTCGGCTGCTATCTATATTTTATTTTAGCCCTGAGTCGACGCTGGAATGTCGACTGGCGGGCAGTCTTATTTTCTTGTCACTCTTTTTGGGATTACGAGTAATATAATAACCCGATACCCTCTCCTATTCACTGCATCGCCACGGCGTTTAGATTCAAACCGAAGGTCATGAAAATATTGCAGTTGTATTGTATATCTGATATCCACTTTAGCGATTTTTCTTCTTTCTATGTGCATGTAATTATAAAACTACTCTTTTTCTTTTCCCCTCCCGCCCTCTTTCCTTTTGTTTTTCATTTTTTTGTTTTTCAATACCCCATGTATTACTTAATGTGTAGCCACTTTGTATTACCACAGGCATAGCGGATAAAAATTAAAACTGGGAGTTTGGTGGTTAAAGCTACGATAGGCTTTTTTAATAAGATGCCAGACGGCGCAAACTTTAAATTGGAAATCTAGATAGTGTAGCGAGGTAACGTATTTGGAGGAATCACCAGCTCCCGCTAGATAGTGACTTATTCGAAGACGTTACCAAGTTGAGCTGGTAGGCGGAGATGTACAACGTCCAGGTTCCTCTTGTCTCGGCGCCTCCGGGTATGTTACCTCACCTACCCTCAAACAGAGTTTCTTAGTAAGATCATACTCTCGCGAGCGCGTGGAAAAAGGTTAAGTGGGGGATTTCAGCTAGCCGGGCGCCGGGTAGGAAGCCGTGGCCTTGCCTGAAAGAGAAAAAAAGGAAACCCCAACTTTCCCTTCCTCCCTCCCACCTACTAAATCGCCGGCGCTTCACGAGATTCCCGATGGTGGACGGGTAAAACCACAGGGGTTGAATGGATTGTTCGTTGGATTGGAGGCGCATACTCGTGGGCTGGGGGGAGGTAGCCTCGTCGGCTTCGGGATCTCCAGAGTTTCAAGTGCCAGGTACAACTTCTTTTTTAACCTCCTACCTGCACAGCCATCGTACCCCCCCGCTTTTCTTGTTCTAATTCCAGGTTCCGGAGGAAACTGGAAAGCTTGATGAATGGGCAAACACGGAAGACACTAGCCACATCGATATCTACGGATTTTACAACGAGATTTTGAATGAAATCCAAAAAAAAGTGTATCGTTTCCTTTCAGCACTCCGCTCCATCTATCATGATTTAAGCTACAGTATTAGAAATAAATAAAAGAAAACTCCGTGTACAAGCTATAGAAGGATGAATATAGGAAGACGAGGTTGCAGAAGCCAATATATTTAGTCATTTGTTTCTGAATGTCAAGGAGCGTGTATTGATGATATGATATGCGCCTCCTTAATGCGTGTGTTCTTCGGAGAGACAGGAAGCCAGAAGAATAAAGCATCGCGATGTGATGAAAGTAAGAACAGATTCCCAACGTGTGATAAGATGCAAAGACGTGGACATAACAAACCCATTTTCAAGCACAGAATCAGAAAAAACAAAGCTAGTGAATAGCCACCATGCAGGTGAGGTGAGGAAGTAAAGTGACCAAAGAAATGGCGAGAAAGGAATGCCTGTTTTGTAGACATATACAAAGTTATGAAAATGGACATTGTATCAAATATAATAAAAAATGATATAAAAAAATAGGTATAAAAAAAATAAACTCCATTAATTGCAGTCATGATATCCCCAAAGACAATCCGAACAAGCTAATCCGCAGACATTTGGTGTAAACAAAAAGGAGATGGAAGAGCGGGTATATTATCAACATGAAGAGAAGAAAAGAACCGGCCTTTTTTGGGTGAGAGTTTTTTCTTTCCATTTGGCTTTGTTTTTAGTCTACTCTTCTCTTCTTTCCTTTTGGTGCAGCCATCAACTTCATGCGCGCTGTCTTTGATAGACCGGCGACGTCGGCTCTTATTGTGACGATCTTCTTGTGTCTGCAGGCTGTCTTCTTCGGTCGTTCTCCGCTGGCGCTAAGAATACCAGTCTCCAGAAGATCTTCTTCGTCTTCCTCGGTGATTGGCGTTCTCGGGGTAGCCGAGGTGTAAATTGGGAAGGGGCTTTCGAATGCAGAGTTGTAGTTTGGAGAGAAAGCCGGCGATGGTGGAATCCGTAATCTCTTGGTTCCCGATAGAGGCGTCTTGAGCGAACTCGGTGTCATTGGAGTATAGGGAGTAGGTGGTGGATAATAGCAGTAATTCGAACAGCAAGTAGCAGACCCTGTGCTGTCGCAAGAGGACTCCCGGCTGCTGTTGTTGCTGCCGCTTTCGGTAGTTGATCTTCTCGACATGCCTGGTTTCTTGAACATGCGACGTCCGCGACAGGTGCAACCGGCGGAGAGTGGTGCCGAAGTTGGTGGGAGTGGTACATCTCTGAATGTTGCGGATGTCGGTGTTCGCATGACAATGGATGTCTTTAGGAAGTCAAAGTATGCGGATGGCGGTGTGACAGGGGTCTTTACGCCTTCTTCCAACGATAGTGATTTTAAACCGGCTGACTTTGGGGTGGGAAGTTCAGATGGAAATGACGGGGAGTTAGGGGTGTCTGGCAGTCTCGAGAGTGGAAGAGAGACCGCGTTAGCAGACTTAGGGAGAAGAGCCGTTGGAGACATTGTGGTGATATATAATTAATTACGAGGAAGCGGGCTTTGATGTGCCTGTCGGTATATATTCGTATTGTTTGATTGAAATCGGGACCAATCTAGCTGGTGGCGACGATAAAGTTTGATGATATAGATCGACTTCTGCTCGCAGAAGTAGATGTGTCGATGGATAGACTATATCTATATATCTATATATCTTCGGATGCGAGGTCAGGATATGTCGAAAGTATATAAAAAAAAAATATAAAGCACCTGGCGTTTCAATGATACAAGAACGAGCAAGAAAATGGGGTATCCAAAGTAAAATATAAAAAGAGGAAAGGTAATGTCAAAAGCCACGGCCGGGTAGGCTAACTTTTAAACGTCAACGTCGTCAGGGTATCTATGTTGGGGGGGATCTTGCAGAAAACAGAGGTGTTTGAGGAGAGTTGGTTTCAGGAAATGTATGATGGCACAAGATGTTAAAGGGAGACTGAATGTCTTTATACAAATCGGGGGAGGGACTGACAAAAAGATACTGGAACCGGATAACAAACACACTTGGGTGCCTACAGGCGCATTATGCATATGCACGGAAACGCTCAAAAGGCGAGAAGGGAGAGCTGTTAGCGGTACTGACCTTATCCTGTTTGTTATGTGAGAGAAGAGGGTCGAAAGCGCCGGTTGTTGTATGGGGTGGGAAGACTTGCACAGGCGGCTAAGGGCTAGCTGGGTGCTTAGTGGGAGCGCACGAGTTAAAACCCGGAGGGCTAGTGAACTGGTGCGAAAATAGCAGCGGCGCAAACAGAGGAGCTAGGTTGACCGGCTGCGGTGGCTAACGAACGCAGGTATGTTTGGGAAAAGAGGAGGGAAACACCAAAAAAAGGTTGGATTGAAGCAGTAGGCGACAGGTAGATATAACTCTGGATTTCAACTGTCGGGCGACAAGTAAGGAAGATTAGATGGGATGCGACCAAGGGAGTGGTGGGTTAAAAAGATAAAAAGAGGATATCAAAGAGAATGCGACGGCAAGCTGGATTCTGCGACAGGGCAAAGGGACCAGTCAAAAGAAAGCACGGCGGGAAGGAAAACGTGGACAGCGAAAGAAAAGGACCTTCGTTCCTGAGAGTCGTGATTTGTCCGGGTTAATTTGTGGTTCCCGTAACAAGCAAAGAGCAAGCAAGCAAGCAAGCAAGCAGCAGCAGCAGCGGAGCAAGCAAAAAAGAAAGAAAGAAAGGGTTTCTTATTTCTTCTGGAGAAAATGTGGGTGAGAGCGTCTGAACGTGTGGGTGTGAGTGTGTGTGGGAAGCGTGGAGGAAAAGGGCAAGCTTCACACAGAAACAAAGAAAAAATAAAAAACAGAAAAATGATGCTCCAAAAGGACGGTGTTCGAATCGATTGGGGAGGAATGGATCTGAAGGTTCCCTGGTTCGATGGGAAAGGGTAGAAGGTGCTTATTATGTATGGCGAAGTAGCTAGCGCGCGACTGAGAATAGGGAAACGGGAGCGAGAGCAAGGAGACATGGGCAGAACATGGTCCCAAGCAGGAGGGCTGCGCTCTGGTTGGCTGCAGCCGGCCAGCCAGCCAGAGAAAAAGCACCCACACCCACTTTTAGCAGCACCAGATGCTCTTTTCTTTTTTGGCTACCGACTGACGGGTGAGGCAGACGGTCTGACACCTGACTGGTTACCCAGTCTGAGGGCGAGACACTCCGCTCACCCCTCCCTGAACCTGCGCCGACGAAGCAAGGATTTCGGCCAGGTGAAATTTGCTGCAATATGGGGGATTCAACTTACCAGCGAGGGTCTAATCAAACCTCAAATTGGACGTGTTGGTTCTGCCTGCTATCAAAGCGACGAGCGGGCTTCCAGAGAGGAAGAGAGGGGAACGAATCTGTCTTGTCGCGGAAAACAGGAGGGAAGGTGAGTGAGGAGTGGGTGAGAGGGTGGAACTCTCGACGGTACCGCCAAACAGGATTTGGAAGCGGGACGAGGGGAAAATAAGAGACAACCCGTCGATGGTGCGCTCAGGTGGAGCAATTACCCAGCGCAGTGTCAGTGCGTGGCTACGACGGCAGAACTAGCGAAGGGAAGGAAGGTGTCGGAAGGGAGAAAAAAAATTATCAAGAAGGTTTCAAATTCGCTGGGTCGCAGAAAAGAAAAATATTATATTGAGGTTTCAAAGAGATGGCCCCTCTGAGGCCGTAGACCATCCACGTTTTTCCCGATCTCGCAACTGGCAAGTTCGACCGGAAAATATATCCCTATGACGAAAGAGACACATTCTGCACACTTATGATGATAGTGTGCAGGGCTGTGTCGCAAAAACGAGCGAGGGCACGCCTTATCCACCGCAGAATACTCTGGGACGCCATGCGATAGGCCAATTTGCAGCAGACAGATGATGATCTCAGGCACCCAACCGAGTCCTCCTCCGGTTGAGAGGACTTGAGTAATGAGAACGGCACACCGCTGAGCACAGATGCCCACGAGGCCAGTTTATCTGGTGAGCGAGAGCCGTAAAGTGGAGATCAGGTGAAATGAGGGTGTCCTCCCGAGACGCCGGAAATCACCTGATGGCGCAAAAGCTCCATTGCTGGGAATTCCCAGTGAAATGATTTCGATCAACGAAAGAATCCACTAGCGGATAGGCTAGGGGAATAGTTGGAATACATCTTTGCAAGCTCGGCATCACCGCCGACGTCGAGAAGAATGGAAAAAGAACAAGCTCGCATCAAAAATTTTTGTCTTTGGTTTGCTTCTCGGTACCGTAAACCGGAAGGCTCTCGTGGTCCCAGACTGCGGGCGCAGAGACAAGCTGAGCCCAGGCGCTTAGAATTGATAAGAGCGCTCATTTCCAAATCCTTCCTATTTCAGGAGGGGTCCTCTCGTAGCGCAAGACGACCCGAGAGGCAGTTGAAGACTTGGATGAGGTTCTAGGGTGTAACACGGGAAATTCACCAGAGGTCCGGATCAGACATGAGCAGACGAGCGCATGAGAGAACGAGGTTGAATGTGTTAAACATTTCATTTCCTTCTCCCTGGGTCTTCCGCGTTAATGAAACGATGGCTTTTCGGTATTTCTATCTCACCTTAGCGAAAAAATGCAGGTTCAATCTAAGCTGATGTATTGCAGATTGCGAAACAGAGCCGAGATATTAATCGATATCGGAGAAACGTTTCGATTTTTATCCTCAGGGTTCCTCTTCGCGGTTTCATTGTCTTTTTCAATCTGCACAACATGCAACAGCCGACCATGTAAGGCGATGGGGCAGACCTGCATATCGACCTTTAAGAGCCGCAAACCGGAAAACGAAGAATTCGTGTTCGGCTCGGTCACGGTTCTTGTCGCACACCAATAGCCTTCTCAGAACGAGAGCTTTCCTCCAAGTGCCATTTTGGCTGCTCCGTTTTGTACAACTCATCATTGCATATTCTTCCCGCTCGAAAGTATCGCTACTTGCCCTCCTACGACAAAACCAGTAGTTCTGAACGTCACTTTTTCATTCAGATACCCCCTGCGGGTGTGGGAGACGAAGATGGTTCACTTTTTTTCGCTCAAGGGAAGGAAGGGGACCCATGAACCAAGTAACCGGTAACTCGCCGTGATTGGTCTGTTTCATGGAGACTTTCTCCACAACATTTCAAGGAGGTGGGCGCCAACTGGATGGACGCGAGAGGCCAACAAGATTCTTTGATTGGCTGACGAGACTCGACTTCATTGGTCGACTCCCCCAGCTGATCAAATGCAACAAGGGAGGGGTCTTTTAGACCGCGCGCTTAGGGAGGCCAGAGCATATTTCATTTTCCTTTTTCACAATTAATTTTTTTTTTCTCTCTCTCTGTTGCTGCCCCTCTTTCGAAAGAAAGAATCTGTGAGAAGAAGCTCAAACATCCGAAGCTGAGCACACTAAAGAGCAGTGAAATTTTCGCTGCTGCCTGATTCTCATTTTATATAATGCCTCAGAGTTTCAGATTGATGGATCTCTTCGCGATCCCGTTTCTGATGCGTCGGCAGCTTAAATTTCTCGTAGTTTCAGAAATTGAGAAAGCTCTGCTTCAGTTTGGCAGTGTAACGGCTCCCCCATCGAGGAAGAAAATATATACCGTATCCCAAGTGTGATAATATTCTAAGATCTGTAGGGCGGCCGTGGTAACGTGAGTTGAGGCTGCTTACTTCCCTGCCTGCATCAAAGCTATGCATTGCATCGCCTCCCCACTGCACAAACTACGGGATAAATCTCGTCGCTGAGAAAGAAAAAAGACTAAGAATAGAGCCGACCGACTGTCACTCGTGCGAAGACGAAGAAGACCAAAAATAGACAGAACTCTCTTCCCCCGCCGTCTTCCACTTTACGAGATCTGATATGTTTGTCTCAAGACCATATTCAGCAACTTTCGTGAGAAGGTCCCAAGCCGTCTACACGTAGCATCATACTACGCCGCCGCCTCGCATTAGTCAACACTTTTTGCTCTTGGGCGGAGTTAAATTTAGAAGCTTTGTGGGACGTTCGAAGCCGTCCGAAAACGGAAATGTTTTCACGCCCGTGTGCAAGTCCTCGAGATGGGATGGAATGTGTTGTCGATGCATGCGGTTCCACGATTATGTAAAGGCCGACGAGGTCGAGTAACTCGACGCCGGGATGCGGCGTGCTTGAAGCTGAGTGCAGTATAAATAAGCGACCATAGATTCATCTGACCATATTCAAAGTGATAACTCATCATTATTAGTTTGGCTATTAGAAAACACTCTAGAACGATAATAAACAAAATGCTATGCAAAAACACAATCAAATCGAATGACAAAGGAAATGGTAGATGCTGGGTATGAGAACTCTAGCTGGTAAAAACTAGATTAACAGAATTCAACAAGAACTAGAAGTCGCGAAAAGAAAAAATGCTTTTTATGCAAGAATGGTCACAACATCATCGATCCAACGACAGCTGCAATGAGCACAGCAATCACGCCTCTCACTGAAGCGAGGATTGACGAAGCACTACTAGTCACCTTCGCTTCGAATGGCTGTGCCAGGGTAATGCCATTGAGGTTGATTGATGTTGGAGTATAGGAAGCCTTTTCTCCAACTCTGGAAATGGTTGAAAGGGTCGTTGGACTAGCCTCTTCCCTTTCGTTAAGAATTGGAGCTCCTTCAACGGAGCGTTTGGCAGGACCTGGATATATAACGTTGCCTGTAGGAATGATAAACCCCGTCTGGACCGGTGCCGGTGTGAAGTCTGGCGGGGTCGCATTCTCATTTGGATAAGGTGGAGCGACAATGGGTGTTGTCTCCGCTGATGATGCCGTCGATTGCGGAGCCTCTACCCGTTGATACGAGGAAGTGAACTGCACCTGAACCGTCGTCGTGACAAGGAGACTCCCTGGACCTTCGGGTATCGGGAGCAAGGGAACCGGGTACGAAGCCGTCATACTAACGGAAATAACATTACCAAAATCGGGTGCCGGGCTACCTTTTGGCGGTGACACCACGGTTGTGATGATAGCTGTTTCAAAGACAGTCGAAAGGACGCCCGTGTCCGTCGGAACGGGAAGTGTCTCAGGAAGCGTAGTGGTGATGATTTCAATGGAAGTATGCACGATATTTTGAGTCTTTGTGATTACAACTGTTTCATACAACGTTGTAGCTGGTCGTGGCGAGGGTGTTGGAGTGCTTGTTATAGGCGGCAGAACTTCAGACGTCGAGGTCAACGAATCACTTTCGCTAGACGGAACGGGCTCTGTTGGCGCCGGAGCATAGTACGATTCTGTCATGGACGTAGGTGTTACTAGATCGGGAGGAGATCCCGGCGTTTCAGTAGGGATAGCTGTGCCATAGGAAGTTGTCGGTAAAGGACTCTCCTGTGTCGACTGTGATGTCTCCAGGACATTGGAAATTGGACTTGGGTAAACTGTCTCGGTGACAGTCGCGGTTGGAGCTGTTGGTACAATGACGGTAATATAGACAGTTGGTGGCGGAGTGACGACAGTTGTCTCTTCAGTCGAGCTTAACGTGACCACCAAGGTTTCTGTGGAATAAAATATAGTGCTAATGGAGGTCAAGGTCGTCGTGGGCTCTGGAGTCTCATTGCTACCCCCAGTATTCGTACCAAATACATTTGTAGTTGCAGTTGGAATGACTAGATCAGGAGGGGACCCCGGAGTTCCAGTTGGCACATAAGGATTTGGCTCTGGCGAAGTTTCTGTGGGCAGAACAGCAGCGTTAGTAGTTGACGAAAGAACTTCGGACGTTACCGAAGAAATCGGCTCTGAAGTGACAATCGGACTTTCTGTCGTGCTGGTGCTTGGTAAACCATTGTCGTCTGATGGGTATGGCATGTAACCATTTGGCGTTGATGATGGTAAAACGAGATCGGGTCCACCTGGGACCGTTTGAGAAGGTTCTACTGGAGTTGTGACATATGAAGATTGTGCAGCTGAGCTTGTAATTGGTTCAGCTAATACCGAGGTAGAAACCTCCGTGCTCGTAGAAGAAAATTCTGTGCTCGTAGAAGATGAACTAGTAGAGGTTATCTGCTCATATGTCGAGGGAGCAAGGTATTCCGGTGCGGTAGACGCGGTTGTCTCAATTTCCAATGTTGTACGAGTTGAAGTCAAGAGCGTAGACGTGGTTGATATGAGGACAACCTCTACACTAGTGGTTGTAGAAGACTCGCTGTTTGAAGTACTAGAATTGGCTATTGGTCCTGGAATGAAACTGAACCCGGGTCCGAGAGTTGGAGTTCCAGTCACCGTCGGAGAAACAAGGCTTTCGGATGCGGAAGTCGTGGTTTTACTGGAGAGTGAAGTGGTAGAAGTGGACGTCAAAGAATCCGAACTCATTGTATAGTATCCAGCAGGCGGTGTTGGGGTTTCGGGCAAGCAATCGGGCTGGTTTATTCCACCACAGTTTCCGGTCGTCACTAAAGCCGGGGCCGAGGTTTTCGACGTTGTCAAGGGTTCGCTAGATGTCAGGCTAACAGTAGTTATCGTCGAGACCGTGCTAGTTTCAGAGCTTATCGGTGCAGGAATCGTTGTGAATCCGGACTCTGTGAAATAATCCGTTGGGGCATCATATCCTGCACTCGTACTGGTGACATCAGAGGTTGTATCAGTCGTAGTGGGAGCTTCAGTCGTGCTCTCGGTTGTAGCGAGGATCTTGGTCGAAACATCAGTGGTAGTGGGGGCCTCGGTGGTGCTGCTCGTAGTTTCTGTCGTTCCTACTGGATCTACTGTAGCAGAGGTAGGCGAAATGCTATCCGACGTTGTTACAAAGGTTTCAGAAGCTGATTCGCTTGTTGCATATTGAGGTGCTGTCCCCAGAACAGGCGAAGTTGTCAAGCTCTCCGATGTTGTCGTCGTCGTGGGGATATCAGTTGATGAGCTAGGACTAGATGAAGAGAGAGCCGAAGTACTTGTGGAAGTTGCAGGGATCTCATATGAGGGCTGCGAGCTTGACGTAGAGCTTTCCGATGTTGTCGATTCGAAAGATGTTGATGTTGTTTCGCTCGATTGAGAAGTAGTCGTGATTGGCACTGCCTCGACAGTCGTAGAAGGAATCTCTAAAATTGTGGTGGTCGTTGGTAATATTTCCTCAGTCGACGAGGGTATCTGTGTTCCATATACTATAGTCGGTGGGCTGAAATCTTGATTGTTGACAGCCAGAGGGTCAGGAGATGACGCAGTATAGATATTATTCGGCGCGTATCCACCTGGGCCCTGTCTTCGCTCCAATGGCTCACTCCGAATCACTCTTGAGCTATCTCTTATGTTTATATTAACTGGCGCTGCTGAGGCCGATGAAATAATTATAAAAGCACCGGTTATGAGAGTCTTCAGCATCGAACGAGGAGCCATGAGGTGACGTCCGCTCATAGTTAGGTAGAAGCGCAGTGGCGCGGCCCCTTGGGCTTCTCGGGGTTATTGGCTCAAGCTGTAGATATAGGAAATCCTTGAAGCTAGATCGCGGATAATGGGTCTGTAGAACGTTCTAAACGTTGAACCTAGAACAATTGTGTTACGGTCGCCGAAGTTTCCAGATGCCGTGATTTATCGAAACAGCTATGGTAGAATGAATCTAAATCACCAACTATCCGAGAAGAGTTTATAGATAGCTGCACCGTTCGCTTGTTAGCTACTAGTCCGAACCCTATACGTATTATTCTCGCCTTGCAGAATATTTTGGAACGAATGTTGATATTTGAAATAAAATAACTGGGTACGTACCTCCAACTCTTGTATTAAGTAGATTGTTGACAAAATATAACAATGTTCAACCGGAGATATAAGTGTCTCCGAGAAAAGAAGTTGTTGCGAAACGTTTACCCTCTTAGATCTAGATCTTAAGAGCAATAAAAAAAGAAAGTAGTTGTGGTAATATCTGCTTGCAGATGTTGTGACGAATTTTCAAATTTGAGAGGCGAAGTTGGAGTTGGTAGTCGATATTACTCGGAGCCAGTGGAAAATATGGGTTCTGTGCTGCAAGCTCTTTGAAGACTAAAATCCAAGGTCGTAATATTGGGTAGCTCTGGTAGAATGGCACACGAAGCAGCTCGAAACCTCAAACTATCGGAATAGAATATTCGATATACGTGACGAATTAAAATGTTCACCGCACGCAGCGAACAGCGAAAAGAACCAAAAAGGTAACGAAAGGAAGGTCGTATACCCGGATACAACGAAAAAAGGGAAATGTTCAAAGAAAGAGAAAGAAAGAAAACTCGTGATCAGGAAGAAAACGAAAACAAAACCGTCCGAGATCTGAAGATCTCAGCGGCCAGAGGGTTTATGTATATCTCCTCATAGAAAAAAAACATCTCACAACAAGCAATCGTTCAACTTCAGGGACGATATGTATGAAGCCGCGCCTGCATACCACGAGCTTCGACAAGCGATTCGTCGAAAGCCCCCGGTTCAAAGTCTTAGCTCCAAGTACCCCTGGCACCAAACAGCAGAGAATCACCAATTGGGAGGTGAAAAAAGGCCGATACCCCATTACGCATAACAAATCAGTGCTGCACTCGTGTACCTGCGTTCTAGAGGCTTGCCTCAGCGCTCCCTGTTGGGAATTACTTTGTTGGCAGGGGTATGGACGACCATACGCGTTCAAGAGTTGACAGTATCCTTCATTGACAGGGCAACTCGGTGCATCATGAAACACCCTAGAAAAGAAAAATCAGGCCCAAAGAAAACCCACCAGCATTCGGCCCTCCATGGTACAATATCTATTTCTAGAGAGCGCTCATGATTTTAATTTCGCTTCAAAGTCTCACTCAAAAATAAATTCTTTCTTGAAGTCTGTCTCTGTAAGAGGCTTTGGAAGTAGCTCAGGACAAACCGCAAAACTATCTCGCTATGATGCTACTCGCCATTGTGCTTGCCCGATGAAGATGAAGTGGGACGGTATAAGCAAATATTAGTTGCCTAGGGGGAATGCTATGTCGACGTGTGCACAAGTAACGCGACAAGAACGCCTACAGATAAAATACTTGAACCTCAAAGCTGTCTTTTCATGCAATCTCGTCGTCTCTCCTCTGGTTTCACCAGTTGCATGTTGTCCAAACGTGACAGCAAGCGAGACGAGGCGAAATTGCAGCAGCCAATAACGCGCGGTTGTAGCCCCCCAGCCATGAACGCGAACATCCAAAAATACCGAAACCAGAATTTATTTTTCACTCGCCACCGAAAGCCATTCAATTTGGCAAGCAATTCCTTCGCGGACGCTACAAACGTTTAGGAATCGCCTACCGTGTCTATGAATCTGCGTGTTTGCATACTTGAAGTTCTTTCTTTGCTGCTTTTTGTGGCCTGTTCCCTTCTCGTTGCGCAATCTTAAGCCTAAATAGATTGTCTCCCCCAGAGGGATCACATTCATCGCCGTTGTCCACAATGATCCCACAAGCCAAACGCCACACGAAGTTTTCGAGGTATTCACTATCATAGCAAAATAAACGGTAGCGGCAATGAGTTAATCGATTGCATTTTATTTCAATAATATATTAGTCATACATTTTTCTTAAATAATGTGAAATCAATTTCTCCTTGACTTTTTCTTTCGTTTCAAGCCATAAATCATGAATCGTAAATCGTGAGGTCAATACTTTGAAACATCGGTGAAAGGAAAACGGTAGGGAAGTTAGAACGAGCTGCTAAAAGCTAGGTCAACGAACACGAAGGATATTGTAGACGAACAAGGGATGGTGCGAGACGGGTAAATAAGCAAACGGATCAATTCCTTTTCTCTAACTGTACAAAAACAGGGTTCAAAAAGAGTGCACGAGACATAAAGATTACCGTTAGGCCTCGTAATCCAGTGGTATACGCGAATTGAATTCCTTCGAAATATAGAAGATCCGTGCCAGAGTTTAAAAGGTAGATCCGGAATATTTCCTGTTATGTCCTTGGGGGTTCCGAAACTAGCTCCCAGGCGAAAAATTAGAGTTGTGAAGAAAATCCGCGGAACAATAGGCATTGTTGGAAGTGCCGAAGGAGCCGTCCTCTCTGAATCCAAGAATAGATCGAGAATGGATGGAGTGGCCATATATGTAGGATTCCTAATGTCCAGGTGTCCAAGGTGGGTCTTCCAAGTAGGGGTTCGAAAGGTAACAAATAGTAAGAAATAGGAAAACAACGAAACAAAATCATCAAGAACGCAGATAAAAGGAAGTAAGAAGTTAGAAACCACCAAGCCGCCCGTCCCGAAATGAAAGCCAAAAAATATACAAGCTCCCAGCGCCGTTTTCATGCAAACAAATAAAGAAAAAAGGGGAATAAAAAGAGAAGTGATGTCACTAAAAGAAAGAACCAAGAGGATTGATATTAATCAATCCAGTCCCTCAGACTCAGCGTACTGTTCTAAAAAACGAACATGTTTCTTGATACTCTCCCTTCTACGCCTTCGCTTGGAGATGATGTTCTCGGTGTTTTCCTTAATCTTGAGCATTTCTTCCATGCCGTCCCAATCTTTGATAATTTGGGCCACGTGGATTCCAGCACTGATTAATTGGAAGACTCCCATGTCGCTTTTGAGTGGTCGGCTCGGGTGAGCTACGACGTGTCTAATCTCACCTGAGTTTTGGAGAACGGTGACAAACTCCTTGATTCGCTCGTTGTGGAGAAGTGTTTTGGGGATCATACGCTTCTCACAAAGAGCGATGGCGAGTTCTAGCCATTCGTGCCATTCACGATCAGATGGTTTTCGAACACGTCGTTTACCGGGATCAATGGGGATGGGAAACTGATGTTTAGCGAAGAACGTGAACATGCCAAGGGACAGAAGGTCGTTGAGCCTCTGGAAGATACGGTCCTGTTCGTCGGCCTCTAGCGTGGTTTCAAGGTCTGGCAAAGTCCTGTTTGGGTCCAATTGTGGGGAGGTCCTTCGGTCATATTCCAGAAAGTAATATAAATCATCGACTTCTCCTGTTTTTCGGGCTTTCCTATGGTTATTATATGGATTGGCTTTGGGCGGAGAGCCCGTGATATTGAAATTATGTCTGGATTTCCCTTCTTTTTTTCCGTGGCTGGTTGGCAATGACGTGTTCCCAAGGTCTGGGGGTGCTGGCATTACTGGTGATTCAACCTTTTCGTTAGTGGGCCAATCCAAGGCGAGAGGTTCATTCTGTTGAAGTAGTCCAAAAGAGCGCTGTCGTGGTACACCTGCAGCAGGTGGTGGTGGCTGTGGATTATTGTTGTTTGGAGACCATGGTCCTGTTCTGTATGATTCCAGGGATGATTTCTCTAGTCCTGGTGGTACTTTGGATCCTGGAGGCCCGAATGATGCTGGTGGGACAAAGTTGTTTCCATATTGCCCCGAGAACCCGATAGTAGTGGGTGGCGAAGTGAGTCCGGGATTACTTCGCTTTTGCTGTGGGTATGGGACTTCCAAATCTGCGGCGTTCGATCCGAAGCCTGTATAAGATGCTGACAAGTCACCAGAATTGCGGTGTCTTGTAAAGGCAATCATGTTTATGTTAGATATAGTACTACTCTGAAATCTGCGTGGATCAAATTTGTCTTGCATGCATGATAGGAAGGTCTGGGAATCGCGACAAAACTCACGAACGCCCAGTATCAAAGGGGAAAAGCGACAGCAACGGGAAACCAGGAGGTTTTCTTTGTGGAGCATTATAATGTATCCCATCAGACCTTTCGCACCGACACCGATTGAGTGTTAGAATATATGAAATGCTCAAAAGAAACATCTGTACATGACACAAGATGCAAACAATAGGTTTTGGGAGGATATCTTGATAGTGACGGGAGATAAGGGTGGGGTGATAGGTAACTGAAAAGTTCATACACTCTCTGTCCATAGTTATACCGTTGGTCAGGGCCTCGAGCACCAGGTAATTGTTGAGCTTGTCCGGAGTAAGTAGATGTATAAGGTTGACTTTGTCTCTGGTGCGGCCGAGTGGTAACGGGACCAGGAAACCCGAATGGAGGACTCATTGCGATATCCCTTGAGTCACAAAGTAACATCGTTAAGGCCCGGTTTAATTTACCCGTCTAGTGAAAGAGTAGTGAAGTAATGTTTGGTATTACCACGTTGGTTGGTTCAGGAATCCGGTTCGTGGTGGTGTATCTTGTTGAATCGTCGGAGGGACCTGACGCTGATGAAGAAAAACGGTGTAAGCTATGAGAACAATATTTGAGCTATCGATTGATATATCGATGTGCATCAGTGTATCAAACCTCATGGCCGCGCCCTCCCTCGAATATATAAGGTCTTCGATTTGGTTGCATCCAAGCAGAATTTGTTGAGGTTTGCAATCAAGAGCTTGGTTATAGCTTCAACAACGCTGACCTGTCATGCATTAGCGTTGCGACATCACAGAGCCATTGGATATTGCGAACAAGCTGCAAGACGACGGAGGGATTTACAATGCATCTGCGTCTCCCAGCGCATGGTAGGGGTAAGTACCTGGCAATGTATCTTGTACATCTACCTTGAATGTTGGGAAAGAACTTACCGGATTTTTTTTTCTATTTTATTTTATCTTTTTTTCTAATGTCCCGCCGAGGATGTCTGGGGATGCTAGCTGAAAGAAGTGGACCAACAAAGAAGGCATCGTGGCTTCTTTACCGTGGGACTTCAATACCTAAATAGGACCCGAGAGGGAAAAAAAAGTCTCCTGGTAGCATGGTGCCGAGGACCCAGAATCGGCCAAACTCCTCATTTTTTTCGAGAATGTCCAAGCTGTGAGGGAAAAATCCCGCTGAGGCTCCAGGGACTCACTTCCGAAACACTCACGCAACCCGACCCTTTCGTCCGCAATTGCGCTGGAGGTGAGATATCTTCGAAAATGGTGACAGTGCGTATTCAACGGTAGCAAAGTAACAATGCCCCTCATCACCCTAAGGGTGGGGTGAGCCGCAGGGAAGAAACTCATCGGCATCGCCAACCCAGCAAAACCTTCTCGGAGTCCCAGGTATCAATGGCTCTGGAATGACAGTTTCGAGGTGTTGGTCCCTTTGTCGTGAGAGCCACGTAGGGTTTTCTAGGCACGTGGTGGGGCACTTTGGCTTCGTCTGGAAAGATTTTCGTCTTCGACTAGCTAAAACAAGGTTTGGAGGCAGCGATTGACCTTGCGAGGACGTTTCTGAACGAATCATTTCCATGATGGTTCATATTTTCCCCTGGGAACAATTCTGGTAGCGGGTATTTCCACGAAACGCGACCTCGTGTGCCCGGTGTAATCACCAAATCAATCGACATCAAGAACTCTCCACGATGAAGTGGACAGCGCGGCGAGATCTGCGCCTCCAGCATTGCATTCAAACGTAAGGCAGTCACGACCGTTTGCCACAAGAGATTGTGTGTGCCCAGTGTCTGGACCGTCTCTCGAGATGGGAATTTTGCGAATACCGGGTCTCCCGGAATTTCGCATGGAGAACCCAAGTTCCAGGCGTTCCTAGAACCGTTATCGTCAAAGCTTGACCAGGATCAAAGAAACTGGCGTTACGGATTAATACTGCCCAATATAATCTTTAGAACAAAAGTGCCAATTAGTTGAGTGTTCAGGCTCAGGCTTCTAGAAGTTTGGTTTCAAAGGTTCCCGCAGTACTAAACGGCTTCGAAAGCCTTGCCCATACCCATTAATTGGGTGAATTATCGAGGGGCTTCGACATGTAACATAACGCCGCATATATTATGCAGGTCATACGAGCTGTAGGAAATGCGGCGCCTGACGCGCAGTGACATCATTAAAATAAGAAAGGCATCAGACCCTGAAAAGCAGGATGTAGTTTAGGCTTTCACCTCGACTGTCCCCTCAAAGAAAATATGCCTGCGAGCGTGCTTCACTGAACATTCTTTGCTCAAACGCCTAGGAATACCTCGCGGTTTCCCAAGATCGTGATTCTAACTTCAATTGGTGGGATATCCAGCACACAGCCAGATTTCAGGGCGCATCTAGCTTAGCAGAAGCCCCGGATCTTTGGTCGGGATGCGCCGACGTTGACAAGTCATCGAATCATAAACTTTTCTGGAGTCTGGAGATCTTCAGGGATCCTGTTCACCGACGACTCATCGTTCTAAGCTTCGAAAAGGTGTTCCCATGAGCAACATTGCTCAAAATAAACCAGAATACAGGAATCCCATCGGAGCGGTCTCCGCGTCTTACAAATTGAATACATATCCGACCCGCACAGACATAGGCAGTTGATTCTGGTCGGCCCTACGAAGCGAGACATCGTCTCCCAAAACAAAACCCTGCATCATATATGCTCGAAACGATTCAGGCCTGGAGGAAATTAGCGGAGCTGTATTTTGTAGGGTAATTAGCTGTATCTCGAAAGTCATGACATAGGCTCGGACACACCGGCGTGCAATCACTATGCAGATAGAAAGCCCGTACGGAGTACGATGTAATGTAAGATTTGTTGTGCAATCGCCTCGGAAATTCGTGTTCGAACTGGGAAACCCCAGAAAGTGCCAGATGCGTAAAGATCGTCTCCCGACTGATATCGATATCAGCGTACATTCCAATTTGTCATCAGCATACTGCACAATATAGGCCTAGCTGATTTTTAGAAAGTGGCCTTCGAAGGCTGCTTCGCTGGCCGCGTGCCAAAAAAATAATAAACAGGGACGAAAAAGGCGGTATTCGGCAATCGCTAAACTTCCAACATCTCGTCAACTCAAACCTGGGAATAGTCCTCGGTGTCCGGAGTGTAACTATACCGCATTCAACTTTGTCCCCTTAGACCCAGGAGGCAAAATCAAGAGACTGCCAACGCATCAATGGGTTCTTTTACTTTTTCCCTTCATCTTGAATACAAGTCGACCCACAGGCATGCAAAGGCTATTCTATCCCTCTATCACCTTGCCGACACCAGCCTTGGTCGGATATTCACTGCGCCGGCGGCTCAGTGTGGCGGTTTTAACGTGAGTTCCCCAGGTTTTATTTCCCTATTTCAATGATAGGATCTGATATGCATTCTACGGTTGATCCCTGCAAAGACACGTCTATAAACTCGTCAAGAGAGTTCACGTACTGCGAATACTCCGCTGATAGCTGTTGACCGCTCCGCTTGAGCTGGCGAGGCGAACCTCAGCTGGCAGTTGACTATGCATCTCGTCATTTCGCGCCAGAGTTGCGGTCATATTGATATCCCCATTCGCATCATGGATTCTCGAGGAGCCTCTTTTTCCGAGATAACATATGGGAGCTGCGTCAAATATCCCCACTACCTTGCTATTAAGAGTTTGTCACTTTTAAGACAGTGCCTCAACTGCATCGCGGTGCGGTTAAGAAATCGAAGGATTATGGAATGTAGGGTTGTTGTTGGCATTGTGTTCCCACATTTCAAGGTCGGTCCTAGGGTTCCAAAACGGCTCTTTTTGGACCCTGATATGCACTCACTCGAAATTTGGACTTGCTTTTCCGAATTTTTATTGTTCTTCTCGCATTGCACTTGGTCAATTTTCAGGATCCCTGCAGTTAACTCATGGCGCAAATTCAGCACAGACTCAAGCTTCAGAGAGAGATTGCGGTTCTCCCGAGACGTTGAGATTTAGTGGAGTTCTCGGGTCTGAGCACATCAGCTTTTCTGTGGTCTGAGAACTCAAATCAACAACGCCGATTTCACTTCTTGTCCTCCCCGGCTATTCATGGGATAACCATGGTGATCGGAGCGGCCACTCGATCTATGTTATCGGAGATATATCGATTCAGGCCTACTGAGATCTCCATGATACTAGCCATCGAGCTGATCGCTCGCCTCAATTTTTTCGCATCCTAATGATACAAGGCTAATATTGAAATGGATCATTAGTAAACGGCAACATACTCCCAGTCCGCGTGGCCTCGTTACCCGTCGCCCGCGAAGTGGACCATCTTATGCTGTGGGCTAACGTGGAAAATGAAGTGGCATCGATGATCTCCTCTACTCATCACATTTCCCTCAAAGCCTACAGAATACAGTGCTTCACTTCCAACTTTTCCTTGAAATAGCAAGATACTCAAGTCAAGATACTGGCCACCTGGTGGAAGTATAGATACATAGACTTCTTCGGGGGTACATGTCCGTAATTATCCTTATATTGCCCCAGTACAATGCTCCAGTGGATCCACCATTGAGGAGATGGTAGGGTGTTCGCTTGGGCCAACTTCCAAGTTTTTTGTTTCAATGTCTGACAGTTGTCAAGCTCCTAGGATCAACGGTTTCAGTGGTCGTGCTTCGGTGCTAGACTGGGGTAAAGCCTTGGATATCCTCTGCAGTAGCTCACGACATCACTCCTAGGCTACAAGCATTCCTGGTGAACCCGAGGACAAACTTCGTAGCCCGCCGACTTCGTATGATGAAATAGTCGATGCGATGGCTGATGTGAAGGATCGATTACTCCCATCGCCTGCCTAGGAAGCGAGCCCTACTTTTCTTCTCAGCCGACGTTGCCAATGCATGCACATTCACGAATGTGCGTCATAGGAAATTCCTAAACCCAGTATCTTTTCCTAAAAGGTATTCAATAGAGACTGCCAATCTGTCTCATGCACTGCCGTTCGGGTTGGTAAGGCGTGTTCACATATCAGTCAGCTAAAGAGTCTAAAATAAGCACATACCTGCTCTAAAGCTTAAGGTTCATTCACTTATTTAACCTCAAGTCATAAGGCTAAGCATTAGCTTTATAGTGAGGTTGGAACGAGCAGCTTCGCTTGGATTTTGAAGGCGTCCAACAAAATCGCATTTCTAATAATACTAGCCAGTGCTTCTACAAGGTTGGTAGTTAACCTCCAATACCTAGGAGACGAACTTGAGTCTTGCTTGCTTATATAAGAATCACGTTAGTTATCTATTTGTGATAGTACACCGAAGACCCTAGCTAAAACAACCGTAGTCCGCTATTACACGATGCGAAAACCAATTTATACTAGCGACTATATAAATGTGTTATTTTAACATCCGCCATGATCACCCGTTCATTCATAATAGTTACCATTTATTTAAGTTAAGGGTTGGAGCTACGCCTGCCTTCTATCAGTAATAGCGATATAATTAGTGGTACTATGTACACGTAACTATCGCTATTTCTGCTTTTCAGAAATCCTTCGAGGGACAATAAAATGGTAATGTATGGTCTTTCCTATTATACAGAAAAAGGCTTTGACTGGTCTCGTAAACCAGACACCACACGAGAAGCACTTCGTGTGGGCTTTGACCCTAACAGCATATGAAATCGATGAGCTAAACGATATAAATCTAAACCTTGTCACAGTTCTCCCAAACCAAACGCCATCATATGAAAAATGACTCTTTCCGTCCTTTTCAAGCTCGAAGAATCGATCGAAGGCGTAAACCATACAACACTTGAAAAAAGAGGTTCTTATCTAGGCATGCATTTCTGCGCACAAGCAACATGCCGATACAAAGCTTTAGCAACTACTGGTGATGAGCTATCACCTTGTCGTCATTCCAATTCGATCATATTGAAAACTTTCTCGGTAATTTGGCATTCTTGGTTGCCATCTTGAGAATATCTTTGACTTCTTTATCCTTTGCTAAATCAATAGGCACCTTGCCATCCATATTCATATCTTCCAAGCGAGGATTCTTATCAAGCAAGAGTCGGAGAATAGGTATATTGCCCTTTTGTACCGCATAGTGTAACGCAGTAGAGCGATTCCGGTCTTCTGCTTCGAGATTAATTTGCGGGTGGGTGAGTAGAATCCTAACGATACCCTCGTTTTGCTGAATTATCGCGACCATCAGTGCCGTCTGGGAGTTGATTGCGCTTCTATTTAAATTGTAATTTCTGTTAATATCTAACTTTCTGTCAATCTTAGGAGAATGGACCGACCCTTTGGTGTAGTTGTTCACTAAAGCCCCTAGTTCAAGTAACACCCTCAGAATTCTTTCTTTTCCCATCATAGCAGCGATATGGATGGGCGCCATCCCGTTCGACCCGTAACCGTTGATTGCTGCCCCGTTCTCCACCAAAAACCGGACCAAGGATTTCATATCGTTCTGTACGGCCATACAGATAGCGTTCTGTTCATCGTTGGTCCTCTCGTGAATGTTCGCACCCTCCTCGAGCAAGATTTTCGTCAGGGTGCCGTCTCCATTTCGAACCGCACAATGCAATGCCGTCCATCCCATATCGTCTCGGAGGTTAACATCAGCACCTTCATCCAGTAGACACCGAGCTGTGGCTTTATGCCCGTTAGCCACCGCTTTCATCAACGGCGACCTTTTCCTAGCACCTAGTGCATCCACTTGCACCCTTGCCCTAAGAAAAAGTGGCACAACATTGCTGCTTCCATGCTCTGCTGCTAGATGTAACGGCAAATCTCCTTCATCATCCACTGCGTTGATATCGGCTTTGGATTGCATCAACATTCTCGTTATCCCTTCGCCCCCGTCTGCCGCTGCGAGATGTAATGGCGTCTGCCCATCTTCATCAGGCACATTTACCGAAGCCCCACGCTGTAGCAGTATCCTCACTACATCCTCGTGTCCATTCTCGCACGCCGCATGTAGAGCTCTCCGATTGGAAGATGTATTCAGGGCGTTGATATCGGCCCGCCAATCCAAAAATGACGCCACGGCCGCTCTGAATCCTTTTGAGGCTGCGATATAGAGACACTTATCTAGAACTATTTGTGATGGCAGCATGCCTTCTTTCCCGCCAAATAGTCGAAGTATGCCCTCGGCATCGTTGGGGCACGCAACTGCATTGCCATGAACAAGTATGCTGCTGGTGACAGATTTTCGTTGCGACATTAGAGGGGACTTCGCGGTTAAGTTGAGTTGGAGCGAGTTCATGTCCAGATTTGAATGCTGTTGGATCATGTTTATAGCAACTATAAACTCTTCAGGGAATAGAGAGTGGGTTATCCGCTGCGGCATAGGAGGGTCGACTATCGACTGGCAGTTGTCCCAGATCTCTGCGAGCTGATCCTTAGGTAACTTTGAGTTCAGCATGCACAAATATGCCTTCTCGTCTGGTTTTAACATTGTCAACACTAGTATCAATATCGGTGCAGGATGGATAAAGGTTTCTCAGGGTGGTTTCTCAACTCACGAGATATTCCTCCCCCCAGATTGCCTTCATAGATATTCCAAGCATTAAGTATCTGCTTGGCGCATTGGACATCGTCTGCTCCCATTTCGACACGCGTTCCATTTCTCAACCTAACAATGAGACCTTGGTCTAGTACAAGATCCCGGAGGGAATCTGGCAGGTCTCTCATCAAGAACGGGTTAGGACTAGCAGTAAGAGCCGCAGATGCGGTTCTTGATGATTTGCTCCTCCCAAGCCCTCCTGCTGATAGGGGCGGCGATGCAGGGTGTGCGTAAATGCGATCGCTATGTAGAATCGGTAATCCACCCGTGCTATTTGGTCCTGGTAAGTTCTGTGTGACAAGCCCGGGGACGTTCCTAGGTGTCGATGCAATTACTTTGGGATTGGCCATTACTGGTAGGGTCGGACTATCCGGCTCCTGTGCTTCATGAACATAATTGGGTGCTGCTATGGTTGTCGCACTCGATCTAAATGTTTCACCACTCGTTTTCCGGCCTTCGCCCGATTGATGGGATGGTGGTCTCAGCTCGCCAGAAGATGAATTTGTTCTGAATCTTTCTAAGTTGCTTATTTCCTCCGCTCTTCGGCTATCTTCGCGATCTTTCGGGTTCGAGCGAGTCTCGCTGACTTTGATTTCCGGTGATTTGGTTGAAGTCGGACTCGATCGCTTACTGTGCCGTCCTATAATTTCTAAGACGAAGGCAATTTAGCAAAAGCTAACAAGGAAGACTTGGGCTTCAGATACGAGTGTTCGCAGCTAGGAAGGGGCGGTGGGAGGTACTTGATAATTTACGGGGCAGGATACTTTCAAGTTCGGCGGTCATAACAACTTTCTGCGTGTCGATAACTAGAGGCGTTCCATCAAGCTCTTGGATAGCCATATGCGTAGGATGGGCTATAGCATACTCATCATGAGCTTCAATTTTCGAATCAACCGACTTTTTACGGTCTTTCCCAGGCGAAGGCGAGCGACGCCCAAAAGACGGACGTCGCCGTCGCTGCTGGGGCTTAACCCGATCCGGTTGGTAGTTTTGATGAGTTACAATATAACTTCTCGAAGTTAAATTGTCCATGATTGAAGGGGAAGAGAAGGAAGAGAAGGTGGGTAGATAAGGGCGGGAGGATCGGGAGAGCCACAGCGACAATTCTAGAATTGTATCCTATGTCTTGTATCGGGGAACGCAAATGCTAGGATTTGCTCTAGAGAAGTTTATCAAGCCTTTGGTTCACAGGAGTGTGAGCCGATGGCTTGCCTCCGCTGTATACCGGCCTTTGGAGTATTTCAAGGTGCAGTAGAGCGTGGTGCGTGGTATAAGTTTATCGGGAGATGTATGTCAAATGCAAGCGTAGTCTTTAGGGTACGCGATAGTAATTGACAGGCGATTCATAACTCACAAACGACTGGCCTAGAAATATTGCCCACACCCGAACTCATGGCGACTAGGATCGAGCTGGTAGGCAAAAGGAAGGATACTCCGTAAGGCAAAAAAGTCTTGGGATTTCTTGGGAGAAGCGATAACTGTGGTTTTCAAGCTTCTCATACGCTCTAAAAGAGGGTTTGTATAAGAAAGGTCTGGGTGCAAGTGGACAAGCCGAGAGACAGGGTCGCATGCAAGATTATTGTTTCCACGTTCGACCCAAACTCAGACATGCACCCGCTTCTCGGATCCCTTTCCTGCTAAGTAGGACAATTATATTCTTGCTCTCAGAGAGGTGCTATCACTGAAAGGAGCGGAGGTCTGTGAAAATAGAGACAGGGGTGTTCCTCGGCACCAAAAACGTGGTCTCGTCGTTGGATGATCCGTTCCAGAAAGTCAGTTGGTATTGCTTAAAGTAGCGAAGTCCCAAAGGCTTGGGAATCAAATGTTCATATGTGCTTTTGGCAATGCATTCTAGGCGGTTCGAAGGGAAGAAGTTTCGTGGAGTAGCCCGGGTGAATGCGCGTGTTCAACTAGCGTGGGATGGATATTAAATGAGAAAATAGTCCTGTTGTCTACTGAAAGAGAAGTTTGATGCCGTGGGATAGCAGAAACAACGGTTTGAGGGCTATATACATTGAGAATCGCGGACAATAAGATCCAAATGGATCCATTGCATCGTAGATATAAAGTTAGCCTATGAAGACTCCTAAGTCCGGATACGCCACTGCCGTATTTCAGCTGAATCGAAGTTTGAATGGATTAATTCATACTATCGAGTGAGTGTTTAGCCTGTCGTAGGTGTCTCGTAAACTCAATTCTACACAAGATATATTCTGTTGTATCGTGTTTTCGTTGTCGCTTGTCGCAACGAGCCAATCTCGGCCGTTTCTTGGCCCCACGTTTTGGGTTTAGAGCTTCTCATTGGCGGATATTACGGGGACGCAATGTACCATCGAATATGGGATACCAGTGTGATGCTTAATCGATTATAATCGATTCGGGGTTGACTGGTTTAGAAAGCTAGAATTGAGCCCGAAACCTTAGTCTCGTATTAAGAAGCTTCAGCAGGGCTGAAGTCGCTGAAGCTTCAATCCGAGATTACCAAAACCTCATCTGCAATACCTGTATCAACACTTACAGAAAATATCTCCGAACTCGCAGATTACCCACCTAGGCATTTGCAGTCGAGGTGCACCTCGACTGCAAATGTTATCGAATATTTACGACAGGATTCTGTCATTAATACAAACCAACACAATCATATTCCCCAATCCATAATATCTTTTCTCCGTTCAAGATAGCGCGGAGCCGATAACCGTCGAGATCGGCCAGATGGGCTTCGAAAGGGTAGTGTATATACATAGGTTTGAGCGCCGATAATTCTTCGTCATCGAATTGAAAATTCGTGTAGTCCGGGCTCTCAACTTTCGACATCGACCGTGTTTCAGTAGACAAAAATGATGACAGCCCCGTCAGCAGCATCACTGCCCAAAATGCCCTGACAATTAGGAAGTTATAGGCCTCATAGGACCTACCACTGAGCCTTTCGGGTAAGAGATAATGAAAGATGGCCTCCAAAGCACCGTATAAATTTTCAATCCAGGTGGGGCTTGCTTTGCGATTTCTCTCTTGAAATGGTCTTGATAATTCGTTCAAAAAGCCAAGGCTTCCAGGGCTTGAAGATATTATTGTATCTTTCAGATTTATGAAGATGCATCGGTGCTCATTCTTGGATTCTTGGTGATCATCAACGTAGATAAAGAAGACATCTGAGTCAACAGCTCCTGTTCTTAAGAAACTCTCGAGAATCGAATAAAGCGTTTTGTGGGGCCACCGTAGGACTCTTGTGGCAAACATACATAGTAAAAACGTCCAGGCTGAGATTCCGTAGCCTCCGTTCTGAACTATGAAATCGATTTCGATCATCTCCTCAACCTGAACTTTCACCTCCTCAGAAGGAGATACGCCCCTTTCCAAAAGATAGTTGATCAATGAGAGATCGGTGATGGATGAATCGCTATTCCTGTATCTATAGATAGCTGATATAAGAAGAGAGAAATCTCCGTTTGAATGTATTAATTGCGGCGATTTCTCCAATTCTTGGTGAATAAACTCAAGACTGCAACCGACGGAGACCGCAAAGTGCAGATAAGAAAAATGGACACTGTTCTCTACACCACTCATAGTTGCACCCTTCGCTGCTAATCGAGTCCATTTCCTCATAAATGGAAGACTCGATTGACTACGAAAATGTGCCACCCTTTCTAAATTGGTGAATAGGCGGGATTTATTCTCTTCACTACCAAAATCATGGGTGCGACTTATCTCAAATATGTCATCTAATGGCCATGCCAACTCCCAGCAGTTCTCCAACAACATAATATGGAGAATTAGGTATCTGGTTATGATCGTATCTCTAGTGAGCTCAGCGAGGTTGGATAATAATTTTCGTATATGCTCATTGTCTGCGAAGAATTCATATGCTGTGCGGTGTATGAAGTCGACGGCCCAGTCGCTGGATCCTCGGCTCCACAAGAATCTCGATTCGGTAATTTCAAGAAGGCCTTTTGTTTGGGCAATTCTTGATTTTGCCAACGTAACCTGTCTTTCATCTGTATTGAAGTAACATGTTGGAGGAGGGACTAGATATTCTTGGTCAAATATTTGGTCTAGCCATGCTACAGCTTGCATCGGACAACCTCCTTTACATCGCAGAACAAGAAAGATCATCCTATAAAACCTGTCTCTATCGGCCCGATCGACAGATTCCACGACTGTCTTATACAATTCGTTCAAAGGCTTTGCTGAGGCTTGATCCACAAACTTAAATATTGTTTCAGCATCTTCACCAGCCTTTATCCTTCCGGGAAGACTGATTATGACTAGAACAATCCACATGAAGACTCCGTTTGCATGCTGAACCATTCGGTTGACCAAGGCTAGGTAGTAGTTTGGGAGGACTTCAAAAGTATTGGGGTCCTCGAATTTGCCCCTACACCACTTCATTAAGTCGGGCATATTCAGTTCGTGAAGATGGATGCGTCTTCCAGGTGAGATTTTATCGAACACTGTTTCCGGACGCGAGCTGACGAGGAGTTTGGTTGTTCTATGCTGAGTCCACAATCCAAGCTCCAAAGCCAACGCTTGTTTCTCTAGAGGGTCGTCTTTGAATTCATCAAGACCGTCAATCAAAATAAATAGGGATATGTTTGCTTCTTCGCATCGAGTAAAAAGGGTTCCGAGTCCCTTATACAGATAAGGAAGTCGAAAATAAGGATCGTCGATATGTGCGTTATAAGACTGTATGGAGAAAGCCGCAATTGCTTCAGGAAAAACAAGCGGAATGAGACTAGGACACTGCAGAAGAACGGAGAAAAGGATTGATCTATAGAGACCACAAAGAGATTGTTGCATATCATCTCCGCTTCTCCAGGCAAAAAACTGGGTGACAACAAGCCTGTTTTGGCCAGCCCATTCTCTCAATTTAATTTCGGTTCTTGTATCTCCAGCAATCAACTTCATTAGCGTTGACTTCCCTGAACCCGCTTTTCCTGAAATATGGAAGGTTCCGTTCCCGTTGGACAACCAATCCAGTAGATTCGCTTTTGCCTCTAACTGACGACTGCGAGATAGTTTCATTCGTTCTTTGAATATATTTTCATCGTGAGGGAGTTCGAATTCCGAATTTTCAGACCTTGATTTGATGCCTCTATCGCTACCATCTTCGTCGGACTCGTGGTCGTGGTCATTAAACTCTTTGTTGCCATCGTTGTCACTACTGACATCACTTTCGGATGCATCGTCGTAATCGCCGGATTCTTTGTCATCATTCTCGGAATCGTCGGAATCGTATTTAGCACCAAGGATCCATTCGAATGTCCCACTTTCAGCTGCAGTAATCGAGTCCTCTCGCGTAAACATAGATGGAAAGTAAAGCTGTCTCAATACTCTTATCTCTGGAGTTGGTGTAGCTATTGAACCGACTAGTGCTTGAAGTGTATTATGGACTTTCACAATCTCCGACCGAGTTTTCTCTTCCAATCCCTTTGAATGCTCTTTCAAAGAATCGGAGAGCTTTTTTTGAACTTTTTTGATTTCCACCAGAAGATTGTAATTTGTATCGATCTTGCCCCCGAGAAGACTAGATTTGGTATCGATTTTATCTCCAAGGATTGCAATCTCGACGGTGGTTTGAATTTGCCGTTCACTTGGTTACAGTCAGCTTGAACCTAAGAGTACCCTAAATCACCCAGCTCGTCTGATACATACTTTAAAAGGGAACCAAGACAAACGACTATTTGGCTACGGTAATCATCCAAACGATTTTTTAATTTATTGATCTTGTCTCCTTTCCGCATAGATTTAAGAGCCGCCCGGAAAGCCTTTAATCGATTAAGTCGAGAGTTTGAAGGTACGACTAGCTTGTTGAGCTCGTTTTGGAGTTCTACGGAGACTCCTTTGCATTTAGCGGCTAGATTTTTCAGGGCTACTTCCTGCTTTGTCAGCCCTTTTATCTCGACTTCAAGTGCATCAGTGACCGTTTGCAAGTTCTCCACTATCGCTGTCGTATGTTCACTTTCGCTCGTGGTACCGCGATCGATTATCTCGAGAGTGCCGGTGACAAGCTTGTATGAGAAGTCTATGAAAGTTATGATGGCGGAGGCGAGGCCAATAGCCGCTGCAGCTTCCATTTTTGGGTCCTTTACAATATCGGAGCTTTGGGACTTGACTCAAATTTTGAATCTGTAGAAGCTAAGTTTTAGAGGAAAACTTGATGACGTCAAGAGATTCAAGGATGAAAATGCTGAGGTTGGAAGCAATGATCGATTTTACGAAAAATGATACTACCCCACTCCAATCAATCGAGGTGGGGTCCAAGTGCTGATGCAGCCTCGTTTCCTATTTCCTAGTATCCTTCAGCCTTGTAACTAAGTACAGTGCGGCTAAAGTTGCTTGCTTTGTCCTCGTGCTTGGACCATGACATGAGCGCAACATGGCTTGTTTTATTGTAAATACAATCGATTGTCGTATATGAAAAAAAGGCGACTGATATAATTATTGATTTGTGGTATTGAGCGTATAATGGGAAAGACGGTTATTCTGTTAGATGAAGAAAAATAGGTAGTAAGGATTGTTGTCACACAAGACTAGTACTGATCAAGCTACGGACTAAACCTGCCAATACACGAAAGCTTAAAACGCCGGTTGTTCTCAAACCATTTTCAATACAGTTGTTTTGTCTTCAGTACTGAAGCTTGTCTGGTAGCATTTACCTTGATTTTGTGCATTGTCTGAGCTAGAAGCTGGGAAGATCTTCCCGGGCGGTCCTTTGTCTGAACACCCACTGCATGGGCTGATGGAGGCCGTTTGTTCTGGATCTTCGATACTCGAAGCTTCGAATATAATGGACATGTCGTGCATGCCTGTCGTTGCTCGAGCAGCATCAGCATAACTTGGGGAGGCTTGCAAGGGCTGCAGAGCGGTGCTAGATTCTGTTGCTGTCGCAAAGCCTACTTAGGCTTTGCGACAGCAACAGAATAGCATATCAGCGTTGTTTCCCGGACCCAACCGGGTTGACCCGTTGCAACGAACACGCTCGTACACGTACATGCTTTCGGCGACTTCAAAACATACCTCAAAGTCTTAGCCTGTGCCAGTCAGTTTCGTTTTAACTTACTTAAGAGTTCATTACTTCCAGTCTGTACTTCCAGCGGTATGCTGTACATATTCCACGAATTATGATACTGGGGCTTGATACAAGTTAAATCAGTATACTAGGAAGTTTGACTCGCAATGTGGCGAGTGGTGCTGCAGAGCCCGGCTCGCTAGGCAACCTGCATGAAGCGAGGGTTTGACACTGGGCGCTGAATGGGAAACGAAGGCGAAGGGGAGCCCGTGAACTTCCAGCTAATTAATTTCTTTTCCCATAGTTAACACGACCTTGCATAGCTCATGTTGTGTTTTTCTACCCGCGTAGCATAGGCGCCCTCGCAAATGAGCCTTAGACTAAGATTTATCAGTTTAATTCGTTTTAAAATGCTTTTGATTATAGCAAGTATTTCTAAGAAATATTCTATCGTCGAATTGCGGTGATTACTTTTTAGATTTATAATTTTAAAATACTTGTAAGGTCCCTTCGCGTAATTCGTTGCCGGTTTTATTTCCTTAATAAAGCTGACCTTTGGATAAGGGGCATTGGACACCTTTCTTCCTCCGGGCTCGCTTCTATCCGAATGGCCCGTAATTGCGGGCAGGATATCCAGAATTTAAACTTGATGAAAGCGAGTTTGATCAAATCAACAAGTTCAAGTCGGAAGGTCCTTATAGATATTTAAACCGGCGCTAACTAAAGCTATGGTGAGGGGCGCACCCAAAAGCCTTAATATTTTACTTGATGTTCGTTTCCATATGGCTCCATGAACGGAGCTATGAAGTCTCGTCACGAGGTTGATGCGGGCGCATGTACATTTAATATGCTTAATCCTAAATCGAAGAGCGGACTTCATGCGCTTTCTAGAATCTATGGCACATTGTATAATGTTTCTAAATCACTATATATCGATAGTTGCGGATCGCACTCAAGTTTCGGGGCCATGAATTGCGGAGGGGCTTGCTTATTACCAGTCAAACGCAAAGCAAGATTCTTGCATCCCATTTCCTTGGTAATAACCTCAGGACAACGCCCATCGAAGATGTGGATAATGCTGATTAGATGACTTTGATACTTGTATGGACTCTAAAGGGTTTATGCTTTTGAGCTTGGCTCTGGATAAGCGGGTCAACTTTCATTGACCGATTAGCGCTGGTCGACAAAATCGTCACTATTGAAACTCTAGCTAGATTCAAGTGATCTTAATAATGCTAAGCGTGTCCACGATACTCATGATTATTGGATATGAGATCTCGAGATCTCGTCAACGGCCACATAATTTGCTCGACTGTAGCCTCTGGATAGGATATGTAAAAATTATCAGGCTGTCAGCGAATCTTACTGCCTTCTTTCTCAATACGGGGCCCATGACGCTGGGATGGCTTTCTTTTTGGAAAATTGGATACGAGATCTCACGCATCGATGTTATAAATGCGACTTAGCTAGACCTAGCTAAGTCGATATACTTTTGTGATGTCCATGGGTAGCTTGTTTTCACGATTGTAGTCGCGACTACAATCGTGAAAGCAATTTAAAATGCGCCGACGTCGGCGCATTTTAAATTGCCATGAACAACACCAGCATTGCGTATTGAATCCTGCGTTTCTTTTTTTCTCTTGCTTTTGCCCCCCCTTGCTGCAAAATATTCATTCTGGAAACCGCGGTGCCTTTGGCAAATTGCATTAATCGCCCCATCTCTCCCGTGTACCCCTGTATATCGATTGCAGTTATAGTTAACTACAATCGATAGTTGCGACCTAAACGATAACAAAGGAATTGATAACTTCGCGAAGTACCTGGCTAAAATGTGTCGTAGTGGTTTCGACCTATCTCATTGACATTGACGGTGTAAAAGGGAATGAGAAATTCGGCCTGATCATAGGCATACTTGGAAAGCATGTCCAGTCTCTTTTTGCATGTGGTTCGCTCCATATTCTTCGCCTTCCCACGGGCGATTTTACCACCCCTACAAGCCCTTCTCTTGTCTGGAGAAGCCGACTTGTCGCAGGTGCACTTTGGTGAGCCGCTGTGCGCCGTTTCGGAGAGTTCGGTTTCGAGCTAGCCTGTATCGCCGGCTTTCCGCTTTCAACCGCACACAACGAGAACAACGCCAAAATGAAGTAAATCGGCCACCCAGACGACTCCATTCGTAATAATTGATACCAGTGTCAAGTCAGCGCCGACAGTCAAAAGGAATTCCAATGTCATGGCTTCAATACTCCACGGATAACATCGTCAAGGAATTCAAAGCCGCGGGCACAAAACATATATTCCCGTTCATGTTGCATAAGCATTCTCACAAAGAAGCAAATGCCCAGCCTTTTGGGTGCGGTTGACGACGCCAGTAATATCGTTTTATTGCGACGGCATGAATATTAGTCGTCCTCACAAGAGCGTATGTTATGACCGCCTCTGTACGCAGGCGTATGCCTGGGATGCGTACAAATACTCGTCATGGTCTTCCACTTGTCGCATCTTTCTTTCTTCATCAGCGCACAGCGTCCTTCATTTTGGGCAGTAGCTTTTTGGTTTCCGACTGGACAAAGTTTGCGTATCTTTTCAGTCCTTGCGTGCTATATTCTTTCGCTTCATTGTTTCGACATTCGTTTCAAGATTCGATAAATATACACATTCCGGATCCGATATTGTTCTAGGCTCAAACGCTGTAACTTCTTACGTCTACTAAACACCCCTTCGCCATAGCATTTTCTGTAATTCTTCGAGAATGAAGGTCATTGCCACTGCTTTGCCAGCAATTTTGCTGGCACCAATGGCCTCGGCCATGTGAGTACAAGCTTTGATACTTGCGATAGCCCTTGCCTCATTCATATACTGACGTTTCTATCTGCCCTAGAATGGTTGCTCCCCGGGGTGCGGCTTATAACGAAAAGGGCCGAGTTTGGTTCACGCGAGCTATTCGCCGGTCCCTGGATCTCGACTACCATGCAATCCTCAAGAGGGCCCTGATAGTAGTAGTCACGCCCCTTCCTGGCCCACCCCCGGGAGACTGCCCGGTGGGGTTGAGTGATGACCCTGTCTGTAACTTTCGACAAAATCTCCTTGTTGCAGGGTCAAGCAGCTCCACTTCGATGAGCTCTACCTCTATGAGCTCTACCTCGGTGAGCTTTACTTCGACGGGCTTTACCTCGACGAGCTCCAGCTCTACGGGCTTTACCTCGACAGGTTCTACCTCGACAGGTTCTACCTCGACAGGTTCTACCTCGACAGGTTCTACCTCGACAGGTTCTACCTCGACAGGTTCTACCTCGACAGGTTCCACCTCCTCAGGTTCCACCTCGATGAGCACTACCTCGGTGAGCTCTACTTCCACCTCCAGCGGAGCTTCGAGCACTAGTACCGAATCCACGCCTTGCAACCCGGACTATGATAACTGCTCTACGTCAACATCCTCGTCTGCATCGACTAGCACGACCTCTGAGCCAACCAGCACTACATCCACATCTGGGTCGGTCGATTCTACGAGTACGTCTACGACAGTTGACAGTACTGTTACGTCTGGGCCTGTCGACACCACAACTACCTCTGGAACAGTTGGTACTACTTCCGTCTCTGACCCATGCGTCACAGACCCATCAGCGCCAGGATGCACAACTACAACTAGCCCGGACACAGCCATTGTTGAGCCTACTAATACCGAGCCAGGAACTACGGAGTCTCCCACGAGTACAGACACAACTACTAGCCCGGACACAGCAATTGTTGAACCTACTAATACCGAGCCAGGAACTACAGAGTCTCCCACGAGTACAGACACAACTACTAGCCCGGACACAGCAATTGTTGAGCCTACTAATACCGATGAGACTACCACCACTCCTGATAATACCGGTGAAGCTACAGTCACTGCGACTGTCACCGACACGGCCACCGCTACCATTACGGATAACGCTACTGTCACGGACACAGCAACTGCCACCGTGACGACGACTACCATTGTTACAAGAACCTGTCCAACTTGCCCCCTCACGACTATTGTTACCACCGTTGCTTGTCCCCAGACAGTCTATCTTCCTCACACCTATGTCACTAAGGGCTGTTATTATTGCAAGCCAACTACCGTCACCACTGTCACTCCATGTGAAGTCTATGTTGGAACGAAGTACACGCCAACCTCATATGTTACCACTCCCTGCTATGGCTGCAAGCCCGTTACTGTCGCCACATCTGCCGCTTGCCCGTACACATACTACAGCACTCAGTATGTCACCAAGACATGTGATACTTGCCAGCCCACCACCATCGCTACTACTGTTGAAGTCCCACCAACGTATACCAAGACTACTACTTCGTATACTACTATCATTCTGACTACAAAGGCTTGCGACACTTGTCAACTTACTACGGTCACTATCACCTCAGCAATCACCAAGACAGGACCCAGCGGTTCGGACAATACCCCAGCTGGTCCGCCAGCTTATACCACTCCTGGATCTAACTCTCCTGGGTCTAACACTCCTGGATCTGACACCCCTGGATCTGACACTCCTGGATCGAATTCGCCAAACTGTGGTCAGCCAGGTCAGCCAGCTTGTCCACATAACACCCCTGGATCTAACAATCCTGGATCCGATGCCCCTGGATCCACTCCTACTGGATACACTCCTCCTGGATCCAACTCCCCTGGGTCCAACTCCCCTGGGTCCAACTCGCCAAATTGTGGTCAGCCAGGCCAGCCAGCTTGCCCATATACGACACTTACCACTTGTGCTCCTGGTGATACTACCTGCAATCCAAGCGGTACCAAGCCCGGTATTCCAGCCGCGTCTTACACCGGTGCTGGTTCCAGGATGCATTATAGCATCGGTGCCTTTGCTGGTGCCGTCGTTGCCGCCGTAATCTTAATATAAATGTACATTACACTGTAATATTTTCTTTGTACTTTAATAGGCGACTAATTTGTCTACTACCTGTCTTAATCCCTTAACTATAATATAATATGCCAACTTTCTCAATACTCTTACTCTGCTTCTTGGGCCATTCGATCGTCACAAAATATGCGTTATAGACGCCTTTTAGCATATGCGTTTCTTCTGTAAACTTCATTTTTCATCCACTTCTGTGATTCTGGTCCTTAGAGTGTATTTTTGTATACTACTAACAGATCGCACTCACGTAATCTTAAAGTAAACGGTGTTCCTTTTATTCTATCTATAGAAGTTAAGGAAGCACTCTTTCAATCAATACTAGATGGTGTAAAATGCAACAGTAAATTTGTGTTGCTATTGATGATTGACTAGTGTGCATACCAACAAAGGTAAGGCTAGCTCTCAGCGATCAAGGATTTCTTATATTTGACAAACATCAAAAAGTCTTGGGTAAGTGTGATAGACCTTGGTGCGTACGAGTTTACTCTTTCCTGTACGGGGGTGACATAATGTATATATTTCAGTCTCAAGCCTAGAATTACATCCGCGGCTCAAATAAGCGATACTGAATCTTACAGAATGCCATACACTAGCTACTGCAAAGTATGCTCTGCGGAAATGCAAGCATTTGAGCTACTTCTTAAAGCAGCTAAGAGTTCTTGCGGGCGGTCTCCGCTTTCATCTCTTCTAGTCCCTGCCATTTGAATGGCTTCGACCCGAAGTTAACTGTGGCCTTGAATGCCGCCTTGCCACCAATAGCTGGCCACAGCTTATCCCCAACAATGCTACTCCATGCAGTTCCGATGAGTGCGCCGTTCTTTGTATAGAATATTGATTCTTCAATAAGGTTCCATCCGCAACCAATGACATCACCATCTCTAAAGACCGAGGTCTCATAATCTGGTAAGTAATAAGTGTCTGGGTCTTTGGAGAAGTACAATGCTTCGTCATTTCCGTGCCATGCGTATCCAATTGTACTGGAGTATCGCAGACCCGGAACACGATCGGTAGGACAAGGATCGGCGACAAGCCCAATGCCGATGTACCTATGGGAATGAAGGTTAGCTTTGAGGACCAATTTTAAAATAACTATCTATATGAATATAGAACTTACGGGTCGTCGGGATCCTTGAATGTTGGCTCCACTTCGAAATAGAATATGTCGGTCTTGGGGCTCACCGGAGCATCTGCGTATATCACAGCCGCCACCGGCGTGTCATTGTCTATGATCATCGGGCGTAAGTTCAGGGCGCGCTTTTGGATATCTCAGTTGTTTATACTCACATAGCTCATCGGGAACGGCTGGTTCCTCGACTATCAACCCATCCTCGGATACCTCGATATACTTGCTCTTCTTTGTGCTACTCATTCTAGTAGGCGTCTTGAACGTTTTTTCTTTGAAAGTGGAATTTCGGTATTCGGTTACTGCGTCTTGGAGATTTGAGAGATCTTCATGTTCGAATCGAGATACTATCGCCACATCCAGGCAATTCCAGCCCGATTCGTCTTCGACGAGAAGATCTACACCAACGTCCATAAGCACCTTGACGAGTTTCTCAGAGTCCCGCAAGAATGCTCCTCGTAGATAAAGTGCACCATTGTCCTTTATCAGCTTTGCATCTCGGTTGATAAGGGCGATCATCATATCTTCGGTGACTGGACAGTCTTCAGGTATGTCGACATTGACGGTGTTGACTATCCAATTCTCGAAAAGTAACTGCAGGATGTTCTTCCCTTCCATTTCTTCCGCATAGATATCCGACCCCAGATCGAGAAAATATTGTGTGAGACTCATCATCTCGAAGTATGCGGCTCTGAGGAGGGGCGTGTGGGATCTCTCTGGCTCTTTAACTTCAAGCATCTTGTCCAACTCTTCTTTGGTGATATATTTCCGAAGAATGTTCGCCGCCTCCTCACCAATCTCGTATACGTCACTGTGACTGAGTTGGTGAAGAATATTCTCACCAGCGAATGAAACTTTGGTAAGATGTGTATTGTCGTTACCATCAACCTCCAAGACTTTTTTGATGGTGTATTCGAAAAGCCCAAGGTGTTTGTATGCTAGTGATAGGCTGAGAGGAGTTCCACCGTTCTTTGACGTGGCTTTGATATCTGCTCCTTTTTCTAACAGAAGCTCTAGGATTTCAATAGCTAACTCGTCGTCTACAAAGTTTAGCGGAGAAACGGCCTCGTGGATCGCGTGGTATCCCTGGAGAGTCTCGTCATTAACTTCAGCTCCATTATTTAGAAGCATCTGTACCCCTCCTTTGTTCTGGGCTTGCACGGCGTTATAGAGCGGCATCATGCTGTCGATATCTTCAGCATTAACATTAGCTCCAGCCTTTATCAAAGCTTCTGCCATGGCAGCTCGGTCTTCTTTGCTTGCTGTTGAAGCGTTATAGAACACACGATGCAAAGGCGACACTGCGTTCACATCGGTCGCATTAACATCAACATTATGGCTCATAAAGGCTTTGAATAGCTCCATGTCTGCAGCAGCGAGGGCGTAGTGGAGTGGGGGCCTCTTTTTAAACATCCCTTCCGTATCATTAACATCTGCCCCGGCCTCAATTAGGAGCTTCGAGGCTTTGATCAAGTCCTTGACGGTTTGGGATTCAAGATCAATCTCGTTTTCAAGGAACTCAGCGGCGCTGATTGCTAACTGGAAGGGTGTTTTGCCATGTCCACCTCGAACATTTATGTTGACGTTATGGCTTAGCAAAGACTCTATTATATCCGGTTTTGCGAATCCTGCGATGAGGGGTGTTTCTCCATCACTATCGACTTCATCTGGATCCCGGTTCAGCACATTCACCAGGTGCTCCAGGACCATTGTAAGACCCCAATAGGCAATAAGCTGGAGTGAACCTAGTTTTTCCGTGTTATCCTGATGTGGATCGGCTCCGAGGAGAATATAAAAATGAGGGGCCCATCTATCAAACGTTGCTGGTTCGAAAAACTTGCTGATTTCCTCCCAGAGAGCATCCCATTTTTGGCCAACTCTTTCCTTCGGTGGGAAAAGATCTTGGACCTTTTTCAAATGCTGGCCCCACTGTAAGAGTTCGTATCTTTGGTGTGTTTTAACAGCGGCATCCGCTGTCAAGGCGGCTGCGGGAAGGGCATTCTCCTGGCTAGCTTCCGATGCACTCTCATCTGCATCGTCACCGTCTTTCTCTCCCAAATCACCTTCAGCTATCTCTTCTGCGGCTTCTTCTGCCGCATCTTCGGCATCATTCTTCGATTCATCCTCGGTTTCTTTATTTTCAACTGGATCTTCAACCGCGGGTACCTCAGGGGAATCCTCGTTTCCAGAATCTCCATTTTCTCCAGTTTCGGTAGCCTCACTAGTCTCAGTAACTTCGCCATTCTCATTTGCAGTTTCATCCTCAACTTCTCCTGTGTCTTCTTCATCATCGCTCCCGCGGTCAAATGACATATAGAGATCCTGGAATTTTCGATTGTTGAGAACTCGCATGTTGTACAATGCAATATCGAGATGCGTCTCTCGCTCGCTTTGGAAATCGACAATGTTATTTTGCGACTGCACCAACGAGCTCGGTATCGGCATCGATAGCCGTAGAGTCTGCGCTTTCTCATCCCAGGAGAACAAGGAGTTCAGAGACACTTTGTTGCTCTCTCTTTCCGAAACTTTCTTGGATTCGTTCTCAACCCAATCTCTGACGGACTTGTGGATAACATCGATCGTTCTCTTCTCAGTTGAAAATTGGAAAAAGTCTCGACCGGCTTGTTCTAAATGATAAATTGTGTCTGCAACTTCAGGATTATTCATGGCATCTTCGAGGGCTCGCTGCCAGGGCGGAAGATCAGCTATCTCGGCGGCATCGCCCTCGCTGATAATAGAGATTGTAGGCTCAGCCTCGGTCCCTTGCAAGTGATCCTCGGCTCCTCCCTCTTCTTTTTCGCCAGCATCCGCCTCTTCACCCTCCTGTGCTTCATCATCGTCGCCGGCTGCGCTCTCTGCAGTATGCGATACAATATCAAAATCCTCCTCTCCATCTTCCTCGTCTTCACCCTCCTCGCGAATGTATAGTTGCTTGAACTCTTCAGCAATTTCAACAGTCCCAATGTCTCCCAGACTGTACACGATTCGTTTCAAGGCGAGTGTGACAAGCTTTCGTTCTTCTGTAGTCAAAGATTCTAGGCGTCTCCGATATAGCTCATCCATACCGTCAGGCAATCTCTTCAATCTTTCCGATAGACTTAGAGATGAAGGCTGTCCTAAGCTCGCAATAACCATCGCGCTGTAAGTAAACATTCCATTTGCTTTCTTCTTGATCCCGGCGACCATTCTGGAAACGTCAATCGTCTTATTACCGCCAAACCGGTAGTTCACCATTCTTCTAGTGACTAGCTTCGTTAAAGAGCTAGTGAGATATGCATCCATATCCGCCGAGTTGGTTTTTTCGGTGACGGTTAACATGATCGAATCTTCAAATTGCCTTGTCGTGCTAACGCTTTCATCGTCATCTTCGTCACTCCCTTCACCGTCTTCACCGTCCTCGTCATTAGAGCTTTCCGCTGAGCTGGCGTCGCCTCCTTCAGAGACAGCATCACTATCGTCGTCCCCACTTGATTCTTCATTCGTCAACATTGACTCTAAGCCGAGACTATCACGACTTGAGAAAAGGACTTTAAAATTATCGGACGATCTTGCCAGCTCTAGTAGCCAAGGTACTAGTTCTTCGGCTTCATAGTCAATACACTCATCTATTGCATCCAAGATGATATATATCGGTTTCCCATGGGCCTTTCCTAGCTCTTCAATCAACCTTTTGAGAGTAGAATTTGAGAGAACACCACTTCCAGCTCCACCCTCCGCGAGTTGCTCACTGCCTTTGGGCTCCTCTACCGAGTGGCGAATCCTCTCAATCACACCGTTGAATTTTTCCATTTCTGCCTTTGTGGTGGCGAACTTCTCATCAAAGAGCTGGGAAGCGAGGGAAAGAATCGCTTGTCGTGCCGTCTGCGTGGCTTCATCGCCTTTCTTGAAGAAAAAGTAGCAGACCGAAGACTTCCGCTCGGGCTTCGACAAACGCGTAAGAGCACATGCGACTGTCACGGACTTACCGAAACCCGGTCGGCCTTTGATATAACAGATTCGCGGGGGCTTTTCGGAATCATCAACTCCGTCAAGCCTCTCTGCGTTTTCTGGCTTTTCCACTTTTTCCACCTTCTGGGCGCTATCAGTGATTTTTATGCTAATATCAGCTTTCTTCGCATCCTCAGTTGACCGTTTGGAGCTGCTTTTCTCCCATTTGGTATATAATTCGTCTTGGAAGAGCCATTGGCATAGATGATCTGTCTCGTGTGAAAGTGGATTGAGGACCACATTTAACTGTAGCTCGTGGATATCAATCGGGTTGATGGAGTATCGATTTCGATTGAACTGTTCTCGGATCTGACCCTCCGACAGTATTTGCTTAATATCAGAGATATCCTCCAACTTGCTCCTTATATCTACGATTTCAAGTATGTCAGATTGGCTGGGGGTGCGATGAACGTCCGGAGATCTAGCTTACCTTCGAGTGCAGGGAACAAGGTCGCTCGCATTTCCTCGCCGTGCTTGCTCAATTCTAAATTCATGTTAAGGCGAGTCCAGCTGACTAATGTCATGATGGGACTTACGATCCATCGCATCCATCACCCTTTCCTGAAATGCATCACCGGCAATTGATCGCAGCTTCTTATATTCTTCCTGGAGTTCTTCATATTTCTCCTTGAGCTTCGGATTGAAAGTCTCCTTGAACGACCGCACTGTGCAATTCCACGTATTAACGAATCTAATCACCAACAACATTTCTTGGGAAGACACCAACAAATCTTGTTTTCGCCCAGGCGGTTCTGGATGTACCAGGAAAATTCAAGGACGAGAGATAGGAGAGGCGGGATCGCGTTCATAATCTCCTTTTCGGTGTCCGCGTCACCGGCATTGTAAGTACTCTTTTGAGTGTATCGATTCTCGTACAAACGGCAATTGAGAATGACCGTCGCAATGCTTGTACAGGCTTCCGCGATGAGCCCGCAATTTTCGAGATCGCTGGCTCCAACCTTGGGTTCTATTATCAGCCTTTTGATTTCAATAGATATTCCAACAGATTGGATGGGTTGTACCTGAATCAAAAAGGAGACCGCGCTCCATGCTATGCTAACACTCTCCGGAGCGAATGCTAAGAATGGATCCGCGACCTCTTTCACGGTCACCAGAACCTCCAACAATTTGCCGACAAAGCGTGAGCCTTTGCCCTTGTTGTACTGGTTGTCTGCTGCATTTTTAAGTGTTTGGCATTTTGAAATTGCCTTATCCAGACGGAAGTCCTCTTTCAGGAATCTATCAATACTCTCCTTGCTAGGCGGCTTCTTTCCAGAGCGGATATTTTCAAGGAATACATTTTTAGCTTTTGCCCAGCAGATAGAATCTGGTGGCGGCGGATCTGTAGTCATTGTGTGATTGTGGGGTACGCGTTTCCAGAATCGAGTCTATCCGAGGGAATCTTCGCATATGTTGCTTAAAGATAAAAGGATTCAGAGCAACGTTCTTGAAGATTGGAGAAGCCTCGAGCGCTGCGAAACTTCGTAGAGATAGGTGATAGAGAAGGAACTTGGGCTTCAAGACCTTGCAATTGTGAAGAGACAGCACTCTTGTTATAAACCACCATTCCGAAATAGCTATCTATGAACACCCCAGGCGGGGCTCAAGCTCGCGCACGTCGGTGGGGCTGATATAAGTAACCCCAGGACGTGCATGAGAAATCGCCAGGGCATCAGCGAAAGCTCGGTAGAATCTTACCGAACTTGGCATCGTGCGACTGGCTGAGCACCCGAAATCCTTGCTTCTTCCATTCGCTCTGTTCGCTCTTGACGAAGTCAGCAAAGCTCTTTATATTTAGCTATCAGACCAGCAAGGCTTGAGCACCTGGACTCCTGGCCATTGACAAGATGTGGTGAGATGCGTACTTGCCTTCGCGATCAGTCACATTGCCAGCGCGTTCTTCCAAGTAGTAAACAACAGGTTCTACACGTTATGAAAAGCTGGAACTCGATTAATAGAGATGAGGGAAACACTCACACATCGCAATCGGCCGTAGCTTCCGATTTGGGAAACTAAAAAACTTAGAGATTACTACTGTAAGTGGTGAACATAGCCAGAGGTTTCCAAAGGTAGAACATAACCATATAAAACTACACCCTATAAATAACAATACATACATAAATAACAAAAGAATAAAAAATTAATTATAGAAATAACAGAATTAAATGGAAATAAGCAAAAACATATAAATAATTAAAAAAAATAAAAAATATATATTAAAAAATATATAAATATAAAAAAAAAAAAAAAAATTAAATATCTTCCTAAAAAAATAAAACCTAAAGTTTTTTATATATATATAATATATTAAAATATAATAAAAATAATAAAATAGCCCAATATACCTATTTTTTTTCCCATATTTTTTTTTATTTACTTTAATAATTAATTTTTAATTACTATATAAANAAAAATATATAAATATAAAAAAAAAAAAAAAATTAAATATCTTCCTAAAAAAATAAAACCTAAAGTTTTTTATATATATATAATATATTAAAATATAATAAAAATAATAAAATAGCCCAATATACCTATTTTTTTTCCCATATTTTTTTTTATTTACTTTAATAATTAATTTTTAATTACTATATAAAATTTATATTTAATTTATATATTATAAAATTTTTTATATTATATTATTTAATAATAACAAAATTAATAAAAATAATAAAAATAATAAAAATAATAAAAATATTTTCAACACAACATTAAAATTCAATCTTTTTTATTAATATTATTTTTTATATTAATAAAATTCTTTATATTCAAAATTTCCTCTAAACCAATTTTTTTTTTATTTATTTTTTTTTTCTTATTTTTTTAATTTTTATAATTTTGCACTTATAGTAGTTTTTAAATATAAGTATATTATTATTATTATTATTATTATCAGCATCATTTATAAGTTTTCAGATAATTATATTTATAACATTTTTAGGCTATAAAAAAATAATAAAATCAATAATATCTTATATTTATTATATATTATAATTATACAATTTTAATAAATTTTATTTATTTAGACAATAATTTATATTCCTTAATTTATTTTAAAATAAGTATAATATATTTATTTTCTATACTTTATTTTTAAAATTTTTTATTAATTTTTTTTTAATTATATTAATTTTTATAATTTTAAATAATAACTTTAGTTTTTAATTTAACTTATTTATATATATTTACTACAACTTATTAAGTTGTTCTTTAATTAAATATTATATAATTTTATTAAAATTATTATATTTTATTACTAGTATTACCACTTATTTTTATATATTTCCAAAATTATTAAGGTATTTTTTTAATATCAAAATAATATTTTTTATTATTTCTTTATTTTTTCCTTTATTTTATAGTATTTGAATATATTTAATTATTTTATTTTTATTATTCTATTTTTTTTTTATATTTATTATTATAATTATATATTGTTTTTATTTTTTTTTAAATTTTTTTTCTAAATTATATAATTTTTTCTATATATTTTTTTTTTTATACAAAAAATTAATATTTTAATTCTATTATATATATAATTAATAAAAAATATAATTTATTTTTATATTTTATTTATTATTTCCACATATTTATTAATATCTAATATATTTTTAATATAACTAATAATTATCTCTATATTTGCAAATATATATTTTTTAATCATTAAAAATATTAAAATAACTAATAATATAAATAATTTTATATATAAATATACTTTTATATATGTATATATATTATATATATTAATATATAAACTATTAATACCATTATATATATGTCACAGTCTACACTAAATAATAATATAGAACTTATACCCGCAAGTCTATAGTATAAAAAAAATAAAATATTTTACTTATTTTATTATACTTTTATTAATTATTTTTAATATTTATATTTATAAATTTAATTATTTTTTTTTATACCCTATCCTATAATTAAATATATATTATAGAATATATTTATTAATTATTTTATTTATTTAACAATGAATAATAAGTAGTAAGTAAGTATGAATTATAAATAATAAATATTTATAAATATTTTTATTTTATATATTATTATTATATATATAAAATTATTATTAAAATTAATAAAAAATCTTATTTTTCATTGATTAACTTAAATATAATTAATATTTAAAGAATATTTTTAATATTTATTATTATTACATATTTTATTTTTATTTTATTTTATTTGCGATTGTATATTTTTTTTTAAAAAAATAATAAATATTTTAAAATAAAAATTTAATAATACAAAAAATTATAAGTTTATTTAGATGTAATTAAAATAAAATATAACACTTTAATTAATTTTATTTAAATTAAAAAATATATATATATATATTAATTTATTCTCTTTAAATATTATTTATCACATAATTATTTTTAAATATTAGAAATTAAAAAATATATCAAATTATAAAATAAAAATTAATAATAAATTTGTTTATTTTTATAAAATAAATTTTAATTTATTAAAAATTAATT
>JAJTUC010000041.1:0-173134 GCA_036971365.1 Dactylellina leptospora | reverse complement strand
ATATAATTACTAATAATTAAATAAAATTTCCAAATAATAAATTCTAATATAAAATATAATATGAATTTATTGTAAAAGTTTTATAATTATATCTTAAATAAAAATATATATAAGGGCTCTGGAGAGCCAACCATAGGTAGAGAGATTAAGCGAATCCCAAGCTATTATATTGATAATTAGAGGTGCGTCACCTCCAACGGCGGCGGCGAGGTTTGAGTTGCTACTTCAGATGCTCAAAAGTTCAAGAATCATATATATAAAGCCCGTACGATATTCCCCTCTCGATTCAGGGACTTAATGTGTCTAGGTGCGATTCTTAGCCCAGTATTGAGGTTATTTAGTTCAGACTCTCTCCATGTGCCTCGGGCGACAACGAATTCTACCACAAAAACAACACCTCGATATCTTATCCCGCTATGATATTTCTTCATGCTGTTATAACCATATTATTACCGTTCACCGCATCCGCTGCACCATGGGATAACCGAGCTATGACAGCTGGCGTCTTCGAAGATACGATAAATCCTCAAGAATGGGGCCCGCTTCACGGGCAGATAATACGCGCATCCAACGGCAAATTTTGGATAGGGAAGGCCACCGGCTCGATGTGTCCACCGGGGGATGTCAATTGCGCACCCGCCATGGACAGCGTTTTTCACGTCTGGTTGAAAACTACAATGTCATTGGATGCGACAATACCTCAGCAGATGTACACGGATCGAACGGGAGCGTTGCTATATACTGCTCCATCCGCTATACCCGACGGATCTTTAAAGGATGGATGGGAGCTGATAACCGGACAGTTTGGAGGGAATTATATTATTAATATTAAAGGCGGGTCTTGGATTGGGTGTCCCGGAAGGAAGAATCGGGGTCCTTATCAGGTTTTTTTCGAGGGTTCAGCTCCGATAGCTGATAAGGATACACCTTCGGGGAGGAGGTCAGACTGTGTTGCGATTGCCGTTTGGTGTCAGCCTTATACAGGGAGGATTCCTGCTGCTTACCAGTATTCTTAAAGTATGTCTTACAGAAATGAATGTACATTGGAGGACGTGGTTTTGTATAGCTATTAATATGACCCTCCCGGACAGGAAACTAATAAACGAAGGAAAAGAAATCCTTGGGGCCCGATCAATCTTTCCCAATTATGAACTTAGAGAGTGATATTCGAATATTTGAAGATACTGTCTAATCTATAAGACAACCAATGCTATGTAGAAGGAGAGATGGGTCCTCAGTGTCTGGGATGTATCATGATACCAGAGTCCTCCTTTTATGTAGCGGGTCGTCACGGTACTCCTGAGCAAGCACGGTACATAGGAGATTGTATGCAAAATATCTATTTGAGTGTAGTACAGACCCTTTGCACCGGTTACTCAAATGGGATTCTCGCGCAGAAGAGCCTCTAACAACAGGCCATGGTCTCAGGTACATTGCAGGCGTGTTTGTGTAACAATAGTCTGTTGTTGGACGTCGCTGCGTTGCGGGCGGAATAGCTTCCCCTATAAAACTGCTTGCTGCCAGGAGAGCTGCCTCTGACCGACGACATTGAACTCCAATGATTTGACCACTTACATTCAACTTCGAACTTCTTCTTCTTGTCCTCACCACTTTCACATCATCCCATCGTCCCATCATCCTTCACAACATCATCGATACCCCCCATTTTCTACAGAAGGAAGAGTACCAGCAGATCTCGCGCAAAATGCAGTTCCGACTGGCGATCGGATGCATTCTCGTCGCCCTCGTCCCCGTATTCACCGCCGTCGTCGATTGCCATCCCATCAAGCAATGGCCTCTTGTCCCTAATCGACAACGTCATTGGTCCGGTCTAATGATGACCACAGATCCGGGCTACGCAATTAGCAAACATCCACCCCCAATCAACGTTGAAACACTCCAGCATCCTTCGGGCACAAAGGCTGCATATAAGGACCCCAAGGATCCCGCTATTCCAAGCTTGTGGACCAGATACAGTCACCTCTTCGAAGGGAAGGGGGGCGACCAATCTGAGATGGATGCACCACCACCCATGGTCTCTGCCGAACTGCTCCAAGGAAATACTACCTTGTTTTGCAATGTGTCTCTTACTCCAAATCACTACTGCCCCAAGACCCCGGACCAGCTTGCAGATGAGGCTCGCGAGCTACGACGCGGGCTATTCGGTGGTACAACCATTGCTATCACTTTTGCGGTTTTGCTCACCTTTGTCTACGTCATGAACTATAAGTTCTTCCAATACTTCGACTACAAGGAAAGATGGCACGTCGAGAGAGCACGAGCGAGAAGTATCCGACGTGTCAACCTCGGCCTCGCCACATCCGCCCTCGACAAACCTTTCCCCGAAAACCTCGATACTTGGTTGCTCACCCATCCTCCCAGCACCTTCTGGGCTAGCATCTTCGAGAGTGAATGGTACATCGCATTGCTCTTCTTTATCGAGCGCCGAACCAAGATGAAAGGGAAATACACCGGCCACATGAAACGACCAAAGCTCGGAGACGAAGCCTCGGGCATCCCACTCAACAGTCCACGTGCTCGACGCAAATACGTACGTTCCGGCCCACCTGTCCCCGCCATCCCACACCACCTTCGAACAGCCTCTGGTACTGAACTCCCAGCTCCAACTGGTCGTATGCATCGCCAAAGCCGCTCCAGTCGTTACGCATCCATCAGTTCCTTACATTCGCGATCAGGAAGCCTTCCGAATGGAAACAACTTCGGTCCCAGCACCACTGCACCTAGTCCTAACGAAAACACGTTCCATATGCCTAGCAGTTTTGATGGTCCGGTTCCAACTCTTGTGAGTAATAGGACTTTGGACGAGAGCTCTTAGGCAACAGTTCGAGTCCCATGGCAGTACGCTGAAGATCAAGTTTAACCGTGCCAACTTCTTATTTCTCATCGGCAATACAACCCGTATCCAGCACTACGCAGCTTCTCTGTTTTGAAGTAACAGAGTTTGTGGGAGTACTCCGAGGAATGTTGACGAGAAGATGTATTTTCTTGCCTCGCCCCAATTATTCTCTTGGGAGCGTTGAATTCGCAACTACCTTTGTCATTGGATACCCTTTAGCATTATTGTATTCTTACTATCGACAAAAAGTCACACGATTTTATCATCCAATAAAGATTATGATTCATCTCCTTACATAATACGCCATCATTTTTTTGTTCTTGCACCTCCTTTACTGTGTTTTTCCGCTAACTATAACAAAAGCACTGGATTTCAAAGTGGGATTTCCAAACCAGCCGGCGCAAATAAGACCTCGAATCACCAAATCTAAAGTGAACCTAAGCCGAATATTCAGATCTAAACTTCACCGCCGCCACACTTATTGGTCCTAACATAATCCTCTATATAGAACAACAGGGTTTCTTACTACAGATGCTAGTGGAAAGACTGTCACTTCCTCTTTCTTATGTTCCGTCAAAGCTTGGACGGAATACAAGAATTAAGAACTTAATTTTCTAAATATATATATATATATATTTACCTAACCAAGTTAGAAAGCTTAAACTTTCTTATTTAGATAGCCGAAGGCCTGCCAAGAAGCTCCCCGGCAGGATGCAATCGTCGGAATAACGATTTACCACCAGATATTTTATTCACTTGGTGAACCCACATTTAGATGAAGGAACCGGGATCTCGGGATTGGCTGTACGAACGGCTTGGAAACTAGCCGATGTCGAATCGTCGCAAAGACTTTTTCTCGAAGTGCCGTTTCCAATATTCTCTTTTTCATTCCAATCGTGTTATCTCTCAAGGTCGAGTCGATTGAAAGGATTGTTGCAATTACTCCAGTAACATGAGGTGCCGCCCAGGATGTCCCATCTGACTTTTTCTTCCAGCCCAGAATGCCAGGCAAACCATTCGCCTTCCTGACAACGACCTGTTCTCCAGGAGCATATATATCAACGCATATCCCGGTGTTAGAAAACTCGCTCCTGACATTAAACATATCCGTAGACCCAACATTAATCATACTTGCAACTTTTTGATTGAAAGATGCTGGATAGAGCTGGCCACACATGTCCTTTCCATCGTTTCCTACTCCCGTGACTAGATGCACGCCAGCATTAGCCAAATTTGATAGCAGATCCACCCAAGCAGTTTTCGTCGTTTCATTCAATTGATTGTCATAGACCACGTAAGAAAGGTTTACAACGGAGCCACGAAATTTCGGATTTCTGTGTTGGTTCCGATGCCTAGTTTCAATCCAGCGAAGACAAGACATAGTGTTCAAAGAGGGGCAATATAGAATGTCCGCCTTCTTCGCGATACCGTAAGTTGTCCCAGCTGCGAGAGTGGCGACGATAGTGGCGTGGTCATCTGGGAGCCTTCGATCATCTGTCTTTTTGGAAAGACTAGCTCTCCCTCTAATCTCCTCATTATTCTCGTCAAACCCCCGTCTATGATATATATATCTACTCCAGATCCTGCTTCTTCGTAGTATGGTACTTCGTATCCGACTATTTCTTTGGAAGGTGGTTTGTTTGTGGGAAAGTTTTTTGTGATGCGTTGAAGATTCCATGATGCGTTCTTTTGGATTCTTACTTTGGCGCCGTTCGTAGGGGTCTTCCGACGATTAACAGACATTTGCGCTAGCGTAGTCGAAATGATTAGGTAAAACACAGCGGCTACCAAGGTGGGATTAAAGAGAACCATCTTAAATGAGAGTTTGGAATATAATCAAAATTAAGTTGCTTGGCCGTTAATTGGAACGTCAGAGAGTGTGTATTGCTGCGCGCCCTTGAAACGTGAAGTTCTCAGAATATATTTCAATAATAAAGAATGTAGAAGATCAAATTATATATCATTATCCAGCGGTGAGCCTACCTATGGCTTCTCGAAACTAATACGTATTAGTTTCGAGAAGCCAACACGAAGTTACGGTGAAGCATATGTTGCGCACGTAGAGGCCCCAACGTTGCAACGACTGCCAGACCTTTCTAAAACTGAACACTAGGTCTTAGAATTTTTTCTCATCCAATCTCAGAAACTTCTAATATTGACCACCTAAGTAGATACTGAAACTCAACATTCCCTTAACCCTATTTTGACATATTGTTAAATCGCTAGAATCGCGGACGACGACCGGGACAAATGATTTTTGAAAATGTTTCTACTGATGTGCATGGAACAAGTCCCACCAGGGTTATCAGAGAATATGTTTCGGTGAAACAAACCGGCGCCCGATTGAGTTGACACTGTCATGTCATGACAGCGTTACTGTCAAAATAACTACCGCCTTCCTAGTTTATTTGGAATTGGTTTAGACGTCGGTTTGCACCGGTCTGTAGTCATTAGTAGCTGAATGGTTTGGGTATATTGTGTTTTGAGAGCAACGTTACTCTCAAAACACTATATTACTATACAAAGCAGGAGCTCCTTAGAAAATGGTCTACCTCAGCGCCCAACTCACGCAAACACGAGTCAGTTTCTAGCGCGTAATTTGCAGTCTCTAATCTTAGCATCAAAAGATAAGACAGACTAGGATAACATCTAATTACAATGAAAGTATCCAGATGCCTCTAGAGGCGATGGTTAATTAAATAATGATTTAGAGTAGACCAATTCACGCTATATTTAATGTATAATGTTCAGATTTTATACCATATACAGTTTACGTACACCCAAATATAATTAAAATAAACTTATAAAATTAGGGGAAAAAAGCTATTTACACTAATTTTTTGAGATTTATAGAGAGAAAAAGATTTTTGAACGGTCGTCATTTTTAAGAGGGAAGTGTCATGAACCACCGCACCACGGTTCGGTTCATTATAGTATCGTGTGGTTCCAGCTGGCAGTCAGTAGTTAATCTATACCATTTTAGTTCGTGTGGGATTCATGAAAGGAAGGTCAACAATTTTTTTCTAGAATCATAATAAAATATTAAAAATATTAAGTTGTTCGGAATCAAAATATTTGATTTTATTCTGAAAGGCAAAATAAAATAATACATTGTTTTAACGGAGGCTAAATTGTGCGCCGAATATCGGCCAGAGGATCTGCCAGAGTCAGATCCCTTTGTGTGTGCCGTGCTTTGGTATACGAGACAAGGGTCGGCATAAGAGCTCCAGTTCCATGCGGGACGGCACAGTATTGGCGTCGAAAATTTTTTTATCTGATTGTGTCAAATAAAGTTATCAGATTTTCATTTTCGCTAAGATACTGCAATGCCTGGTTCTTGCAGCTGCCAGAAAAAAACGCCATCGCCATGGCATTTATCTCACCAATTGTTAAGAGTCGGGTTTAGCCTATCGAGCTCGATGGCTGAATATTCAACTTCGACGGGCAAATGACGGACGATTTTAAGCCGGTGGGCACTCCTCTACCGAAATTCTCGCCCAAAATTTAAAAGAAATATCAGTAGTGCTAATAAATCTTCAATTCCATACTCAGTCTATCCAATTCTCAGAGGATAGTGGGACGCAAATTTTGCGCCGTGGTCGCAATCAACCCCGATCGCAAGTGTCAGTGGAGCAAGATTCATATAATGGACTAGGTGACCCTTGCAACCACCAATTCCAATCGAGTAAGAGCGCCGGCGGCGCCTCAGTTATAAAAGTTCGCCCCACTCACACATGCGGATCTGATAATTCATCTGATCGCAGAGTATTGCTTTCGGATTACAAGGATGATGGTGGAAAGCAAGGAGCAAGGAGCAGGGGGAATTGAACCTGATGTGGCACAGCTCACCGTATAAACTCGATTTCCGAAGACATCGAATGATATCTTGGCTATCGCAAATGATTGGTCTATCGAATATCTCTTAATAACCGAGTGTTTTCGATGATACCAACGGCCGTTAACGGCGAGTATGCGCAGGTCAGGTTTTCCGCGAATTGAAAACCAAGTTAACATTCTGTGGCCACATGTGGTAAACATGAGATATTCTATTACATGTTATCACCTTGCTATAGCACGGCCTGCATGGTAATCTGATATCGAGGTTTCGAAATGGAAGTGATACATTACTTCTCTGACTTGATCGCAGCTCATCACTGCCTCTTCTAGAATGGAAGAAGCCGGAACGGCGGTGCTTAAGAGAAGGGGATACTCCACCAGCAAGATCTTTGGAATAGGCCCACTTTGCTGTATCACCGACTCTCAATACTCTCATACAGCAAGATCAGCACTGTCAATAGCGACATCTTAAGATTTCCGAGTATCTCTTTTCTAATTTCACGATCACATCAAGGATACGATCCAAATATGTCTGGTCTTCCCCCGCCTCCGCCTTTGGATCCCGTATACGCAGCGGAAACGCGACAACCGCTATTCTACGGTATCACATTTGCGCTCCTCATATGCTCTCTTGCTATCGTCGGATTGAGGTAAGGATAGAGGGCGATGACCCAAATATTTTCCAATGCGAATCAGTAGCTCAACATCTATTTGCACAGGTTCTACTGCCGGGTCGTTCTGATCAGAAAAGTCGGTCTTGATGACTGGCTCATTTTAGCAGGACTGATACTTGCTTGGGTCTTGGGAGTCCTCAATTATTTCCATGTGTCCTTTGGTACTGGGAAACACATAGAAACGATCGTAAGTGTAAAAGTTTTCCTTAAAGCGTGTATGAGCTTCTATTGCTCACAACATTCATGGCGAGCCCGACAAGTTCGTTGATGAGATATTGCAATATCTATTGGTTTCCGGCTTATCTGACCTGAAGAAAAACCTTGCGCTAACATTCCGCGTTCACATTCTAAGACCTTCGATGCTTTGATTCCAACCTTGAAGCACTGGTACGCCTATCAACTGATCTACCCTATTCTACTATGTATTATCAAAATGTCCATCTTATCCTTTTACAAGGGAATTTCTCCCCAAAAAGGATATCAGATGGCGATTTGGGCAACAATCGCTATAGTCATGGGTTATACAATTTCCATCGTTTTTGTTTATGTAAGAAGGCCAGGTCTCGGAGAAGCTTCCTCATATCCGTCACACTGACTGAAGATAACCGACCGGATAGATGTTTGAATGCCCCAAGCCTAGCATGTCGTGGTCTGTAACTTTTCCGACCGGCTGCATGAATCTTTCGGTGTTATACTACACCAGCGCATCAATAAACATCTTAACAGATATTCTCATTCTGCTTCTCCCGATTCCTGTGTTATTCACGCTGAAAATTCAACAGCGCAAGAGAAGTAAGAACAGATCCGATTTGCCTCATGGGGAATTATACTCTTCAGTTGTAGGAAAAACCTCCCAAGTCGCTGACAAATACTTGTGTAAATCACAGTCGCTCTCGTCGGTATTTTCTTCATCGGTTTCATCGCAGTTCTGGCAAGCATTAGTCGTATTTGGGCGCTTTGGATCTACCAAAACACCAAGGATGTTTCATACGATGCTATTTTCATCCTCCTCTTCTCAAACATCGAAATAAACCTTGCAATCATTACCGCTTCTGCGCCGGCTCTTAGACCATTGTTCAAGGGTGTCTTCAAATCTTCTTCTTACGGACGATCTTACGGATATCAGAATCGAACCAACGACAATATGTGGAGCGGCAGGATGAAGACTAATGATGGTGTACCGCTTAGTAGCCTCGAGAGTCACAACGATAACCGAAGACAGACGCGGATTCGAGGCGGAAAGGCTTCGAAGGACCATCATACCAGGAACGAGAGTGAAGAAGAAATCGTGGCTAAGAATGCAAATGGTATTTTCCAGACAAAGGAAATTTCCATCACGGTGAACACCCAGCATAGCACAGAGTCCTTACCAGTTTGATAGATTATGCAACGAAATATTGACGGTCAAGATATGTCTCGAGCTCAGAGATATCGATATACCAAGTCCGTCGGTATGAATTTCACGACACTTTTTTTCATTTCGTCCAATGAATCCACCAACCTTTCGGAGTCAGACCCGAAGTCAACATTAACTCTATTCTTTCGATAACTCATATGAGTAGATATCATTACCAATATCATTAATTCTTCATCTATTATTTTCCCCCTTCAATGTATACTAGCGGGAAGGCTTCCAGGTGAAGCATTCCGAAGCCAAGAAATGACCCCCCTTAGCGTCGTTCACGAGATACTCCCTATGTATCATTTTTCCAAGGTGATCAATTTTGTTCAGATTATGCGCACAGATGTACGAAGTATAGAGTAGAGTGTTTAACGAACGCATCAACCCTCGTTTTTAATGCCTGTAACAATAATATCGAACTAAGAGGCACAAAATACACTGAGAAAGAAAGTACGCCTCACTCTATCAGAGTTCAAGTGCAGGAGCAACGCTAAGCCGCAAAAAGGCGATACAAGATTACTTGCTGAGTATTCAGAAAGACCCTGCTCCGGATACGGTCCTGTGATCGGTCAACCTCCACCCGCGCGGGGGCACCTTGCCACCGTACCACCTTGCCTTAAAACTCGGACAGGTTCACGGGCTAGGCGTTGACGAGGTGTGGTCGCTATTTCCCACAAATTCGAAGCACTCATGCAGCCATCTCATCTCGCCAATTCCCCTCCAAGGAGTTCCTAGGCCACGGTACTTGAGGAGTCAGAACCCAAGCACACTGCATGCATGAAGACCACCAACCGCCACCGTGGATTTGGGAGTCTATACCCTAGACTTACCAGATCAACTATCATCACTTTTTGTCATATTGCATATGCATATTTGCTATTATAATGATGCATTGATGCTATTAACTATCAAAGTTCACCACAGACATTCCTCAGGGGGTCGGCGATCCTTTGATCGAGGGGCAAAATTATCAGCACCCGATTGTCGGTTCGATTGGTCAACCAATGTGTTATTTCTGCGCGAGCCATGGTATCCATCGTTAACCAAAGCACGGTCACACCCCTTACAGTCCCAGTCCCCAAATTCCTAGAAATTTTGCCATTCAGACGGAAAACCCCGTCGCATTCGTCGTCGAGTCCTACGCTGTGGGATACGCTATCTGACTCCTCGCCCCGGGATTTCACTAAGTCCTCCAACCTTTCCGTAGACTGAACACCCTTCACGAGGAAGAATCTCCCCAAAACACTGCATTTTTATTCCCCACGAAGGATCATCACTCATGCTTTCGTACGACAATATCCCCTCGAGCCGATTCCCAAGAGTAAATAATGCATCTCGTTCGTACAGGATCGGAGCGGTACATTTTCCAACAACTTTCACCAAGTTCGCCAAAATCTTGCTCGCACGGCAGACACCTACCAAGTCTTCCCACGATACTACGACATTAGTTCCCAAGAGTCAACGAGGTGCCCTTTATAATACTATCTCCGATACCAGAAATCGAGGCCTTGGACAAAGTGCTCTATGGCTTACGGCTTGAATTCGAAAAGCTGTTAGATTCTAGTTGATAACCTGAATCTCAATAGTTCAACGTTGATCAAGGAGTCTATTTTCGGCTTAAACTGGATGATTATACGTATATGTGCCTATATTCTATAGTAATGCAGCACATGGATACTCGTCAGAAGGCCCCCGAGGGTTGACGTAGTATCGAAGGTAAAAAGGGCCAAATGTTGTAGCCATTTCGCAGCTAGTGCGTATCGTCGACGACATTCGAAATTATTCTATCTAGAATAGACTCAATACAGATTGAGGAAGCCTTTGCATAGATACCAGCCACACATTAGGTGCTGTATTGAAAACTGTTTCCCTCCTGGCATTGTACGAAGTCAAGCTATATAAAGATCCATGGTTGGATCCAACCAGTATACTAGGAATAGGTACTTTGGAAAAGCGACTCCTATGTAGGCTTTCGTAGATATTGAAGTCGATGGGTCTAGATTACCGCGGTGGGATGTTGAATTTTATTGGCCGCGATTCATCTAAGTGGCGCACGTGAAGAATGTCGGAATGTCAACAGGAGAGAATGTCCCCGGAGTCCATCTGATGCTGGCGGATGGCCGTGGGAGGGCGGCGATGTGTTGTGGAATGGGCGATGTGTTGCGATGTTGTGATGTTTGCGTTGTTGTTTCAGTCGCGTGTTGCGAGTGGCGCGGATCGTGTTGGCCTCCTTTTTATTTGTTGTTTCCATCACCGAAACGTCGTCGGATCCTTCTTTCGTCTTCTTCTCTTCCTTCATCTTCATCCTCGCCACTTCCTCCTCTTCCGCAACATCAACATCTCATCCAACCAGACATCTTCTGCCTCATCACACGTCTCGTATCATATATTCTCTCCCTGTTCGTCAAGTCTAGGAATCGTCTTCGTTCTCCTCCAGAGTTAGCCTCACTCCGAGCACGCGCTCAAAACCATAACATTTGTAATACATCCCACCTTGACATCATCCGCGTCTCCCCGCCTTCAGCACCATCATTCCCTTGCATCTCACCCCATTCATCGTCCTTCAACGATCCGTCTTCCTAACCTTCAATCCTCCGAGAAAAGCCTCATCCCACGAACTCAATAAAAACCTCGTCACAATGGCCACCAATCTTGACCGATCCCTTGACGAGATCCTCGACGACAAGAAGAAGGCGAGACGCACCACAAAGAAGGCTGGTCCCATCGGTGGTGTCCGCAAACGCTCCGCTCGTATCGAGCAAAAGAAGAGGGCTGCCCCAGTTGCACCTCCCGCTCCCGCCAAAAAGGCTGACAACAAGAAGGACAAGACCGACACGAAAATTCAGGTCTCCAATCTCGTAAGTTCGAATCCGTTTCGGCTTGATTGTGGCAATATCAACTAACAGGTATGAATAGCCTCTTGACGTTACCGAGAGCATGCTTCGTGTAAGTCCTTGAACGCCGAAATGCGCCTCAACTTCCTTCAGCACACATATTTTACCACCTCACCGACACAACTTTTGCTACGCTGGGATGATACATGGTTCGAATATCTTCCGGTTACATCTCCGAGGGGTTTTATCCCTTGGCGGAATCGGTTTTTACCTTTAAAATGATGTCCTTGGACGCGTTTTCCTAACTGGGTTGATGAACGAACGCCCTGCCAACGTCCACGATGAGGGAGACGATGATCAAACGTGACCAACTTGAACTGCGAATTTCGCGCTGCAGGGCGTGAATTTCGGATACTCGCTCGTATGTTGGCGAGGTTTTCTTGATAATCTGCTCCATCTTAGTATGGTAGGCAGTGGCAGAGCTATCTGCCCTAGGGTGAACAAAGCGGACTTGGAGGAAGTCATTTGCAAGTTTCCCTGATTCTCTTCCGCAAGCTTGTTTTTCTGGCCTGTCTTGTACCGGATCCTATGGGGCACGAAGGATGGTGCGATCTTGGATTATGGAGCCACGGAAGATGCATCCTATGACCTTCAGCCCATCCTATCGGTGTCCCTGGCCTATTCAATTAATGGCGAATACCTCGACTCTATTCTCGAAAGGTGATTTATTTCTCGAATCTAAGATACGGAAACCGCGTTCTGACTCTCTATTAGGTTCTTTGTGAGCGGACCGAGATATGATTTCAACCATTCAAAGCCGTAAATTGAAAACTGCCGTTCCGGATCACAAACTTGCCACCAAACTCTTGTTACCTGAGATGAACTTCCAACTTCGCATTTCTGACCTTTCTATATTTCGTCATGGAAACTCGTCGATGATGCCCTCTTTTCCTGGAATTATGAAATCACCTGCAGCAAAGTTTTCCGTCTTTCAGTTCAAAGATTCGGCGAAACGGCTCTTTGTCATTACCAATGGTGACTTTTATGAGAACAATATATCTAACAATTGCCTTTCACTGGGTTTTACGGGATTATAGGAATACTTTACAAGCATCGTCGGCCCCATTAAGAAATGCCAATTGGGCTACAAGGCAAATGGACAAAGTGCAGGAAGCGCCACCCTTGAATTCAACAAGCCTGGTCACGCCAATGTCGCATTCGAACAATTCAATGGCCGTCTCGTCGATAAACGCCCTATGAAGGTCAGTCCTCGATATCATGATTTCCAAAGAAACAATCACTCACACATTCATAGGTTGAAATCGTCATTGATCCGTCCAAGGTCTCATTCGCTGATCGCATTAGCGGTGCCCCCAAGGGTGTTCCAAAGGCCGCTCCTAAGCCTGTTGCCAAGCCAAAGCCGGTCACCGCCACCAATGGCCGTGCAAATGGTGCCGCTGCAGGACGTGGAAACGCAAGAGGCGGCCGTGGTGGTCGTGGTCGCAAGGGCACTAGCGGTTCCGGAACAAATCGAAGCAAGAAGACTGTCGAGCAACTTGACCAAGAAATGGCTGACTACTACAAAGGAAGCGAAAATGCGGCTCCTCCACCAGCGGCCCCAACCGCTACTGAAGCCGCTGTCATGGAAGATCTCGTAAGTCCCACACTCTTGCCTGTCGCCTTGAATCCCACTCTGACTGCTAAATGGCAGTCCGAGAAAGGTCCAGCGGTTCTCTGGGGAATAATCTGCTAATTTTCTTATAGTAAATGATTTATCCTTTGATTGGATCCTTCAGTTAAATTAGTTTTCTTTTATAATCCAAACAGGTTCATATCGATTTATAATGCGCGGAAAGAATGGGAAATGGGAATGTCGTTATCTTTATGTTCTTTTGCACCGTTCTGTTTTCTCGTTGCTTCTGTCTTGATCTTTACATCCGCTACACCGATGCTCTACCCCATGCCATTAAGCATACTGGGATAGTTTTGCTCTTCTTGCACATAGTTTATACACTCTACGTTCTTGATTCATTTTTGAGTCTATTTTGCATCTCGCCTCACACAGATGTTTTTCTCGTCAATAATTCCTTTTTCGTTGTGTAACTGTACTACCAAATCATAAAAACGGAGTTCTGCGGCGGAAGTCGAAGGCGATTGTCCAGTTTCACCAGTGTGGTAAGGGCAGTTGAAATTCTACATCCATGTTGCCAGGAAAGTCCCGGCTTTCGTAATGGTTATGTGCCAATGGCTTTGTGCGCTGTGGATACACACTTTGTTTCTGAGACTAAATAGATTTCCATTTCGAGAATTCCAATCTAGATTCGAAAACACATTCGTATATCCGTTTGCGGCCTTTAGCTACAGTAAGCACTGATAATCACGTAAGGATACATGATCTATGGATTGAATCACTTTTGTGAGAATGGCGCAGAGTCGCAAGGGTTTCACGATAGATAACTAACGCCGTGCTTGGATTGCTGAATAGTTTTTGTTCAAATATACTTGAAATAAGAAATTTCTGAGTTTCAAAGGGTCAATTCACTGACCCATATTGTAATTCTTCTCCGAGTGAGAGTTTAACCTAGTTTATTCGACTGCGCGGTATCCCATGAAATCGTCTGTGCAGTTGGTGGGACGACGTTTGGGGCTTCGTTTCGTAATAATAATCCAACAAATATTTACGAATGGGAGGGTAACGGAGAGCACAGTCAAGCTTGGAGGACTGGTTATATAACTAGCACTGTTTACATAGACTTTGTGTAAACTTATAAGTGCGAGTTTGGAACATACGAATTTCGAAGCTGAGCGAGATTCGCGCTCGGCCAGGCTGCGTAATCGATCATGGCGTAGCTGAATATCTAAAACGATTCCAACGGTTTCTTATATTCCTGTAACATTGGTTTCTGATTGTCGCTACATTATTTTATTGATTGTGCCCTTTTCTTTTAAGGAACAAAAAAAATTGCGTGCTTTCGATCCCGTAATCGGATCCATATTGAGTGTAAGAGTGCTGTGCTCCGGTGTTTTGTTGATAAATCCTTTCAGATAAAACTACAGACGAAAGCGTCTAGACCAGCTTTCTACAGTGCTAATCAGCACGAGGCTCGTCTTGGTGAATACCGTAAAATTGTGGGGATGGGACTAGCCAACTACGACGATTAATATTGCGCAGCAGCGTATCCATGCTTGACGATCAGCTTTGCAAAGCCTCGATTTTTTTTTTTTTTTTTTTTTTACCAATAGGAGCATTGAACTTGCGGATAGGGACCATGAGTAGAGGTGGGGTAGAAGATAAATATATGGAGGACGTCGATTATAAGAATGGCATGATGTCTACTTGGCAGTTGTATGTCCCTTCTTCTCTAGGTTACACATGCGCATATTTGTGTGAGATATCACCCTATTATCTATATCTCCTTCTAGAGGAGTAGCCAATTATAATATTCTCGGTTCATCATATATATTTCCCATTGTCTAGTTTAGTCTTTCTATACTCAGGGTTATATTTTGGGGTTCTATCATTAAAATTTTCAATTTTGGTAACTGTACTTTGGAGCTGCGAGTTGATGTTCAGGATGAAGGCGATTTCTGGGATATCATTGCTAGCAATAGCCAGTCTGACGGATCACGTTCTCGGAGCCAGATACCCTCACAATGTCGTCGTAAGTAACCAGTCTCCTCAAATACATCTTTTGCGGACATTAACACCCACAAATGATTGTATCTCGGCCTCGAAGGATCGTTAAGATGATGATATTTTTTAAATAGAATGCCCGTGCTAATCATTACCCTAACAATACTATAACAACCCAGAGAGCCAGAGATGCCACCATGACGACGGAAATGGCGTCTACCGCCACGATGCAAACTACGGTATCCATGTCTAGCTCGATGGATAGTATGATGTCCATGTCACTCATCAGTGATGATAGCACCATGATGGCTACTATTTACGACGGGACTAGCTCGGGGGCTACTGCTACTAGTATGAATGGTGCAGTTGTGCCTACTGCTTCTACTATGGAAGGTTGGATGACGACTAGTATGAGTTCTGGGATGATGATGCCAACTAGCACCATGATGGTAAGATATCCTTTCCAAAATATATATTGGCATAAATTCCTTTTGAAATTTTCTAGCGGCTGATTTCGAGGTAAAATAATTTAGAACCCATTCCTTCCGGTGCCTACGGGAGTAAACCCACCGCCACCAATCATGTTTTCCAACTTCACCATGAAATTCGGTCCGATAAATGAAATCACCGGCCAATGCAAAAACATCCCATCGAACAAAACCGTCGGCGCATCCTTCACCGACCTCTTAGATTTCGTATCCAAGGAATCTTTACAAACCTACACCATCGACCAATACGGCTGTCATCAAATCAAGTGTTTCGGCAAAGCGGGCGTTCTAAAACTATGTAATCTTAAACCGAAAACCGAATCGTTGATGTTTAACGGCGAAGATGTTCGTAAGTTGGTGTATGCGCTTCTCGAAATGTGGCGGCCGAACTGGAAGACCGATATGGTCGTCGATATGTTGAACTACGGTTCTCACGAGATGAAGGTTGAAACAGGGTGCATGGGGAGTAAAATGCTGCGGATGGCGATGCCGGGTAGGAATCCTACTCGAGTCATGCCCGATTACAAAATAGGAGGAGGTTCGACTCCATCTCTTTACAGGCGTGTGCCGAGTGATACCATAAGGACACACGGGCGTAATTCCACGAACGCCGAAGAAGAGATGGCGGGTCCTTACGGCGGTGGTCGTCACGGGATGAAGAAAGGTGGGGCTGCGTATAACCATCACGAGGAGATGGGACATGAAGGGATGAGTGAGAAGTGGGATATGGGGCAAGGAAAGAAATGGGCTATGAGGAATGATATGGTTGCTGGGGTAGTTATGAATGTTATGAAGGGGTGGGCGTTGGCTATTGATACTCCTATGGGTGATGGAGCGTGTGATGCTGGTATGAATTGGACAAACCAGCCTTGTGAGGATCAGAGTCCTGGGTCAAAGTGTTCTTGGGAGCATTTGGTTCCGGATCTGATGGAGATGATGAAGTAGAAGCAAGGATTTTGAGCGTACTGATCATAAGGATGTGATGTAGACCATGGTGTGCAATATAAAAAAAGGGCCACGATTGTTACATGTATTTAGTTGGGGGCTGTTGCGATTTCATGTTTTCGTGCATTCACTTGAATATCTGTATTTATCTGGAATATTCATAATCGGGGTGAATATTTGGTGCTACCATGTCCAAAAGTCCGTAGGCTGCGACATTAATGCCGTAGTATCCTAGGATAGGGACGGAGTCGGTCTTAGTGAGTTTCGGAGACATCGGCACAGTTGAGGCAGATATATTTTGTGTTCCAACTGTTGCAATTTATATACACCCCTTCGCGGGCGCAGATGCTCTACTTGCCCTCTCTGGTGAACTACCATACGGAGTAGACTGAACCGGTAGAACACAATCTCCAAAGTTGATTCCCGCCGTGGCCTTTGGTCACACCATCGTGTCCCATCAGCTCCCTATTAGTGATCGTATGAAAGTTGGTAGCATCGATTGAATAGCTGGTTTTCCCCCTTCTCGCGTGATAAGAAATAAAAGGGTACCAGAAAGTCCGGCGATAAGATAACATGTCTTTTCCGTTTCCGAAGACGCCTTTGCGATAATAAACATTATGATTGGAAGCTCGCTGAAATGACACAAATGCTGATTGCCCATTTTGTCAAAAATATACAACATCTATCTGATTTATCCCTTTCAAATTGATTAGTACGATATCTAGCCGATCTTTAGTACTGGGTAAGACGAACCCTGATACGACATTCTCGCGGTACGGTGGAGCCCGTTTATTCCAACCGATTGTTCGCTCCGGCGTTGACGGCCAGGAAATGGTATAGCACGATGAGACCCATCATGACGGAGCCGAGAAAAATGGCGAGGGAGTTGAGCTCGACGTCAGAGATCATGTTTACTTCGGGGGATTTGTTCTTTCGCGTCGGGATGGCCAATTGCAATCGGTGGGAGGTGGATATCGAGAGGTCGAGGTTGGATTGGAGAAGAGGATTACGTGTAGGAATCTTCAGACGTTGGTCGCGATCAAAATTGCCGGATGAGGAAAGTCTCTCGGTCTTTGCCGTTTCAGGCAATTTTATTAATTTTTCTGCTGTGACTCGCCTCAGCACCCAAAGCAACAACCTTCGCACAACGGCCACTCCACTCGACTTCACCGCTTCAGCTTCAACCTCCCCGCATTATCTGCACTTCTCCCGATAGCACTCGATAGCCTAGACGACTATATATCCGTCCGGCAGCTCAATCTTCAAAGAATACCTCGCTCGCTGCTCCCATTCGACTGCTGTTTCCGCCTCACAAGACCTACCTCACGGCTCCCTCGAGGAGAAAAAATATATTCTCACAATGCCGCCGAAAAAGGTCGAGCAGCCTAAGAAGGCGCAGAAGACCGTGGATGATAAGGTGAACCTCCCTGGCTACTTGTAATCTCCGTATCGAACTCGAATCAAGCTAACTCGTATCGAAACCCAGACTTTTGGCATGAAAAACGTACCTCTCCCTCTCCCTGCCTCCGCACCTCATCCGACCACACCTTCGATCCTACCTCAATCTCAACGAAATACAAAAACTCTAACGATTATCTCCGACAGAAAAAAGGTGGAAAAGCACAAAAGCAAATCAAACAGATAACCTCCCAGGCCACCAACGGCGCCTCACCCGAAGAAAAGCGAAAGGCCGCCGAAAAGGCCGCCCGACTAGCCGAGAAAAAGGCCGCCGAAGATGCCAAAAAGGAAGCCGCAGCATTATTCAAACCGATGCAGGTTCAGAAGATCCCGTTCGGCGTGGATCCAAAGTCTGTGGTCTGCGTATTCTTCAAACAGGGGACGTGCGAGAAGGGTATGCCCCCCTCCCCCCACACGAAAGATTGGTGTGGTGTCTGGCTTGCGAGACCAACCTCCCCCCGGTTCTATGCTACGTACCGGAACCATCGAACGACTGTATCGACTAAACCATCGTTTCGAACGGAATAGGCAAAAAATGTAAATTCTCACACGATCTAGCCGTCGAACGAAAGACCGAAAAGCGATCCCTCTACGACAACGGCGAAGGATCGTCAACGGACCCCGCGAACGCGAAGCAAGAAACATCCGAAAACTGGGATGAAGCGAAGCTACGAGAAGTCGTGCTATCGAAACACGGCAATCCGAAAACCACAACCGATATCGTGTGCAGATACTTTATCCAAGCTATAGAGGATGGAAAATACGGCTGGTTCTGGGTTTGTACGTACCACATTCCTCATCCCTCTTTATCACAAAAAAAATCCCTTACTAATAATTTAATTCAGGTCCAAATAACGGCGATCAATGCAAATACAGGCACGTCCTACCACCGGGCTTCGTCGTGAAGACATCGGCGCAACGAATCGCCGAAAGGGAGGAATTAGAAAAGAACCCCAACAGAACTCTAACCCTCGAAGACTTTTTGGAAACGGAGCGACACAAATTAACGGGCTCCCTAACACCTGTCACCGAAGAAACATTCAAAAAATGGAAAGTGGAGCGATTAAACAAAAAGGCCGCCGAAGAAGAATTACGTCGGAGGAAAGAAGAGACCGGTAGGGAGTTGTTCGAGAAGGGCGGTTGGGAAGATGATGATAGTGAGGCGGAGAGTAGTGAAGAAGAGGTGGAAGGGAAAGGGAAAGGGAGGGCGGATGCTTGGGATCTGGAGCAGTTACGGAGGGAGACCGAGGCTTTGGAGGAAGAGCAGGAGGCGGAACGGATAAGAGTTGGTGGATCGCTTGACTGATCGATCTAAGAGCGATTCTGTATTTGTAAGATGTGGAATAGCATTGATATTGACAGTCTTACCTCGGCAGGCAGATTATATTATCTTTCCGGCCTTCTTCTAGCGCATTCGGCTTTTCTCGACGCATATGCTTTTCTTTCAAGGAAACTCATATCTGGAAAATGGTGGGGTATCATAGCTAGAATTCATTCAATGTACATGCCATAAGTATTAACAGCGAATACATCTCTATCCAATACGGATATTTCAAGGAGCAAAAAAGGGATGCAAAGCTAACACTAATCATTCCCCGTAGCTGCGGCCTGCGGGGCAGCATTCGCGTTACCTCCTCCTCCGCCACCGTGATGCCCACCCCCTCTCGGAAACCCTCTTCCTCTACCCCCTCTGGGCCCGAATGGTCCAAAGGGTCCGAACCCCCGACCCCTACCCCTCGGTCCATTATGTGGCGGTCCGTGGTGATTTGCTGGACCTCCAGCTGTTTGCATACTCTTAGGTCCGGTTGGAATCGTAGGTGTTGTCGAATTCGTTGAAGATTGCGCTGTCGTTTGGGCGGCTGTTTGTGTAGGTGCGCTTGTCGACTCCGATGAAGGCGTAGCTTGGGAGGCGGTACTGGTTTGGTTCGATGGATTATTTGATGCTGGTTGTCGGTTTTGTGCGCCACCGCCACGTCCACCTCTGTTTCTTCCTCCCCGACCACGATTCGCCTGCGGTTGAGTCGGAGTCTGCGAGGGGGTAGGTGTCGCTGTAGCAGTGGTTTGAGCTGTAGAACCGGAACTTGGCTCCGCGGTTGTCTCTGGATTCGGGTGAGTGATCGCAGTTGGGGTTGCTGGTGCTTCGTCTTTGCGTTTATCTCTATTTCTATTTCTCTGCCTTCGGCCACCTTCTGTTTTCGCGGGAGCGGTGTTGTCTTGTGCGGCTTTAGCCTCCGCTTGAGGTGCTGCCTGTGAGGTGGATGGGGTGTTTGAATTTGCTGGTGCTGCGGTGGGCGTAATAGGAGTGACAGCACTCGAGGTTTGTGCCTTCTGCTCTGTCGTAGGCTCTGCATTTCCTCTATTCCTCCTACCTCGTCCGCTAGTCGTAATCCCGAGGTCTCTTTGTAAGATCGCAGCGGCAGCGAGCCCTGCATTCCCACGCTCTCTTCTTGTCGGTTTAGCTGGTTCGTTCGTTTTGGCGGAAGTGCCCGCCGAAGCGGGGGCGGCTGCAGCTGGAGTCACAGTTTTCTTATCCGCCTTCTTTCCCTTGTCGTTTGAAGATCCAGCAATCACGACCGTAACCTTCTCCTTTTCCTTCTCCTTTTCTTTCTCCTTGTCACGTCTCCGCTTGCGATCTCGTTCCCTCTTCTTGCCACCGGACGAGGAAGTCGTAGATTTGGCGTCGTCTTCTTCCGCGGCGGCAGCGAGAACTGCTGCTTTGCCTTTCCCTTTGTCCTTGATTTTCGGATGTAACTTCTGCTGCTTGATAAATTCAACCAATGGTGTCGTTGTAACCTTCACACCGGGTTCTACTATCGGTGCATCGTACGAATATGTTGGGACAGCCAACGGGTCATGGTAAACCTTTGGTTCCTCCTCTTTCGGCTTCTCATCACCTCCCTCCGTCTTCGCCGTTGTAGTAGAGACCGCAGCAGCACCACTGGCTGTAGATGAAGCGTTCGGTCCTGTGTGTTTCAGATTTTCGAGGAAGGAGATGAATTCCGGATCATTATCGATGGTGCCGCTTCTGGCGTCGTGGCGTAAGCGGCCTCTGGTTCGGGGTATCTTTTGGAAGGGTGCGAATTCGACCTGAGCGCGGGTTTCTTGACCGCGGGAATCGATGAGAGGTTTCCCATTGATACCGCCTTTTATTTTCAGTAACGCTTCCATGGACCTGGCTCTGGCGTACGCGATCGAGTAAGTGGTGGGTTTATTGCGGCTATCCACTATCATTAGCGCATACTCTGGAAGATGAATTCGATAGAATAAAATTACTCTTGAGGAACTTTTCCAGGTGTGAATGATGACCATTCGACTGTCTCCTTGTTGATGAAATCGGCGGTGAAGATGTTGTATTCCTGCTCTGTCATGGATGCTGGGAGATGGCGGACGACAATCTTCAACTTGGGTGCTGGCGGAGCTGGCGCGGCGGCCGGGGCAGCAGGCGCAACGGTCGGAAGGGGAGCCGCGGCAGGCTGAGCGGGCGTAGTTGCAGCTCCCTTAGCCCGAGGCTTGATCTTGATGATGCCGGGTGTCGCCATTGTCGGAGAGGTCGCGATGGAGGAGGTGGTGGGAAGGAAGGTGTCGATGCGAAGAAGCTCAGGCGACGACGCTGGTGGATGTTATATCGACCAACGCAACACGCCGGAATACAACGTAGCTAGCTTCAGCGCGCATACCTCTGTCTACTTAGATATGCACAGGACCAGCTTGGAAGAGCAGCTCGTTTTCATTATCAAATCGAGAAGCTCTTGATCGTTCGATTTGAACTTGCGACTGGGGGCGTATCGAGGATGACATGCGCCGGGGAGGCTAGTGCCTTTCCGATCAAACAGCAAGTTACACTCACCAAAGGCTCGGTTATCTCCTCCCCGCTCTACTCTAGAGTATAATCAAGGGCATCTTATCCAATTGAACTTCGAGTCTGTCTGTTGCGCGGGAATGCGCACGCGGTCTCGAGTCAGAAAGTTCTGGTGTCTTTGATACGAAAGAGACCAACGCAGAAAATGCAACAGCTGAATACGAGATTCGACTCATCCGGATGCATCCCAAGATACCTATAGGTACCTGTCTTAAGTAGAAGCCTGCATCGGAGCTGGGAATAGTCTAACGGTTAGGCGCCATTTCCTGCTGTTGTAACGTTATTTAAACCCCGATGTCCTGTCCACGAATCCTATCAGATTCTCAATTCAACCACCATACGTATTATACAATCCGTATATTTCACCAGCGGATAGTCGATGACTATTAGATATCTTCAATACCACACGCTTCAAATCAGAACACCCCGATAAACCTTACAAAATGCCGCAGTTCTACTCCTCGATCCCCGAAAACATCCAATCCTGGGCCCTCTCCCAACCCCTCTTCTTCACCGCCACCGCCCCGCTCTCCGGCACCCACATAAACCTCTCCCCGAAGGGCCTCCCCACCTCCTCCCTCTCAATCCCCACCCCGAACACCCTCCTCTACCTCGACTCCACCGGCTCCGGCTGCGAAACCATCTCCCACCTCTACGAAAACGGCCGCATCACGATCATGTTCACATCCTTCGACAGCATGCCCCGTATACTCCGTTTATTCTGCAAAGGCCGAGTCATCGAACGGGGCACCCCGGAATATACCACGACCATCAAAAATCTAGGCAGCGGTGAAGAAAGTAACGGAACGGGGATACCCACGGCGAGAGCGATCATATATTGCGAGATATTCAAAGTTCAGACCTCATGCGGATACGGTGTTCCGTTATTCCTCGACGGGAAATGGGAGGATCGGAAGACCTTGAACTCTTGGGGGAAGAAGCAGATCGAAGACGGGAAACTGGAGGCCTATCAGGTGAAGAATAACGTCAGGAGTTTGGATGGACTGCCGGGATTGAGAAGCGCGAGGAAGAGGAAAGGGGAGTGGACAAAGATCGTGGAAGGGTGGGTTGTAGTGTTGCGCTTATGGGGCTACCTGGGCTGTCTTTTGTTCGGTGTGTTTTTAGGCATCATCCTGACTGCGACTGGTCCCGAAGGCTCCGGTATCGATGCCATCTGGAAGCCAAACGGGAAGGGCCTCCTATCAGATTGGTGATTAATAAAGAAAGAATATTATACTCGATTATGTATTTGTGACTTAGCCTTCCAGAATGTCATCGATGCCCAAGCTTAATTTTGATCGTCTCACAATACTGTGGAGATAGTACGGTCAATAAGACATCGCTAGTATCAATCATAATGCTTTATACATATCCAAACACTGGCTAACCTATAAGCAGGCCCCTTAAAAAATCCTCAAAAGAAAAAAAAAATGAACTGTAGAGAAAAAAAAGGACTCGTTACAGGAAATATTCGCCCCGACCGTTTCTACCGGGCGGTACAGTCCGTTGGTCGTCCGGAACAGCTCTGAATATCTTAAACTCTGGTTGCAGATCTTCTTGGACTTGCATTATGCTGGCGACGTTACCGCACCTGTAACAATAATTCGGAGCTGACCATACCGTTACGACCGCATTCTTAAAGTGGTACTGTGAAAACCAAAATTAGAAGAAATTCAGGATTGTGGTAATATATATAGGGCATGCTTACCTTGTAACCTTCATTAACCAGTTGATGTGCTCTCGCAATCAGAGTCAGATTATTGACGTGGTTAAACTAAACATCCTGTCAGTAAGCTCTTCCCGTATATTTCGTGGATCGCCCTCACCTCCGAAGCAACCTTGTCGCCGAACAGCCATCCAGCACCTCTCGGTGAGACCGCCCAGGTATCAACATCTACCACGAACATTAACAACGCTCCCCGCTAGATAGAACAATGCAAGATCTTACCCTCCGGATCACTCCAAACTAGGTCGCAGAAGGCTCCTTCGTGAGGAATCTCCTGGGCCCTGGCCACCACTCTGATCTGATCCAACGTCCTAATCTCAGGACTCAGACCTCCGTGCACGCACAGTACCTTGCCATCGATGATTGCCGCTAACGCCAAGAAATCGAATACCTGACAACAACTCTTCCAGACGCTCGCGTTGCCGTATTTCGTCTGACACTCCTCGTAGAACCCGTAAACCTGCGTGATCTGACGACTCTCGTGATTTCCCCGGACTAATGTGATATGTGAAGGGTATTTGGCTTTCAGGCACATCAGAAGAGTGAACGTTTCTAAAGAAAAGTACCCTCTGTCGACAAAGTCACCGAGGAAGACGTAGTTGACATCCGGAGGGAACCCGCCGCCGACTTTGAAAAGCTCCATGAGGTCGTAAAACTGCCCGTGAATATCGCCGCAGACTGTTACAGGCGACTTTACCGGCTGAATATTCGATTCTGAGAAGTGAAGTTAGCTTATAATCACGTGATAGCATCTTTTACCTCGACGCAGAGGAAACGAACCTTCCATGAGACACTCTTTGACCAACTCGCACAGCCGCTTCATATCGCTCTCCGGTAGATACTTGCACTTTTTCGCCATCTCCAGCCACTCATCCGGGCCCCCTCCGGAACTCGAGCCGCTCTCTCCCACGCTCATCGGACCGGTTGTCGAGGGCTCGGTGCTGGGTCTTCGGGGTACGAGAAGAGCAGCGCTCGGTGTCCTGCTGCTGGTCGAAGCGGAGGAGTCTATGGAGTTTTGAAACCCAGCGTACGAAGAGGTAGCAAAAGTGGAGGAGGAGCTGGAGAGGTCGTCGTCGTCGGATACGACGGCGGAAGAAGAGGTGGGGACGGACGAAGAGGAGGCAGGCGGGCCACCTGCTGCCTCGAACGCTAGATGGCCAGCACTGATCGATTCCGATTGAGCCTTGAGTTCCGAGAGAAGTTCGGCGGGGAAGACGTTGGTGGAAGAGGAGCGAGAGTGCCGCCTGGCGGTTAGCGGTTTTTGCTGCGAAATATTGGGTGGTTGTTGGTGGGGATGAGCTTCCAGGGTGAAGTGGAAGTCTCACACAGTCCAGGCTTGATCGATGGTGTAGGTAGGAGTAATGATGGTGGTGGTATAAGGTATATTGGAGAGGGATGGTGGGAAATTGGGGGCGAGAGCTGCTGGAGAGAAGTTGATATGTTGCTATTGGCTGAGGCGTCGACGACTACGGCGGGGCTTGCGGCGCGGACCTGCAAAGTGTGTTGGTCCGACGTCGAGATGCGTTGTGATGGACGTCGCGATTGATAATCCGCAACGCACAATATCCAACACTCGTACACGCTCCTATCAAGCATTAAGTAGGTGCTTGTACAGATATTGACATTCTTTCTTATATCACAGTATGCACTTCTACATAGGTATTGACTTATACACAAGTATGTAAACAGTCGACTAGTCGCTGCGGTGGGCCACCCTCGGAACGAGCCACCAGCTCACCGCCGTCGCGGCCAATAATCCCACCATGATGGGTTGCAGCACCTGCACGCCGACCTTGCTCGCAATAACACCAGTCAGTGCCGGAAATAGAGAACCACCGGCCTGCGCAAGTGCGAACACAAGTCCTATCAAATATACAACGTCAGTCTGTGGTTCAAATCCAATCTACACATCTAAATGTCCAACCTACCAAGGGATGTGGCCTGCAATCTCCTCGGAAATAGCTTCGAACCAACCGAAATTCCCTATACACAAAGATTAATACTCAGATTTATCGTTTTAGACGGAAAATTGAACGAACCGTGGCAAAAAATGGTCCTGAGAAGAACCCGACGAACGAGATAGCGACGATGTTTGCGACAATGTTAGGAACCAACCAGAACACCAATTGAAATGCCAGCGTGAGAATAACATATAATAAAACCATCCTTCTTTCTCCGAATCGTTTTGTAGGTTCTGCTAATAAAAGCCGGCCTAAAAACAATCCACCGTTTTGGCCCGCCGGCACATATCCCATCTTTGAAAGCTCTCCCTTCCGTATTTTAACCAAAAACTCCACACTCCAGCCTACGCGTAAGTTAGCATTAGTCTTCAACTACCTGAGCGCTTGTATTTCGATATCCAACTTACCTCCACCGGTAACGCTCGCCCCCAAAAACAAGAAGAAATACAAACTCAAAAACCAAAGCGCCGGCATCTTCAACGTCTCTTGGATCTCCGCCACTGCAGATTTACTCCGACTGGTATTTTGCCCCTCCTCACTCGCCTCCTGCCGATGATGTATCCCCAACGAATCCCTGAACGCATACATCACCGCAACAATATTAAAAACCCCAAGCCCTATCAAGAAAGAATAAAACAACGCCCATCGATCAGGAACAGCGACCGCGACCGACGTGGCGACAAACGGCGAAACGAGTAACCCCAGAGCATACATGGCGTGGATAAACCCAAGCCACCTGTGGGCTCCCTTTACGCTGCTTACGTAGGTGTTGGAGTGGGAATCCTGGTACGCTTGCCCGAGTGATGTGAAAAAGAACGATACCGCAAACAGAGCATATGGTGGAGTCCATACTCGAAGAATATGTGCGAGTAGTTGTAAAAAAGCACCGATGGCTAGAATTGATCCTACGCCGAGATACTTTAACAGATGGCTGTTTGTGAGCGCCGCCAGAACCCAACCTACGAAAGCCGCCGCATATCTATAATGATCAGAAATTAGCTTTGGTACCAAGGGTTCCAAATAAACTGGGCTGACTTCATGGAGTCATCTCATACATTACGGCGATAAGATCTGTTGTGATATTGTACGTTCGAAGAATGTACGGAATGAGAGCACCGAGACACCCGTCGCTAGTTCCCGCGAAAAAAAACGAGAATCCAGCGCTGAGAAGCTTGAACATAGTATCTTTTGTCAATTTTATACTTTCATCTTCTGATACCACGCGGTTCGAAGACCGCGACGGCGCATTTTCTCGCGTGCTCAATTCAATCTGTTCGTGAGGTTCTAATTCAAGCTTAGGCGAGGCGAGCACAGCGGATGGAGGCTCCGTGACCGTGGCTGCTTGAGCAGACATCGTGAACCTAAGAGATTACTCAGACTCAGGGGCAACAATTTCTAATGAAAAGAATTGGATCCTCTGGGGTTTTGCGGGGAAATTTATATTGTGCGATTCTTCGATGTTCGCGTTGCGAGTGTGGAGAAATTGCTTGTGGATGAGGTAATGATACTCCGAAATTCATCCGAGGGGCGAAATCAATCTTTCACTGGTGGTCCGTGGCTTTTCGTAGCAGATGGCCAATCGCCAAAATTGACCATAAGGTAATCACAACTTCTCGTATCAGGCCATAGTTTTTTAATATTTACAATCTGATGAATAAATTTAATTATAAATACAGCTGATAATTTGTTGCGGCTAGTCGGTTGTGAGGCCTGCAACTCGAAGTGGCAAGTTTGCGAATCATTTAAGTAGCTTAGCGGTGCGCTACGGTACTAGTACGACTACCGAGTAGATTAGACGTTTCTGTGTAACATCCGTGGATGACCCGATTCCCTCTAACATGGAAGCTAATTGTGAAGGGCTTCATACATGAAAGCCTTGAGTGAAGAGGACTACCTTGCGATATTACCGGTATCAAACCGTAATGCATATACAAATTCGCGACGACTCGATGCCAAACAGTTGCAAGTTCGACCCTATGCTATGCAAGTCCGTTGCATAAAAAAGACAGTAAGGTTTTGTTTTTAAGTGCGCTTGAGAATTTCTATTTGCTTAATTATCTATTTGCTCAAAGTGGGTGCGAACAATCATATCGGGCTCTGATACCTTCGAAATAGCCAAAATTGGCAATGTATACAGCCCTGTTTTGATATGTCTCTGTCTGGACATCTACCTCAGACATGTCTGAGGTAGACGGGTCTTAGGCTTGGAGTACTGCCCGCGCATGATCCAAGTTTGAATGAAGCAAATTAAGGCAATCAAAGATATTACACAGAGGCTTCTTCCCCACAACCGAATTGCTGATAACTAAACCTGAGGAAGGCCATCCCCGCCTTTGGGGTACGTAAGCACGCGTCGAGGGGTCGCGCGACCCATAATGCCGGATTCCCATAAGCCAGACGTCCGAAAACCCTGTCTATATTTAGTTTCGCCAAAGGCTTGAACCAGCTCGTCTACTCGTGAGGCCCGCGTAGTAAAATTCGTCGAGTTCTAGCTTTATTTCTTCGCCTTCTTCTGCTTGTTCTGCGTCCGCAACTTGTCGGCTTCTATGCAACAAATGGCGCAGGCGTCGTTGAAGTCTCTCTTTGGCGCAGTGTTCCCAACGCAAAGCCAATCTTCCACCTCCTATCTCCCTCTCTCTTCATCTTCGCATCATTCGATCCAAGACGACAGCTCACCGGTGTCGGGGTTGAAGCGCGCAACCAATCACTCCAGGATATTTTCTTTGCGACTACCATCGTATAAAACCTTTCTTTTCTATATAGGTTTATTAGTAAGCTTCTTCATCGGGCGAACCTTCAGCTCGGTAAGGTACGACCAGTCGCCCAAAGCAACATGGACGTCGGAATGGAAGCCGCCAGTCGAATCTCAGATGCCCTGGGGAAATGAATACTACTTTCACGCGCCGTTAGACGAGGAGCATTTCCCCTCGTTACCAGAATATAATTCAAAAGCCCCTCCAGATGCAATCTTGTCGAAATGGATGAAAGTGCAATCGCCTGTTTCCCCATTATTCATACCTTTTACCAGGAACCATAGAATGGCTACTCAAACCATTCTCTCGTATATCGCCGCTGGCTGGCCACGAGAACAAATCATATTGCTGGAAAACACGGGTGCAATGGACGCGAATCCCAGAAATCTCCTAACCGAGGATAATCCGTTCTATCTCGATTATAAACTCTTGCGTGGAAGATACGGCATATCGATATTGCGCACGCCAACTCTACTTTCGTTTTCTCAACTACAAAACTTTATGATCGCAACCGCGATGGCCAAAGGATGGGCTTACTTTTACTGGAGTCACCAAGATGTCGCCGTCCTGAGTGACGAAACAGCTCAACCTTACCAAAGTCTCTATGAAAAGATCATTTATAGCCTCGAGGCTTTGAATGCAACCATGGGTCCAGAGACACCTCACGGGAAGAGATGGGCGGCGCGATTTTATAATTTCGATTGGCTGACGCTCGTCAACGTCGATGCCGTACGAAATGTTGGCATCTGGGACCCTTTTATTCCGTACTATAATGCGGATTGCGATTGGTATGAGAGATCGCGGCTGTCAGGTTACCCGATAGACGAAGAGGTTCCACGGGTAGCCGATATATACGACTTGGCAACCCACATCAAGGATCCTGAATCCCGATTCTTTCCTTCGAAGGATGAGGATCAATTTCTTAACTCAAAACGGTATCAGGACTTAAAAAAAGAGCTCGAGAGAGAGATGAAGGACAAAAATAAAAATGGAGAGACGAGAAATAATTGGCAGAGTGAACAAAAAGGTGGTGACGGACAGCCGTGGACTTACAATGCCAAGGGATTTCAGATTGGCTGGTGGGCCACCGCTGCGAAGGGACGTGAAGTGTTTCAGAGTAAATGGGGCACAGGGCAGTGTAGCATTATAGACGTTGGTAGAACCCTTGCTGACGAGTGGGCTCGGTGATTTCATGCGCTATATCATGAATTTAATAGACAAAGATTTACAAGACTTTATGCAAGTTTTTACTCCTAAATTTACACATTTGAGGGCTAGGCGTGTGAACAAAGAATTACGATGCAAAACTGACGTAGCTATTGGATGAACGCACGTCGGATATTTATAACCAAGCAAGCGATCGAGGCTCGTATAAACACTCAAAAATAATAACATGAGCTTCTTGGGTGCCTTTGATCAGACGGTTCATGGTGTACCGGGGCTCCAATATATCACTAAATGATTGTAGATTTTTTCGATGAATGGTGCATGCCAACCAATAATCAAACTCTTTGTATATATATCTTCGATTTGAACATCGCTAACACGAGCTTGTTCGCGCCGGCGCGGGTAAGTTGTCTCGACAGCCCACTCGTCAGCAGGATATTACCGCGGTGGGTAAATACAAATACTCACCCGACAGTTACACGCACCTCCCCGAATTGAATTTGGCTCAATTTTTTGAACTTGTAATTCATCCCGCGGGATTTTAGGTAATTCGCCTCACCGCAGGTGCGATGTGTGAGGCTTTGAGCACACGCCATGGCTTCATTTTGAGTTGCCAATGGGATTTCGAGATAGTTGGTCTGTGTTACCTTGGCATGAGCTCGAGACTGACGCCAAGGTGAAATCAGTATGGCCTCTCGGGATTTTCTAAGGATCAAAGTTCTACGCAGGAACATTCTCCCCATATTATCAACTTGCACGACAAGAACATGGACCAATCATCGTTCTATTTCCGTCTCTTAGTGTTCGCTTTTCTGTCCGAAATGAAGCGAGGGCGCATACTCATCAATCAGCCGCATCCCGCTAAGGCTGATTTCGTGAACTACTCCTTGAAAACTCGCTCTTGGCGCGTTTAGAGACTGATCCCACGGATCTAGATTACTGGTTGCAGGTTCCCTATTCGGTGTTGAATGCAACTTGCAACATACAACATTTGGTCATTTCGCTCTTGGATTCGGCCCAAATTAATTTCTTGTTGTACGTCCATTGCTAGACGGATTCACACAATTGCGGAACTTGCCAACCATGGGGCAACTTGAACGTTCATTTACGAGTGGCTGTCTCCTATTCAGCTCCTGGGCCAATTCAGAGTTAGACATAAATAACCACTCTTGCCCTCCAGACGATTCATGAACATACTCTAAGAGAATCATCCAAGATTGCCGCCTATATCTCTGGAATCTTAGCCCCGATATCGATATAATGTAAGACTTGCAGCAGACCATCATAACTTCTAGATTTTTATCAAAACAACGCCACTCACTATATTTACTTGAAAGATTGATATAGCCACGATTATTTTACCAACATATCCAAAATGTCCATCTTCGTTAACATCAGGCCTCCTACTGTCTACTCGGGATCCAACACCCAACCCTGTGGTACCGACCGCGTCTGCTACCTCCCTGGAACGAATATCACGACGGGCTTGTGCGGCACCTGGTTGGGCAAGCAGAACTACTGCTGCACAGTCACCGACCTAAGCCAGCCTAGAGTAGCTACCACAAATACTTGCGGCTCGATCCTCGGTATCCATGACTCAAGCTTTTCAAACTTCGGTACTCTCGCGAATGCAACCAAAGACGATAGTTGCCCCACAGGCCAAACACAAGTGAACAACTTGGTAGCGGGCATCGATGATACTCTTCAATGTTGCCCGTACGAGAATTCCCGTAGAATAGATGAGGATGTCGTCGCTGTTTATTTCTACGAAGGTATTGGGAGCGGAGAGCTGAGCTCAAATTTGACGGGAATCAGATGCCTCAATTTGACCACTCAAGGAACAGGACCAGATGACTCCGGATCTGCCTATAGCGGAACGAAGAACGGAAACTCGGGTTCAAACTCAGGCTCTGGTAAACCAAATGGGGCGGGACTGTTGAATGTTCCAAATTGTATACTTGGTGGTGTTTTTGTCATCCTGGCTGTTGCAGCGCAGCTTCAATTTTAGCGTCGAGATATTTTTCATGATCTTAGGAGTTCTTTCACTTATTTCTAATGTAGACTATATAATTATTGTTGTTTTCATTTGCTAGTTGGGTTCCCTTTCGGTGTCTTCAAATCAATGGCGCAAGGTCGCTATGTTTATCACTAAAATAAAATTTCTAGGAGCAGGTGAATCTGTAAATCCAATCCCGTGGTTTGTGACTCTGATTAATGCGTAAATCGCATTCAATATAAGTATTGCATTCGTTGATAGAATATTTGTAGCATGTTCCTATATGCTCCTGATATGCAGTATACCATGGATCTGATTTGATATTTTATCTTTTCTGTCACCGTCTTTATATCGAGGGCTTAGAAGCTTCCAGAAATCCTTCAAGGTTCCCCAAATTGTACTCGCGCGCGAGTTTAATAGCAGGACAACGAATATCCACATATGTGTACCAGAGAGGTCGAAATCCCCTACATAGACCATCCTGAACTAGAAACATGCCTAAGAAACAGCAAAAGGACTTTGCACAGCGATCATGCGTATGACAACTCTATTCTAAGTTTGTCCAGCCTTCTTAGATTTCGGGTATCCAGGCCGGAGTTGAAACTCCTCGGTACCTAATTGTTGTACTTGTCAACTCCCTTGGAAGTTGTGGTTGCACAATGATATCTAAGCCAAGGCCTTGGCTTAAAGGTTCCCTCAAAAAGAATAGTTTCTGTTAGAAGATTGATACTTGATGTCAACGTCAAGTTCGAGCTATGCGTGACGGATAAGCAGAACTTCTAGTGGAGGTCGGAGGTTGTCCGAGCTCACAAGGATTGTTGGGGTGGACGTTTAGGAATATATTTACGGAACCAAATGAATCTTAGAATGAGAAGACCATCAAGGTTGATTAACCATGTGCAACTGAACGATCCACAGGGAATATTTGCTATGAAAACAAGTTTTGAGGATTGCAGTTCCGACTTGTACCTAGTTCAATTTCGGGAGTCTTGTGATTACCAGAGGGTAGATTATACAACTAGCGTTCAAAAGCAAGATACCACGCTTATTCTCAGGTATGATATATTTCACACGTTCACAAAGAAAGTGGACACAGGACCTCAGGCCGTAGGCATCTATTATGTAACCGAACGCTAAAAGTCCGCGTTAGAACTGACAATAGGGTATCCACTCATCATATGGTGAGGAATATGATTCCGTGAGTTCACATTAGCACAGACGTAGGCAGCCAACTACCTGCATAAGCGGAAGAACGACGTCAGATAATGAATTAGGCATCCGTGGGGAGCAAATTTGGTCACAGTATTGGAGTCGATGGTCATCAAGTCTCTATCCAGGTGCAGCTATGTCTTTAGCATGACTATTACCCCTCAGTCCCGAATAATCTGCGGTCAACTGATCCATTAGTAAAATCCACACTTACCCCGCTCTCGTGTAATCTTTCCTCTCATTCTGTTAAACGCTCACGGGCTTGCTAGCTCGCGGACTAAGCTTCTCGAAACCCGGAAAGATATATTCTAGCTTGACTACAAGGAATACTGATGAGCGGTCGAACTAACACTATCATTTTTTGTTGGGAAAACCTTGCTTATCCCTGGAATAGCTCGGTCTTGAGTCAGGGCTTCTATAGGTCGAAGAGAGATCTCGACGCAACCAGTTAGAATATTTAGATAAACGAACAACGGTCCCCAGCTTCACCGGTATTGCCTTGGATAGGGTCTTCCGGATGGATCTCATGAAGTTAGGCCTATCATTAATAGAAACGACGCTTGTGATGGTAGCATTTTTAGTACTGTGACAAGCGGTAACGCATATAACGAGGGGCGAAGTGAGGGGCAAACGCTAAATTAGAATAACTATCCGATGTTTTATTACGAGGAGCTCAAACAAGGGCGAGCGACTCTCGACACGTCAAACCGGGGTTGCGCTTCCCAATAATCCCTTGCAATACGCCATTGGAACCTGTGATCACACCAGTAATTTTCTCAAATAATCGTCTCAGCAATGCCGCAGGGTTTAGAGATCCGGCACCGGCGTCGGCATCGAAATATGAAGGTGATGTGACATTTCCGCCGTCGCGGAATTTCGACAAAATCTCACTCTCACTCAGGATCCCACCGCAGCATAACCGTCGGAGATTTTTTTAGGGAAAATTTATTTCAGGCTACCTGCACAGCCACGCCCATTGAGCCAGCTCGGAACTTATTCACAATCTTGATATCTCCGTTGAGATCATTGTCTCTGGACCGCGGCCAACCCTCCGGCGCGATAACGAAGCTTCGTACGATCATTCCTAGCCGTCGCCGAAAATTCTAAACCCCATTGAAAAAAAGGAACCTTACAAAAGTCTATCTTATCCTCTGAGCGTTTTTAGCCCGCGTCTAAAGTTTATCATCGATAATCTGTTTCCCAGGAATGCGTATTAGGAAACATTCGCGAGGGCTTTTCCCTGCGAGAATACCACTCTACTGATGTGTTGTCGACTGTAACTGGAAGGACGACTGAATTATGACCTGACAAAATCGTCTAGCCGAGTCTACTAAGCAAGGCAAAATACACATGTTTAAACTGTCTTGAGCCGAGTTCACCTTCTTTACAAAGACTCAGAGACAGACATCGGATGCTCCATTATCCGGTACTCGCCTGTTGAATGCTGGACCTTGGTCCAGAACTTTAGCTTTGTCACCCGCGAGAAAGCCTATGTCGTTGTTATCGATAAAGGCTCTAGCATTTTCACGAACTGTAGAATATCTATGGATTCTCGGATGCTAACGTTGCATGATTTGGTGAAGAAACATCTCATGCAACAGTGGCTCAGACAGTCTACATGCGACAAGTCTAGAGTCTGACAGGGCCATACAGAGTCGCTGGGGTTTATGCCCCCCGCTTTGCTAGAACTCGCTACCTGAGTGCTAAATGAAAGATATAGGCTTCATTTTCGGGGGGCATATGGAGGCGAATGGGAGCTCAAGGGGCTGGTACTGACGCCGGAGAATATTTTATCAATCGACATAATCAAGATACCGAATGGAAGATCGATCCAAGACATACATGGAGAAGCCTTGTAGAATTTTAAGAATCTATACGGGTCAACGAAGGATATTCACGTGTATATCCTCATGGTTGATTGTTACGTTCACAAATATTTTCCAGCTACACGCTCTATGATGCAGTCTATGAAGGGTATCTTAGCCGAAAGTCTAGCGACTGTCGTTAATGAATTATATGCTAGTGGGCTCATTTCCTTGCGATTGCGCTGCAAGGCACGTTTAGATTGAAACTTATCGTATTGGCGTTATTGCGAGTTGAGAACCATAGCAGCTCGAGGCTACGAAAGTGGGGCATTCACAGTTCTTGCTTGGGTCGGCGAATGGATGCTCGATTGCCTTGGATTGATACTGACCCGTGTCTCAAACAAAGCTGATATTAATTTTTTACGGGTTTCGGTGTATGGTGATGCATGGCGGTGACGAAAGGCGCCTGTACAATCTTACCAGTTAGCGCATATCTGTTTCTTTTGGTATCCTATCAAAAACAGTGATGTCAGAATCGGCTTGCCATAAGTGCACTCGACAGTGATTTTTTGTGTGATTCGCCGCATTAAATATTGCGGAACTCTCGCTCCAAAACGCCAAACTTGCTAACTATACGTACACGAGAAGTGATTAAAACTTGTATTTCGTCAAAACCGAGGATCAACCCCGGATTTGCTCAGCGTAAGACATACAGTAAGCCCCGGAACATGAAGCTGGGTTTGATATGCGTAAACGGCCAGATATTTGACAATTCTCATGCACGGTGCAGACGATTTCGCTAAACCTGCGTCGTGGGACTCGTGTGTTATCGTATGAAAGTGCAGTAAAGCCACACCAGTCTGTTCCGTGCCCACCGTAACTTGCAGCGGCGACCATTTCTCTTGGCAGGTATAATAAAAAACGTCTTGGGATCGCACAATGCTGCCTGGGAGGATAACGCTCGGTGTCAGTGCGAGAAACATAAAGGAGAGCCTCTAGATCACCAATCATGCACACTTAAAGAACTAGAAATCCGTGATAACATAGGATGATAGCCTCACAGTCGATTACTGTTAGATAGCAATCGAGCATCGAAGGTTCCTGACATGTTTCCAAGGCTATGGAGGAAGACTTGAAACAGCTGGAACGAGCTTCGCGGTCTATCATTGGCAGAAACGAGCCTTCGTTGCAGGGGACATGGGTCTTTAAATGTCCACATTCAACGCCGACGCTTCGAGCTGCAGTTTTTCGACTAGTGAGATTATTCAGTGACCACGCGAAAGTTGGGGGGCTCACAGTGAGAAACACTTCGCGAAGAATCAGCGAAACGTGGCTCGATCCTCGAATTTCTAGTATTACGGATCCGTGCAAGTTAACATTGTTATGTGAGACTCGAGGCTAAGTAAAATATGAGATATGTTACAATGTCTCGACAACACATCCAAATACATAGGTGAGCTCAAAATGAGCTGATGCCCACGCAATCACCAATGCATAATTTCGAACGTGAATCGCTGATGTCTCTAGGAGGAAAATAATATTACTCTTAAATCCATAATTTGAGTCTAAAACTAACCAACCAAACCAAACCGCCATAATACGATAGATGGTATACGCGGCTTACGCATAAGCTAAGGTCCAGGTACCTGGGATTAATCCGGATCGAACATGTCGACGGTCATATAATCCGGCCGCCTATCACCCCAGTCATATGAGCTAGTAGCCAGCCGCCCACCTCGTATGTGCACAGTACTTGGCGGAACTATTCGATATGCACCAAGGGTTGGAATTTCCCGACCTCGACACTCGGATGCTCCGGCGGGCCTATGCGACTAAATTATTTTTCACAAGTTGCTATATGGTTGTAACAACCACGCATCCAAGATATCTGTAATTCGTTGTATCAGTTTGGGGCCAGCCGGTTGGCCCACAAACGTCGGTGCATATAAGTTTGTCTCACTTTCTACTATCCCTGCTTACATTTTATACAGGCCTGCGACTCAGGATCCGGATTTCGCGATTTTAAGACACTCATCCCTCGAATTTAATTTATTCCAAGAGGGATAGATAGGATGATCATGAATTATTGTCCGAATGAATAGTCACGAGTGAGTTTGCGGAAGACCTAGGATAACTCTTGTTCACTCAACATACTCAACCTTGAGAGTCTCTGCTACACAGAACATGATCTATCTCATGAGACAGGGAAGGAAAAAGTAAAGAAAGCTGAGTGAGCTCCTGACATATTCGTATAATGTTTACTTTTTGAAAACAGGCATCCTCCCCTACCCAGACCTGCAAGTGATTGACCCTAAACTCTCGATCTTAAAACTTGGCCTGACTTGATCGATCGGAGTCGGAGAATCAAACCGAATGTTTCGAAGCTATCATTGGTATCATATTATACAATGTTAATTCTGCGAAATTTATATACACTCATGAAACAATAGGTTGCTATTCTAAGTGTCTCTTGCGAACTACGCGCGTGTTGCTATACGATTTTCATGTTATTCACGAGTATCAGCGAAACTCGAAGTTTCTCTAGGCCCGAGGTACTAAGAGCCATATCGAGAGGTCATAGCGAAGACGATTAAAACTGGAGAAGCAAGCCTACCAACTCCACTTCGCATATCGATACGTGTGGGTACGCCGTCGTCAGAATTCAAGGGATCTAGTCTTTCGCCCTCGTACTAATACGCCAATCCCCATAACCCCTTCTCCATGTTGAAGCGCTTCTAGCCATTATTAGCAGCTACTTGTGCCAGCGGACCCCTGACCCCTGGAAATACCGTTAATCGATGAAAACTGTCTGTCATATACCGGTATAGAAAATGCCCCTCCCCTCCACCCTGTTCTTACGTACTCGAGCAGGCTGGGTACGGATATGCACTGTTGCAATCTTGATGGCTGGGTTCGCAAGGTATTCTGGAATTCGAACCGAGTATTTGCAAGGTCCGTGGCAAGGGAAATGACATGGCAAGGCTCTCGTAAAATCAGTGTAGTATACGATAAAGGCGTTTCCCCTGGGCGTAGCCCCCTCACGCTGGCCGTCGAGCGATCCCTTGAGGTCCTCCCTGGGATCAAATCATCAGGGACATGCTTGTATACGGTACTCGATGAAACGTAGCTGATCCCGCGTGCCGTGTGAGCGGACGGCATAGGCAGCGACGGTTCTGACAAGACGATCGATCCTGCTTGGAAGAAACAAAAAGCGGCAAAGCAACTAACTGGGGGATCTTGGCCAATCCGAGTCGTCTATTTGCCAATGACTAGCCTATGTGCCGATGCAGATAGAAAGCTCAGGGTTCTATAATAGGCACTGGGGGGTAGGAAAAGCGGCACACTGCCTGCGGTCGTTGTTATTGAAAGGTCTCAGATACGACGGGCCAGGGCTTTGAAGCCCATGTGGGGTCTGGTGATGGTGGCGGTCCATCCTGCGCGAGAACTGTCAATATGCATTGGAAGGGATACGTTCGTAAATCGTACTGTAACAGGATCCAGACTATGCCTGCTAGCTAGGCCCAAGGACACGATGTCTTCGCTCGCATACTGAAGTCGATTGCCACCGAATTCCAAAATACATGAAAGCTCAAGATGATCCTGCCTACCTGGAAATCCAAGACCACCAGGAGTCGCATTGAGAGACATGCCATGCATAGAGTCTTAGATGAAGATATGAGACACGTCTACAAGAACTTGACCTTGCAGCGTTGTTAACATTAATGTACATTGTGTCGATAAGGCGATAGCCTGACATGTGCTCGACATATATTAATCTAACCCGGGTTTGAGTCGATTAAGAATGTGTGATGAGAATCAAAACTATATCTACGTCTACACGTATGCCCGTTTATGATATGTGAATTTTATGCAGATGTGTGCCTAGAGCGCACTCTACACAATATTTTTTAGGGCTGGGACAGGAGAAGCCGCAGCAGGGATAATAGGCAGTCGTCGCTGAACAACACAAAACTTTTCACATGTCAACGTTGTCGTTTGTCTGGACGATGTGCCGAGTTAGCGAGAAATCCAAGCCACCTTAACCCTCCCTATTTTCATGGATCTCGGACATTTCGATAATTCGAAGTTATGAAACATCGTCAAGGTTGTGGGGACCGCGAAAGGAAAGGGGATATGAGTGTGGTAAATAAGAAACGGGGGGATTTGAAATATGACATATTGCGAAGAGTATAGTTTCATGCAACCTGCAATAAGATAGTGAGGCCGACCTGAGAGATCTCCTGCGAGAGCCGGTAGTACAGCAGGTGTTTCTTTCAAGCCTCACCCTCCTAGTGGGTCGAAGGGGTCACTGGGTGAGACATTTCGCGCACAGATCTGCCAGATTCTTCGGCTTCGGTATCCTATATCGTGCATACGATAGCGCTTCTGCATATGAAATTTCAATCAGTTACGGATGAGGGGCAAATTCCGACTAATTCTTGGAGGTCAGCACCCCGCAGTTTCTGTTATTTAAAAAAGCTTGGCTTGTCGGTTTGCTGTCGCATGCGCGAGGCTTCTGGACGCCAAAGGCGACGGAATGTCTTAGATTCGATGCCTTAACTGGCTTGATTGCGCGGGACAATAAATAAATCGTGTTTTATTCCATAAAAATAGATGTCATTGGAGTCGGACGCCCGCGGTTTGTGCATAGCATGCAGCCATACGGAGAGAAAAAAATAACATGGAGATTTCAAGGCTACAATTTCCGCAATCGCGCATACAGTCCAATCTACTATCGTTCGATTCTTAAAACATCGATTACGCCAGATATATCATGGCCCAATTTTCTCCAATGGCGGCCTACGGAGTATAGTACTCGGAATAAACACTTCGTGCACATGGCAGAACAACTCGAACGGGCGAGACGTCTGCCAGGGTTGCCTTACCCTGACAGTATACTGTGCTAATCCCGATAAAGTGTAGCCGTGTCTTAGTTTCCTGAAAGGTTCAGGCTTCCTTCTCAAGCTGATCTTCGCGGATATTATGCGCTTAAGGCTTTGCAAATGGTCCCCGGGATTTCAGGTCCAGCAGCTCTCCTGACAGCATGCGAGCGGGGACCATATACTTGCTGCAGAATCTGCAGAAAACCTTCACAGCTCCGAAGGAGTAAATAACGGGCGGCCACGCGAGAAAAACGACAGCTCCAGTGCGAATCCGTTTCCTTTTTCTCTCTCAATCACATTATGCAAAGACGGTAGGCAGCAACCATAGGGCTATTTTTGATCACTTCTAAACCGTCTAGAAGGTTTCCCAAGAGGGCAGTTCGAATGCGTTTGCTGTTGTCAGGCCCTATGCCCTCACACAACGCAATCTCGCTTGTTCGGTCTTGGGCCCCGCATATCGGTTGGACCTGTGGTAAATGGGCTTGAAATGCGAGCTGATCCATGGGAAGGTTCCCTGGATGGCGAGCATTCCGGGCAGGGAACGTGTCGCTTATTTAGACGCGAAGGCACAGCGAAATGAGAACGGAGTGCGGCGGACACCGTCTTTCCTCCGTTATCTTTCGGCTCCCCGGTTCTGTCTCTGGGGAAGAGCAGTTTCCTCTTTCCACTTTTGCGGGTAAATGTCGCACCGGTTGCAAAGAATTCTGTCTAATGTCTAGGCACTACATATGACTTTTTGTCATTCCCAGTGCCGGAGGAATTTTCTTTCATGCAGGCACTGCCGCATCTTGAAGGAATGAAGTAAGTGACGACGGCAGAACCGAGCCCCACCACGTTTCGTCATTTTGCAGCGTGGCGAGGCCAAGGTAACACAAGCAAGAAGGAAAAAAAAATTGTCTCTGCTACGTTTTCTTACCACAGAGCCTGCCGAATTTTCTGTCAATTGTTGGTAATGAAAGCGAACTTTTGAGGCAACGGGGGACAAAATTTTGAAAATTCAAGGAAACTTTCTTCACCAGCCACATGAATGAACCTCGGCTGGTGTGTAGCAATTGCGTCAGGGTGGATGGATGTCCAAGCAGAGGGAAAGATAATCGATGCTACCCTAACACTCGAACGCTACGATAAGAAACACCCTTTCTACTGCGTTGAAGTAGCATGTAGCTGCTGCCTAACTGAACTACCGGGATCAGGAACATGTGCTGGTGCATGCCATTGCTGTGTGGGTTTGCTGTGAAACAAGGGTACTTGCAGGGAAGGTCGGCGAATATTGTATGCAGCTAGATTATCAACAGTTCTTGGCACCACACTTTGTTTAAGCTTTTCGATATCTTGGCTTGTCCGTGTCCTTTATCAGCTTGTCAAACTGTTTACAAATATTAGCAGCATGGTACATTTGAAAAGGAGATCCGAGTAGAGCATATTCATTAGTAGGCAACGCTATATTCTTAGCAGTTCGCGGCACCACATTAGCTGCGCCTGCAGTGCGATCAATGACAAGAGACGAATTCGAATTGCAAACGGGAGATACCTTGGGAGCCTTCGGCGTGAACGCGTTCTATGCTTTATGGGGTTTCCGAGACAAAGATCTCCCCCAGAAGCCGATCTCCCAGAGGATGAATTTGATTGGTGTGTTCGGACTTGTGGTTTCACAAAGGTGAAAGCCGCTCGTGTAGTGTAAACTTTGGCGAACTTTTGATTAAAAGGAGGGGTATGAGCTTGAGGTTTGAGCTGGGAGCGTGGGAGTGAGAACTGATGATACGAAAGAGCGGGGGGTAAAGATTTCATTGTCCATCTGATCGCGACATAGTCTCTTGATGAACGGCTCACCCGGTCATTCTGATAGGCCAGCAGGCTTAGTGCACAGCAATGGCCGTATGGCTATCAGCGGCTTCCGCGTTACTTGAGATCATTTGATAGATACGCTGGATTCCCTGCGCAGCAGCAGAAGCAGAAAAAAAAGAGCTGCCTAGCGACCAGAAAGCGGATCCCTGGCCGCATTTCAACAAGCTTAAAGAGCGGGTAGCCAATCAGGATCCCTGTGTATATTTTCGGAATCCTCCAAACGAATCGAAGTATGGGTTTGGAACGTTAAATGTCTTCGAAGTTTCGAAATCGAGAACAATTGGTGGTGGGATTCCCCGCCCGTGTAGTTAAGTATTCCCTGTCCTTCTAGATTGAAGATCACAAGTAATCAGTGATCATGTTGATACTGATATGATATCAATATAGGGTTGGATAACTCCATGATGTCAAAAGACCCCACGAAAGGAGGGCAATTTATAGCGAAATATGAGGGACGAGGAGTGTGGTTTGCTTATATCGGACCACTTACTTGCTTTGAGGCATACCTAGTCCCGGTCACCTAAAGGGAGGCTATCGCCATTCTAAACGATTTCGAGATCCATGGGCAAAACGCTAGACCTGAGGTGGGGCAGAAGAAATCCTGGGATGCCGAGAACAAAACTCAGTGTTCCCGCGTCCCTTTGTTAATTCCGGGGAGGGTCAAACCCCTCATCAGAAACATTTAGCAATTGAAATGGTCCAGCGGACTAGGCTAATAAAAATAGCCATCAGCCACAACTGACGGACGGTCCGCTTGGAGAATCGCTTGTTGGGCTGTTGGTTCGCGTCAGCATGTTGGAGGTCTTGTGCTTGTGCTTGTGTTGCGGGTGTGGAACTCGCAGCGATTGGCTGGTGGCATCAAGCTGATGTCGCCCCAAACATGTAAATCTTTGACAGCAGCAGAAGAACCAATTTGCCTTCAGCATAGCACCATTCCGTGGCTGCAGCTTCATATCGATCAACAATGTACACTGTTCTATCGACGTATCAACTCTATCGAAGGTCGCTTGGCCTACCCCACTTCATGCTTCACACCTAGCGAACTCGATTCGTCGCTGCATGATATTGGGGTGGCCGATCTGGTCGAAGTTTCGAAACTGGAACTCATTCCTCCGGCACGAAACATCGGCCGTCTTCTGCCTGATCTCGGTTCTCCTCTGTCGAATATATCGGGCGACCTGTATTTTTTTATGCTCCGCTTCTCCGAACTCACTTTCGTATCACAATTCCCCGTCTCTGTATGCTGATACGGCGGAAGTTTAAGCCACGGCAGCAATCCATTCCATAGGCACCATGGAGGTAATATAGTGATTTCAGGATGCCAGCAGCTTCAGCCAGCTTTTCCTTATCCCTGGGGAGGAGGCCTCAGGTAAGGCGTCATCAGCGAATGCGAGTGGCTCGGGGACGCCTGTACCACAACGGCCGAACAACCCCCTGGCCACGAAGAGGTCCCCCATGCTTCGCAAAAGAAAAGCTCCAAAAACCGCCCCCAAACAGACTTCTCATTGGTGATGTTTCTCATTTCTTTTTCCATCTTTCGACCTCTTCTTCATTCTCATGGACCAGGACATAAAATTTGATTTTATGCTTTTGGGTGGCACCCCGTCACAAAGCATTAGGGTCCGCTGTGCTCCACATCTGCACATCGAAGAAGCTAGGCACGCAGCATACTCGCAGTTTTTTTTTTCGCTCCCTAAGCATCGCATCTGTTAACGCATTTTAGTCTGATTTTAATTATTGATCAGGACGAACGCCGCCTAATGTCTCTCCAAGCAAAAAAACTCTTTAGTTTGAGCGCGAGAATAGTTTCGTCAGACCTTTAGCTGTGGACCTCGGTCTGAACCCAATCAGATTTCGTTGAACTGACAATCTGCTGAACAGATCTTAAAAAGGCATGAAAAATTTTGCTTTTCTCGACCCGTGAGACATGCATATCTGCTTGATGTTGTTGAGATTATCACAATTATTGGGACGGATCTCCTTTTGCACTCGAATAGCTGGATAGCTAGGAGCTTGGACACTGTCGTATGGAGAACCCGGGAGGGCTTGTACATAAAAGCGATGGGTGTCGATGTCTCTGGACACGGACATATTCCCAGGTCAGCACAACGTCTAACAAGATAACGCTGCCGACAGAAAAAAAAAATACACTGAAAAGGGCCGACCCCCACAGTGCATAGTAATATCGTAATCCAAGATCCAACTTCAAGACAATCTTTTTAATCCAAAACCTGGCAGTGCTTGCGTCGAAATCTACTGAGCTGCAACCACACAATCTACGTTTAATTTCTAAATACCCTTATTATTCTGGAATTTCCCTGCTTTCTCTTCCGTCGTCGGGATCCGGATTCCTGTCTTCTCGTCGGTCTGAGGCTTTAGGTCCTTCTCTTTTCGATTTATAAATCTTCCCGCTTCGACGCTGCCATAATAGACTTCCACCCGGGTGACAATCTGCCTTCTTGTTTCGACAGCAGACCTACCCGGCCGCTCCCTCACAACTCTACTTGACACTCAGCGACACCAAGCCAGTCAGTTTTTGGCAATCCTTTGCGCCCGTCATCAGCAAAGAATACTCTCGTAGGCCCTTGATAGAACACTCCAGTTGAGCCGAGGAAGACTGTCGCATTGTCCATCCGTCTGTCAGCTGGCTCGCACTTTCACATTCAAAGCGGCGGCCCTTTTTTCCCTCTATTTCCACTCTCAATTAATTTCTGCTTAGTGGGTTCGACACCTACCACATCAGCTTCAGGTTGGGAACCCCTGCGCAACACATCCGCCGCATACAAGACTATTCCGTTCAGGTGCTGCTGCTAGTCTGCATAACATCGCCAGCGCTGCTTCGAGATCGTCTTTCGACCAGGTTTTGGCATATCTCTCGCAAAGGCTACTGTCTTCGGAACATTTTAGACTTTGTTCACGAGTTCTATCGTAGCGCAAGAAGAAACAATTTACAAGGTACTTTCCTAGCCCTTTCACCCCCAAAAGTCTCTTTTTGTCCCAATTGCATATGTCATATCCATTCACTGTCATTTCCTACTCTGCACTAAAACATGCATCGGCTGGGGAAATAAGCAATTGTGCTTCTTCGAAGTCCGAGGTTGCGAAGCAACCCCTTCTTTAATTTCCTGTCGTCTCTCTCAATCCTCGCGCGGATAGTTTAGACTTTTGAAGTGCCAGCAGCAACAGATGATGCATATGCACCGAAGGCCATAATTCCAATCCTTCCCGTCGATTGTGTCGCGCCATGTTAGCTTTCAGGCGAGCTGTCAAGTCGATATGTTGTGCGCCCGTCGTTAAGAGGACTGTTCTCAAGTCTGCGACGGCACTAGGGCCGAATAATACTGGCCGGCTGGTGGACCACCCCCAATTACCTTACCTGCAGACCTCTCCCCCCACTAGTACACTAGTATGGCAGATGGCTTGCATACGGGGTACCTTTTCTCGGTCCCCATCCGCAACACTCTTGCTTGATCCCTTAAACTAGCCCGGTTGGTGTCTTAAGGTGCGTAGTGGGCTCGCATTGAAGCACACCAAAGCAGCAGAACGCATGTCTCTCGCTGTGGTCGGTTTCAATGTGCAACACACTTCCCGCCGGGCGCCGTTAAACCCAGATACTTGAGCCCCTTCGATACTGCTTCTTTTTTTCTTCTAAGATATATTATATTCTCACACCAGGTTTCGGCTACTTTCTTGTTACTCACTCGGTGCTTGCGCTCTGTAAACTAAAAGCTTGTGATACAGGGCCCTTCTCCTACAAACATATCCGAACCATTGCCCCAGACTAGACGCTATTAACTTTGCAGCGCCTCGTCGTGCGTTGAACCGACGTCCTCTCCCCGAAAAGCGCCCTGTAAACCCTCCTGTCTCTGCAGCTGGTCTCCATACACACGACTAGGTCTTCTAGCTTGATATTCGGGTGGCCTTGCTTGTTCGTTCATTGCACTACAAGGTCGATCGCCTCTACGACTTCTTTCCTTTTTCCATTCTGACTTGGGTTTTACTTTTTACTTTTTCTTCTTATGCTCCCTCGTGGACCCCCCCTCCTTGACACTGTCTCTCCCTCGTTCACAAGCCAGGCTACCTCGTCCCCCATACCCTCGCCTTCCCTTTACTTGCTTCCTTTTTATGCTTCCGTTCTGCAAGATCATACGTGACGAGTTATAGCGCCCTTGGAACCCTGTTCACTCTGTTCACTGGTCTGCCACACACACTTGCCGGCCACTCGAACCACCACGGTCATCCTTCCTTCCCCCCTGCCACCCTACTTGACTCTCCTGTCTGGCCTCTGGTATATATCATCGACGTTCAGGCGCCACTATCAATTCCCATTTTAAGCACCTACCCATATTGAAAGACATTCTACTCGGAAAATAAAAAAAAGAAAAGGCATCCACACTTTACTAGAAGAACTCTAGAAGTACCCACTCTGGATCACTCCATCTGTCAAACCCACCTTGATACATCTCCACTCCGTACATCATATCGCGGCCTTCCTCAATATATATCTACCCTCTCGGGCTGCCACCCCCAACTTCTCGTTTTTCTCTCTCAGACATACATACATACCTCATACATCATATCATACCTTCTAGAAGCTTTTAATAGTGGGTCGCATACCTTCTTGACATTCCGACTTCTTACCCACTACCTACCTACCTACTTTTACTCTCATTTATACACATCACCACCTACCTATACACGTACACACATATACTTAACCGTATACACAAAGCGTCAGAATGAATTCGACAATGATGCAACCCTCCAACACAACTGCTACAACCTCGCCGACACAGATAAAGACGAAGAGAAGAAGAAGGGCCCCACCTTCCGGTGCCTCTGAACCTTGTCACACATGTCGACAGAACAACCGTGTGTGTGACCGAAGACGACCATACTGCACTCAATGCATTGAGACAAAGGGAACTTGTTCCGGATATCGAACTCAACTCACATGGGGTGTTGGCGTTGCCAGCCGAGGAAAGCTGAGAGGATTAAGTCTTCCAGTCCCTCTCTCTGATGAAGAGAGAGCGAAGAAGAACAGCGCCATGGCTGCTGAGAAGAAGGAAGAGAAGAAGAAGTTGAAGGCTGCCGGTAACTCCACTGGTGCTGGCATCTCCAAGCACAGCGCATCAGCTTCAATCTCCTCCCTTGCATCGGTTCGAAGCATGAGCACCCAGGATCTCGCGACTTTGACCAATATGACTTCAGGTATCTCTTATAACTCGCCCCCGGATCCTGTTGTTCCACAATATCAATATCCGCAGCTCACCTCCATGAATACTGGAAACCATCCTCCTCAATTTCAGAAGCTCATGCAAGCTGCTCACCACGCACAAGGTGGACTTTCTCTTCTCCTCTCTCCTATGGATGACATGCATAGCCAGCATGTAGAGTACCACGGTGACGGCGCTTCCACCCCTGAAATCTACTCTCCGTTGTACTCTCCAGTCGATGGTGGTTATCTCCATAGCCCAGTCGATATCATTCATATCTCGCAGAACAGGTCCCATCCTCCTACCTCGGTTCCAGACCATGTTAGCGATTTTTTTGAAGAAGAGTCTTCCGTTGGCCAGAGCAGCCCTTCGATCCACGGTCATCAGGAAGAGTCCTCCAACGACGCTGAGGCAGACGGTGCCATTTCCGCTCTTCTTTACGATGAGGAGATGTTGAACAACATGTATCACTACTCTCGTCCAAACACTGCTCATACGAATACACAGTTCGGAAATGGAAACACTTCTCCATCAACTGGTTATAACTCCTCGCCAGCAAACTCTCCGTCTCCACCACCATTGGTACATTCCAACTCCTTCCCAAATAACCACTACGCTTCTTATTCCCCAAGCTCCGCAGCTCGCCCTCAGCAATTGAGCCGTTTGCATACAGCCCCCCACCCACACCTGCAGCTCGGTTCTACGACATCTTATCCACCAACTCCCAGTTCCATGTCCCCATCCACACCAACTACTCCAATCTATGGCCACTGCATTCAGACTCCTCCACCAACCTCAATGCCACCGACGTCCGCTGCTGGTAACCAATCGAGCTTAACTTCTCCGGCCGTTCTGCTCCAGCAACAGTTGCTCCAAAACCAGAACGCTATCATGCAGCAGCAGCAGCAGCAGCGACAGCGCCTCTTGCAACAGCAGCAGCAACAACAGAATAGCATTTCTTCTGCTGACCAGCAATTCTACCTTTCTCACTTGGGTTGAAAAGCATTTAGCGATTTCCTTAATTTCTTTTACCTCTGGAGCATAAATATATATTTCCTTATTGTATATACCAAGGCGGGACAACAAAAAATCGGCGTTTTTTCGGTACTGTCATTTCCATCCTCCACATCCTTCTCCCCATGGCCTCACGAATTTCTTTTCATGGCCTCTCCTTTCATGATTTTCACGAAGGGGAACAAAGATAGATGGAGTGGATTCCTCTGTTATTACTACTTGTACAGGATTATGATACCCAAGGGATATCTCTTATGTATATATTTCCTTTTATCTGTTTGTGTGTTCAAGTCGGTATGCCTATTGCTTCTTGCAATTCCAACTATCGACACTCCCTCGGTGGCTAAAGTCCTTACAATTTTCCAACACTTTTTCCCTTCTCTGTACAATACATTTTTGTCCTTTCTCTCTTCCTGCTCTGTTCTGCAAGGCTTTCTGCTTTACGCTCTCTCTCGTCTTTCCTTTTGTCATTCATGTTTTCTCTTCCAGTTCACCCATTATAGACACTCATTGGCGACAATATGGTTTCATCATTGGTCACGACGACGCCGACGAAAAGCTGACTCACTCACTTTCGCAATATCTTTGTTCCTTCTTGCATATTGCCTTGCTTTGCCCTGCCTAACGCTTACCGACTTTTTCTTTTTTTTGTATATATATCTATATATATTTATTTCCTGTTTTGTTCTCAAAACCATGTATATATTACTACAGCTCGCGAGCTTTGCAAATAGCAAAAAGCATTATCGAAATATCATCCAAAAACTACCTTGTCAAAATACCAGTGTTCCCCTGTTTGTAGCTGACTCGGTATTCGTCATGCGCCATTCGCTCACTTAGAACGTGCGTACGCTTACCTCTTATTGAATCAATATACCCATGCATGAGACGCTAAAGGAGAGATATATATAGTATATTTGTCACAAAAACGAAGAAACGTATACGAGCTGGAAAGCTGAGGATGATTAAAAATGAGAATTCCAAAAGTTGAATGGATCTTGCACCGCCATGATGAATCGTTGGGTTTAGTTCCATGTAGTTGGATTCTCTAACATTCCAACAGCTACGGCTAACGATCATGACATGGGATTGAGTGAGAACTAGACATGGCTTTTAGCTATCTATAGACCTCCCTGTCAAAGACTATCAACACTATCCGCTCAAAAGCTTGTTCTTTCCTTACATCTTCCAATTCTAGCTTTTGTGTCATACATTCGAGGAAGGTGTTGTAATTCAAGATAAAATTTCTTTTATTTTCGATATCGCAGGCAGTTAGTTGGTTGAGTTCATGGCTTGTCCGAAACCATCTGTGTAACCGTTCGATGAGAAAAAACGAAGGAAAAGTTGATATTCAAAATTTCTTGAAGCTCCAGGTTGCACAACAGAGAGATTTTGACGGCGTGCAAGGTTTAGATTTGAGTGCAAAAAATCCTACGTGTACACAGCTAGCAAAAAACGTGGGAAAGGAAAGGGAGCCCAACGGCTTCGGACAGGATTCACAGGCGAATTGCGCAAGCTGGCACACCGCCTCTGCGTGCGCAGGATACCGAGTGAATATGCTGCGGCTCGCCGTCGAACAGGAGGGGAATTTTTTTTTTTTTTTGCAAAATCTGGATCGGACCGTTTCGAACTTCTTCAGAGTCCGAAATTTCTGCACAACCGATCATATGCAAGGCCAGCATATGTCTAGCCAGCTGCTGCGGTAACGTGCTGCGACGTTAATGTGCTGTTGCATCATGTTGTTAGTATTTGCCTGCGTATGTGTGTTTACTTTGAATCTCTCCGACGTCTAGCTACGTCTGGTGCAGTCGAGCTCTTCGGTGGGTTCCATCTCAAATGCATATGCATTTCGCCGCAGCATCCTGTACCCCGGATTCGAATTTGGATCCGAGGCAAATAAGCAATCTCCTGGCGAAAAATGTCTTAGCTGATGCTGTTCTCCCGCGTAGAATTTTTCCCTTCCATTGGTAGTGCTGGTCAATCGGTGTTGGCGTCTCTATTTACTCTCCGTTTACCTTCGGATTCGCTCTCATGGATGCCGTTCTTTCTTTCGATTGCACATACATGATACGTGAAACGTGGTACCGCATTAACTCTCCCTTCCAATCCGATGCCAATTATTAATATCACGAACCGTAAAAAGAGGCCGCTTCTCTCGCAATTATCATGCGATATGCACGAGTAGAGACCTAGAATATGCACCTTAGTGCTCGTAACGGTCTGCCATAGTGTTCTAGATATGAGGTGTCGCGCGCGTGTTGGTGGGTACGTGCGCTCTTTCCATGGAGCTCCTGCTTCGGTTGTGTATACTGTTTTACCTCAAACCGAACCAAAAAAAAAAAAAAATTGCGAGAAACATTCCTTCTCGAAGAAATCTGGGAGTGAGAACGGTCTCACCCTGTATTGGGTGCGTCCATAGTAGATTAGCTTCTGGCAAATAATTTGGGAGAAGCCACGGGAAGCCCTGGAAAGGTCTTACCCGCGCGAACTGGATGAGACATTGTCTTCACATAGTCAAACCGCAGCCCATCGAGATCCCAGAGCCAGCGCAACGATCGTTTTGGGGGGAGCCAAACCTCCCCAGTAGATATCAACAGTCGTGGTTAATGTCTTGCCTGACCTCGTTTCGTGTTGTCTCTAATTTCGCACAGGGCTACCAAGCCTTGAGGCCTTCGTCACCTGACAGGCGAGCAAATGGGTTCCCTTCGCGGGCGTTGTTAATATAGAATTTAAGATGAAGAATAATGACGATTCGGAAAGTCGAAGCAGTTGGAAATGTAAAACATTTGCCGACGTGGTCCGTCTCGCTAGGGCCCGCTACAGAATACCTGTGGACTTTCGTAAAGGTGCCCATTCGCTGGTCAACCGGCCTGCAGGCTGCAGGGAGAATCGACAAAAAAAGATATTTGCGAATAGCAATGTGATTGGGCTATCCAAAGAGCTGCAATTGACTTCTGTAAAGTCCGTCGGAAGAGCGACATCTTGATGCTGTTTCAGAAGAAAAATTCTTGTACCGGACCGGCGCTTGAGTTCCCGCAAGGAATAGTCGGTTTGAGGTTTGGCCCACGGAGTTTCGTCGGCAAGCCGTGATCCCTAGCTTGGCACCGTTTGCTCCATGCAAGTCGCATTGCACGGGCGGCGCTTTCCTCGAAGCTAAGTTGAAGTGCATGTGATTGCGGTTGTTCCTGGGAAGAGCACACTCGGAAACCGGGGCGGGTCCAGCGATTTGCAAGAGATACCGGGTCATGCATGGCCTGAGCTTTAATGTTTGGAAATGTTAGAAATCCCAAAGTCTTTTATACGAAGCTTCATTTACCTAAAGCGAAGTCAAAGTCTAATAGAAGAAAAAACGAAACAACTAGGCTGACAGTCTTTGACGCTGGGCCCGGTGCTCGGGTCATCGGGATAGCCCTGTTGACGTCGAATTAACGTCCTCGTAGCCCCACACATGAAGGGCCCCACTCCGTCTGGGCGGTCTAGAAGGTTTATCGCGATCATTCTCCCTATCAGAAAAAGCCTATATCGAAACGTAAGCGAATGCTCCGAGCGTAATCGTCAATTGCCTTCATCGAGAGTGTGATACCTGCCATACGTATGGCAGGTATGCATACCTAGAGCGTAGTTGATTGGTGTGGTTGGATTGAGCGCGCAACGCAAATTTCAAGATTTTGTTGCATTCGGACCCCCGCGACAAAACAGAGGAACCTCATGGTCGAATCAACCTTGAAAGGGCTTTCGCGATTGAAACGGTTATATCTACGATATCCGAGAATGCCACTGAAGTGGGTCCCGTGTGGCGAGCGAGAGGGTGGGGTGCATGCAACCAAAACTCTTGGTTTTCTGGCTGCCTTACGAACCGACATGGTTACCAGTGTCAAATGTCTTAAGCTTAGATGCATGCATGCAGAAACCACGCAGTGATTTCATGATAATGCCATCTCTTGCTTTATCAATCTTGCATGTGGGTAGCGGATACGGTTGGCGTTTCTTTGGAACTCGAAAGAACCACCGTGGGATGAAAGACTTCAATCGCGGTGCTTAAATTCGAAGGCCCGAGCATATCCCGAGACCACGAACCGACTTTTTGAGATGCAAACGCCCACCTTGCCGCCAAAAAAGGGGGAGGTCCATTTAAACAGGTAAAGGATATCGCAAATCTTGCCACCATGGTTTACAAGGCCATGCGATCATATTATAATATATTACCAAGCCATCCAAAATTATTTCTCCACCACTCGTAGACATTTATCATCGTACAGGATCAGACGTGCTTGGATAAAAACCGGGAAATCGCCATAATTCCCTGCTGCATCCCCCACCCCTTCCTTCGGGAGCGAGGCGAATATTAGTCGGACTATATACCAGAAACGAACGACCTAACCGAATGTATAGACCGTGATGATTGGATATGAAGTCTCTTTAGCCGCTTGTTTGAATATCTTGCTCTTTTACATGATATCCTGGGTGTCCCAGTCATCGCGCTCTGTTCAGGTCAGATTCGGGGCCTAGCTCTTTGGCATCCTACTCCCAAGCATCATTCGATTCATAATATCGGCGGTATCCGTAAGATAAGGCTTGAGGTAGCACCCCTACATTGCGGCATAGCTATCAGAAGTAATATACCTTGGACACAAAAATCATACGCGCGGTTCGCCTAACACCCTGTCCCAACAGCTATGATGTTGGATTTGAATATTTACAACCATGAGCTTCGAGATACCGAAGTTTCGTTTCAAAAATATTTTGCTTACTTGGGGAATTAATTTAATAAAGTTACTTTTTTTGATCTGCTCGAGCTGAAACCAATGAACTTCGAAAAGGGTGTACCCTCCTAACCACTCCTCACCTAGCATAGGTATGCTCTTCAGCCATCATGCAACAACCTGTTTCGAAAGGCAGTGCCGTTGTTTGTTCTTCTGAAACTGATAGTTTTTATCTCCAGCGAATTATACCCATTAAAATCCGATGATTTTACTTGAAAGTTACAATTCCGAAAAACAACGTTTGCAACATGCACTAAAATCTGGCTCGTTATTGGGCACAGCTGCGTCAATGCAAAACGATGCACTCACGGCCTATAAGAGGAGGAATTATAGACGCCGTGGTTGATAACTCGTATATTCAACAATGTGTCGTTTGTTGGTCTCAAATTCTTTACTCAAGGCGAACTTGCTCTAACTTTCAAGTGAAAAACTTGGGAGTTCATTTCCATTATTCGAATGCAAGTATGTTGGCCTAAGGAATGAGGTTGAAGTATAATAGCCAATAGGACTTTCAATATTCCACTTAGTGTTGGCTGAGCCCTCAGTTAGACTAAGTATTTCTAGACTTCGGCGGCAAGAAAGTGGAATCGGTCACTTGTGCACGATTCTATATATGATATGCTGAAACCCTATGACTTCGAACTCCGACCGGAAATAACCTTGCGAGAAGACAGTTTATAAGTTTTCTCTCTTTAACCTATAGAAATCCAAACACACCATCTTTCATGGGTGTGAAATCTTAAAATTCATGAATTTTCAGCCGCTTACTGCTTGACAACCAAGTTGAACCACATTCTGGAGATGCAACAAACAACCCTCACTCATCTCCTCCGGGCCGCCATCCTTCTATTCCTCTTCACAATGGTGCAACCATCGACATCAGCAGATACGGAAGAAAGACAACCTCAAGATCTTGAGGACCCGAACATCGGATCCAAGCTCGATTTGACCAACCGATGGGTTTTCACGATAAGACAAGGCTTCGAAAAGGATAAGAGGTTGGAAGAAGTACGCGCGTATATCAACGAAACACTGGGATCGGATACCAAGAAAACCAGAGAGCGGTGGGCTATTGATCATAAAGGGGGGGTTATGTGGTTTTATCTCACGTGCCCACCGGAGTAAGCTGAAATTGATTTCCGAACTCCGTTCCGCCCGAAACGGAAAGCATATCGCGGGTTTAACCGGTGAAATCTCTTGTGTAATTAGAATTGCAGAGGAAATCTTAGGAAAATGGAACGAAACGGTACGTAATCATACCAAAAATTGAGTTCTATCAAATATGACTGTTAATATGGCGTCAAGATCTTAATTTACCAGTCAATGGAGTCGGAGTACAAGAGAGGGGCTTCTATGAGGCATCAACAAGTCATCATCAAGGATGATGAATGGGCACGAATCTTCGAAGAGTTGAAAGCGTCAAATAAATCAAAAAGAGAAGTAATATCACTTCAAAAGAGCGCGCAAGAAAATTGCATCCTATCCAAACATCCACTTGACTTAAAACCGCTAGAAAATCCCTGCTCGTTTGAAACGGACTCGTCCCAAGGCCAGGGAGTAACAATCTATGTTGTAGACTCACTATTTCATCCATACCACGAGGTACGATACTGTGCTCCATTTTCGCTGATAAGATAGTTATCTGTTTAGCAGAGTACTATATGATTATCAAACTTGACTAGATTATACCAAGCCCTCATATGAAGAAAATGAAACCCCACAAGCATTAATTACAGAGTAAGACTAACTTGAGTTTCTCTTAGGATTTCTCCCACATATCTTGGGGTGGAACCTCAGACCATATTTTCGTTGACCCGGAGGAAGAGTTCCCATCGAAGTCATGGGAAGATAACTACATACCTCCGCAGTCGAGCGAAATGGAACGAATAGGACACGGAACAATGGTTCTCAGTAAACTTGTTGGCTCAAAGGCCGGTATAGCAGTAAAAGCGAAACCAATAATAGTCAAATATAGCGACCGTGATCACTTAACTGCATACAGATATGCAGCCGAAACTTTCGAGCTCGTGTATAAAGACATCCTCGTAAGGACGGAGAAGGAAAAGAAAGGGAGCAAACTTCCACCGATTCTAATCAATTTTTCAGGTGGGGTTGTATTCAATGAGAATATACGAGTATCTGGTTCAACCCGCCAAGAGGTCATAACAGAACGAGAAAAGTTTAAAGAAATAACGAAGCAACTTTGTAACCTACCAAATGTCCTTCTCGTTGTCTCGGCGGGTAATGGTGACCCGAATAAAAGTAAAGGCCCAAACGACCTTCTATACTTCCGAGATATGCACAAAGTAAGTGTGTTTGCTCTAATATTTTATGCTTAATCTCTACTTGGTTACATTAGGCAAATATGATGTGTCATTCCTCGCTGAACCACTGGATTCTGTGACAAGCCCAGAATCCAAATTATCTTGGTCTCAGGAGGCCTAACCAACCCAAGCTGTAACGCTTAAGTCACTCGCATTTATGGGTAAAATTGACATGAAACTTTAGATGGAACCTATCGAAACTTACCCCCAAGTATACGCCAAAGATCCGACCAACTTCCCCAATTTAATGGTGGTTGGTGGAGTCGATCCGACGGGGCATATAATCTTCCAAACATCCGACGCAGTTCACGTCAGCGGTCTGGCCTTGCCGGTCGTAGTCGCAGATGCACCAGTCAATACCAAATACGGCCTTGGCAGTACAAGATATAAAATTACCCAAGGCACATCATTCTGTAGGTCTCAGAACTCTACTGTTCCGCGCTTCTTTCATGTTGGCCCTTTGAGAGGCTTCAAGGTTTAAACCCAAATATTGACCCCCTTGGCGAAACGTTCTAGCATGTCCCGCCGTAGTTGGAGTTTTGGCGACTTTTATCTCGGCCAACGGCTACACTGTACAAGAAGCAAGAGAGGAATTATACGACCTCGCATACCCACGCGTGCCCGAGGATGCTGAAGATGATCCGATATTGTACCCATTGGTAGCATATAATGGATTAGGTATCCAGCCGACCAATCCAGACAGCCCTGCGAGCCCACAGGAAACAAACGAGGCAGACGCAGGGCTCTGTAACTTGCAGCGGCGGGGTATAGGGCGCCACAAGAGAAACAATTCAGGTGCCAAAACAACCGGGTGCCGAAGAGATATCGCGACCCCCACTGCTACACCGGCGATGTTTATCCCTGAACCCTCATTCGCATATACTTATAATGTGACGCTTTGTAAACTGTGCCTCAAAAGCGAGGGAGAGATCATGATTGGAAACATCCAGTGGATCCCTGCGGACTGCCCCTGTCTCCCGAACGACCGGATATAATTTTTAAGATATGAAATTGTAAATATAAGGTTTATATACTATGTTTTGACCTCCAAACTTAGCCCCGTTAAAGTAAGTTGATCGGACAAGCTGGTTTGCGAAGATTAACTGTCGATGGCCCCCGTAGTGCGTTGATATTGTGGTTTATTTTTGCGGCGCGTCTGCGCCACGAGCCACTGCAAGGCGAGAGCTCTTTTCCAAAAGTGACGAACAGCAAAGCTCAGTCAAACACCAGCTGGGCCTTATGGACCAGAACCTCTCTCACCGGAAATAGAACCTTCGGATGGATCCTGACCACCTGGTTTTCCTTCTTTTTAGGTTCATGGAACTCGTCGGGCAAATCTCAAAGCCTCTCTTTCCGTTTTCTGTGAACTAGATATCCGGCTCCCCCGGACTACATCGGACCTTTCTTTCCGAAACAGCACAGAGTGAATGGTGGCACAAACGGAAGAAATGACACCACCAGCTTTCACCGATATATTCTTATTACCCGAACTCGCGGAATCCATCTTACTCCACGTCCCTCCAGTCATAGTTCAGACAAAATGTCGCCTCGTCTGCCACCGATGGAAGTCCATGATCGAGAACACCCCCGCGCTACGATATTACACAAAGACGGGACTATGGTTACCTAGTATCGAAAACTCGTCGGAACAATTCCTCGACGAATTACCATGCGCGTTCACACCAGTCGCGTTCGATGTTCTACAGATATTTTGGCGGAAACTCGAACGACACGCTTTAAAACATCAGGATATCAGAGATAATGCATTCGTGGATCGCAAACCTTTGCTTGAAAAGGTTGGGCAGCTGCTAAAACAATTCGAACCGACGTGTCGTAAAATCGAGCTCTTGCGACCGGGACTCTCATGTTTACAATACACACGTTTCAAGAAGAATTGGGTGACTATATCGTCTCTCTGCGGGGACGACGTGGATCAAATAAAGGAGGTCTTTCTAAAAAATGTGGATGACAATCCAATTCTCAAAATGATGGAGCAGATATCTCACGACGTGTGGAATTCCACGAGGAGCGCGGAGTTCGATTACAATCCTGACGGAGTAATACCCACACACCCGAGCGGAGAGATCAAGGCCTACCTTTTGTTCATAGTCGAATACACGGTTGATGATAAAGACCATGAAGAGCAAGAAGTCATCCGAAAGGAAAAGGATGAACTACTACGACAGAAACACAGGAAAGCGGTTCGAGGAATGGTGGAAGAGCGGAGGAGGAAGGGGCTGGAACGTGGAGAAGCACAGGATCCAGATGAAGAGGAGGAGAATGAAGATGAGTGGGAAGAAGAGGAGCGACGAAGCCATAGAGAGTGGGAGAGGTTGGTAGGCAAGAGAGTGTTCAAAGAATTAATGCGGTTCGGGGACTACGCACCTCACAGACCCGAGGTTGTGATCCGGGGAACCAACTATGGCTACAGCTAGACGTCTCTGTCGGTATACGGGCCAACACATGTTTTGCCAGAGAGAAATCCCCGCATGCATCTCCGTGAATCCTTTCCTAACATTCGTCCAAGCTCGCATATAGGAGGGGCCTGGAAACCACTTTAAAGAGTATATTTTTGAGACCTCGAAATGGATTCCTCAGAGGACACCGTCCCAGCCAGTATTCTCATTCCCGAGATCTTGGAAGCTATTTTACTACAGCTATCCCCGATAGATGTTCTCATATCCCGACGGGTCTGCCAAACATAGAAGTCACTCATCGAAACATCGCCGTCCTTACGATATTACACAAGAACTGGTCTTCGGCTCACCGGCAAGCCCCAAGCCACAAATCAGACCGTAGTTGAGACGACTAGTAGCGCGGAAGAAGACAACCCCTTATTCTCAATGACGCCTATGGCTCGGAATGTTCTCGCGTTAGCATGGCGGCGACTCGCGCGAACATGCCATCCGTGGTCATTCCCGGGACACCCAGCGTCAAAGGAACCCGATACCGACAGAACGGCCGTCCAAACCGCTGCTTCCGACATAATGCAGCACTTCGTCCCCCTCCATGAAAATGTTCAGTTCTATACCAATAACAGCCCTTACGATATTGCTTACGTCCGTGTACGAAAGAGCTCGAATTGGGCAGCATTGCCATGTTCCGCGAGAGATGAGGTTGCATATTCCTATCTTGAAATCACCGATGACAATATCAGCCGCCACCGTAACGGCAATCTCGATGAATCCATGCAGGATGATGAGAGTGATCTGGAGAAAGACCCGTTTGTACAGTGCTTGGCTTGGCTCCTCGATGCGGTGTATTGGACTACTCCTTTTGCCATCAATACCAAAAGAAAATTTAATAGGTTTTTAGCTGAATGCGAACAAGATGAAGGCTACTTGCTACTATTTGTGGAGTATTGGAAGAGATTAGATTCGGTAAAGGCGCAGTTTTTGGGTGAGGAGGTTTGGAAGTTTGGGAGCTATGAGCCTTTTGCGGTTACATTCGTAGCGCGAGATGTAAATTTAGAGGACGGAGCTCACTCTTTCATTTATAATCTCTAGTAAGATACTTTGAATTTTTTCTAAAAGGTGACAAGGCAGTCAGTCTGTTGAGCGGATATATGAATTTAGACCGTGGTCATACCAGGGTGTCACAGACCTCCAGTGAGCAGCTATTGAATAACAATCACTCACATCCACGAAGCTTTCTAAGTACAAGATTTATCCCTCTATCAACAACGATAGCCGGCGACCTCAATCCGAAGAAAAGGCTATACCAATGACCAGATGCGCATCCCCGTATAGACGCGTATGTTGTATTTTACGAGTTGGCGCCAAGGTGTCGGCTGTTGTGTTGCGTCAACGTCTCGCGGGTCATCGAAGGTGTCACAGGAATCCCACCGTTCCTTCTTCCTTCCTCCAACATCACCAGCTTCACCTCGCCTTCCGTCCGAGGGGAAACTTGTTATACGACAGTCTCTTCTTCGCCCGAAATCACCATACTATAGAATTTGAGGAACAGACAAGCTATCACGGCGGGTACCCATCCGAAACGTGACATATAACCCATATAATCCCCGGCATTCCCTCCGCATCCAGCCTCATCGCGCGAACATGCAATCGATAAAAAGCTTCATTTGGGGGCCCGACCCCGCGGAGCAGGTAAGATTTCCCCAGTATAGCCTAGGATCCATGATCTATGCTTACTCTTTCTCTCTCGCTTCATCAGCTCCGAAAATGTAATTCCTTAATACGCCAGAATTCCCGCCAGCTGGAAAGACAAATCAACGACCTTCGAAACCTGGAAACGAAGACCCGCTCACAGATAAAAACCGCATCGAACCGCGCTGCTACCCGTACATCCACCACCAAAAACTCCCAACTGGAAGTTCGGCTCCTCGCCCGCGAACTCCTACGTATCCGAAAACAATCCACGAGGTTAAATACCTCCAAGGCGCAACTCGAATCAGTAGGCATGCAAGTCCGCGAAGCCTTCGCCGTTCGAAAAATCCAAGGCTCCATGAAGGCCTCCACTGAAGTGATGCGGAATGTCAACAGTTTGATTAGATTACCGCAGTTGACGGGGACCATGGAATTGTTAAGGAAGGAGCTTTTGACGGCCCAGATTATCGAGGAAATGTCGGAGGATATGTTGCCTGCTGAAGAGGAGTTTGAAGATGATGAGGCTGAGGAGGAGGTTGATAAAGTTATCGAAGAGATTATGGGAGGGAGGATGGCGAATTCGGAGGTGCCGGTGGATATGCCGGAGGTGCCTGTGGCTGAGGACCGGGTGGAGGAAGCGGTATTGCAGGATATGAGGAGTCGGTTGCAGGCGTTGCAAAATTGAGAGGAGCGGGCACGGTTTGTTGGTTGCAGAGTTGAATTCTATCGTTTCATCCCCAGTTATGTGTATATGGTCTGTCTTGGGGGGTTCTGCTTCTCGTATCGTTGGGCATGGCGGTGTAATACAAGCGTATCTTTTACTAACTACGGATTAGTTTTGTCTGCTTTTGAGTTTTCTTCTTTTCCCATGATATCCGTTTGTGCATATAGTTAGCTTCTCTTTTGGTTTATAAACTGTCCCATATAATTGATTCCAACTCTATAGAAAGATGGAGGGTCTAATGCTCATTAATTACTTTTATTTCGATAATAGAGGTCTCCCATGATAGATAGGACAGGACTGGATAATACATGATATCCCATCTCGAGAGGAATTGCCAAGCGCCAACTTTTTTTCCCCCCTCATCTCCGAAGTATGGAAAGGAAGGGGCATCTCCCATTATACATGCTATTAGAAGACATCTCCAAAAGCATAGAAACAAAGTAATAAAAATGAGCTAGGGAAAAGGAAAATAAGAGGTCAATCTTTAGTCAAGTTCCTCAATCACTGCCTTTCCTTTCGTGCCAGCTGCTGGTTCGCTGGGGACGGCTTTGGCATCCTTCTCATCGCCTTCTAGATCTGGCATGTCTTCATCATCATCGCTGTCGTCTTCGAGACCGGCACCGAAGCTTGGAGGACCGCCAAGGCCGCCCAAATCCTGCGCGCCACCGAGCTTGGAGAAATCGATTCCGCCAAAGCCGCCAGCGTCGTCGCCACCGCCGAACTGCGACATCATGGCAGGGTCGTATTCGGGTTCTACTACAGCACCTTCTTGTTCGTCTTCGTCGACCCACTAAAATTTCCACCAGAAAATTACGTTAGCATGCTGTGCAGGTTTCACCCAGGAGTAGTCTATCAGAAGAAGCGTCTCACCTTGTCAAAGTCCGTCTTGAGCCAATGTAGCCTGACCTTCTCCTTGGTTAAGCGCGGCCAGAACTCATCCTGAGCCTTCTTCTTGCGGATGATGCATTCGGTATTTCGAAGAGTATGGATCTTTCTACTCTCGGCAGGATCGATCTCGTCAAAGAATTCGACTTCGAGGGCGTATTCCTGTCCCTTTGCGGTCTTGCCTTTATAAGAAAGCTTTGTGCTGGTCAGGTCGACTTGGAGATCGGCGTCTGCAACGTCGGAAACGTTGATGGTGAGGTAGATGAGGTTCTTTTCGGGGACTCCGCTGTTGGAGCGCTGGGACCACAGGACTATTGAAGACGTCAGTTGCAGTTCTGATAGGTGAAGGCGCGTCAGAGGGTGACTGGTAATTACCTTCCGGGGTTAGAGGCATGGTTTCTGCGGGGTGAGTGGGTGGGCAGACGGCGGGGAAGTCAAGATCAGATGCGACGAGAATGGAGATGTCTGATTGGATGTGTCCTAGGACGATGTAATTAAAGCGGATGGGGTATAAAAAGAAGAAGAAGATGGAGGAGGATGGTGAGATGAGGAAGAAGGCTGCGAGCAGGTGAGGTTCAATTCTCAGAAGTTGTGTGCGGTTGTGTTCCAGAGCCTTCCAGCACCAACGTCAGTCGTCGCACCCCACCCAACACACAACACCAAGCCCCACATTCACTCCTGTTCCTCACATACAAGACGACGACGATGGCGACTGGTGATATCGGATCAGATCTTATTCGATTTCATTGCTAAAATTACACGGGACTCGACGAGGATATTATACAAATCACAGGCTACTGCTCGCCCATGTCGAAAAACACAAACTCCGCAGCCCGGGTCCCCACATTCTCAAAGCTGAGTCTGCTCCCCTCCTTGGCCTCGATCCTCAAACCATCTCCTTCCTCCAGGACCTGCTCGGTCCCGTCTTCAGCTGTGACCTTGAGCTTCGCACCTTGTTCCGGCGCTGCCTCGCTCTTCTTCCTAATTCCCGAGCTCATCACCAGCTGAACCAATCCCAATCTCTTCCTGCTCCTGTCCAACCCACTCGCTCCGGCTTTCTTTCCGAACTCGTGGTCAACTGTATCCCCGGACTGTCTCAGAATACTCGCGAAAAAGTCCACGTCGGCGGGTATGGGAATCAGTTCTTCTTTTCCATCTTGTTTGGGCACATTCGCGAGGTTGTCCCCAAAATTCTCCCTCGGTGTGATGATTTTCTTCAACACTCCGGCTTTGCTCTCCTCCGGATGATGTCTGGTATAATATGTAGGTTTCAACCCGCTCTCGTTGGGTTTGACCCAGATTTGAAGAATCGAGGCGTCGGATTTATTACCCGCGTATTCGGAATGGCTGATCCCCGTTCCCGCGGATGTATACTGCACATCCCCACGTTTGAGCACCTCGGTGTTACCGAGTGAGTCCTTGTGAACGATCTCCCCGCGGGTGATATAGGTGAAGATCTCGAACTCGCGGTGGTGGTGGGTATCGAAGCCTCGCGCGCGGGAGATGTTATCTTCGTTGATGACGCGGAGCGGACCGTAGCTCATGTCCGTCGGGGAATAATAGTTTGCAAATGAGAAGGTGTGGTAGGTACGGAGCCAACCGTGGTCAGCGTAACCGCGAGTTGAGGAGAGGCGAGGGATGAATTTGAATGCTGCCGATTTAGACATATTGCTTGAAGTTGTAGCTTGTTTGGTGGTGGTGTCGATGTCTGAGAGGTAGGTTTGTGAGTATAGATACGACTTCACGTAAGAGACGTCTTTGTAGTATAAGAATATTGCAGATATCACTCCAATGATGGATATGAGTTTGATGAACTTTGAAAAATGGAAAGGGTTCATGGTGGCTGCCTTGACCTTGATTTATACCCAAGGTCCCGTTCTCTAGATCCCAATCGATGACGAGGTTGCGTAGTTGATTTGACCAGCATTTCCAATAGATGACTTGATCGGACTCCTCCTAGTTTGGAGAGCCAGCTGGAAGCTTTCGGATTACGAGATGCGTTAGTCAAGTTAGTATTTAAGTTTCTGCGTGCAGGTTATGAAAGTCGCATATGTTGGTTCAGTAAGCGTTCCTCCTCCACTGTTAACTGGCTGATTAACTGAACTAGCAGATGACAAAGGCGAACTAACCCGAATGCGGATGCTTACTATTGACCGGCTATACTTTCTTCAGATAACTACAGCCGGCCAAAGATGTTCATTCTAAAATACCACACTTCAACGCACTGTTGAGTTCAGTTTGATAGCACGTCAGATTAGTCCTGGGTAGCTACAAGAAGTGACCAAAAACGCGTATTATTGCATATCTGGGGCCGTATCTCTATCCTATCTTCAAAATTTATACTTGGGTCTAGACAAAAGCCCATTGCGATATCAGCTTTAGTCACGTGTTTTCCCATCAGTCGATATTATCAATCCACCAACCATATGTTGGCAGGGATCAATCTTACGGACTCACGCAAAGTCGCGTCGATTTTTTATATCTGTCCCCGCATTCATCATATCCCTCCCAAGAAACATCTTCGCGCACTTATCTCTTCGACATGACCGACCTCGGTTATTTCAACCTCCCCTGGCCCATCCTCGTCCACTCTGTCGGTCTCACAGCACTCGGCCTCGCGATGGCGTTCAACCGAAATCCCGGACCGTCGCCGGAACAGCGCGGCGCGAACTCCCTCATCGGGATCACGACGGCTACCATTGGTCTCGCGTATTTGGGCACTTCCTCCGTTCCGATAGAACAAAATCAATTTCTCTACGCGAGTGTGCCCGTGCGGTTGTTGGTTGCGGTTTTGCTATTCACAGCAGGAATGGTTAATCGGGATATAATGGATCAGAAGAGCCGGAGGACGCATATTGGGTTTGCTGTTTGGGATGGAGTTGGAGCTTTGTGGTTAGGATGGCATTTGGGTAGATGGGATGGAAGGTGTCCTGTCTAAAAGCGACATGTTTCACTTTCTCGGAACAGCGAACCATGCGACAAGAGGAGTTGTTTATTCGGAATGTTATGTCAATGATCCCAAGTACCAGATATTGCAGGAGTTAAAATCTAGTACATTCTCACAAATTATCCGTTCCATAATTTGATGACGTATGTATTCGAATCTAGGATGCCAGGGCCTCAGATTCATCTCAGTGGGACCAACTAATCATATTCTAGTTGCTATCATACAAAACCTATCAATACACAAATATCCCTAGTCCCACATAGTTCTTCCATAGGAGAACTGATGATAGTTATATTAACATGGCCAATTGAAAGCATACAGTGCTATATAGCACTGTCCATCTAGTTCAATCCAACACTCTTAGCCCACTGACCGGGCATGCAAACACCGCCACCGCAGTCCATAACACCCTCCGGGCAGTGGATTCGTGGATCGTTAATGCAGTAATCGGTGCGGTTTGGGCAAAAATCGCCGAAGAAGTTACCGCATGGCTTGGTAGGTGTTGGGAGACAGATTCCGCTGCCGCCCTTGATCTCCTTCTCACCGACACAGATCTCGGTTTTGAGGCATTTCAGCCCAGATTTCCCGCCGCAACGTTTTGGGGTCTATATTACATATCTTTGTCAGCGCAATTTCTTAGTATAATTGCTATTTTGTGGGGTAGACCTACAGTAGCCTGAGGAGCCGCAGCAACCATGGCGACGAAAAGAGTGAGGAAAACGGTGGCCTTCATTTTTGATGATTGGTAATGATGGTATTAGAAAATGAGTGCTTGATTGAAGGGATGTGTGATATAATGCGTGTGTGCTTGTACTTTGCAATTAGAAACTCAACGGAAAGACGTTCAAATGGGTCTGTTATATACTCGTCCCCAGTCACAGAAAAAGAAAGCAATTCTCCAGAGTTTCTCCCAACAAACAGCAAAATTTCCACCGACGCCGACTGCGACTCTTACCTCTTTCGATATTCGGGATAGATGCATGCCGAGCGTGGCCACTTTTCAGCTCTAATTCTAATATTCGGGATGCTGTAGAGTTCCTGGTCAGTCTTCTCCATGCTCGTGAGCCTTGGCCGACCCATTTCTCTTGCTTATTCGAGACGTCGTCGGCTGAATCCGCTCATTTGACCTCTCTGAAAGCTTCCACGAATCAGGCCATACGTGGTGTGTCTAATCATCATCCAGCTTGGCTTGAATGTCTTGACAGCGATGGCAAGTATAAGACAATTTTGCGCATGAAGAATAGTATATATGGCGCAGGGTTCTTTCGCCAATGAAAAAATATTATGCGGAGAAACGGGAAACGTTGAGTATACCGAGGCTCTGGGTTAATAGAGTTATAGCTCTATTTTAGAGCGGGTAGTCTATAGCTTCAGAGCTTCTTCATCGGTTATGTTCCACTAAACAAGAAGGCCAGGAACCAGGGGAAGAAATCTCGACTAGTCGTGACTTAATAAGCAAAAATCATATCAACGCCGCAAGCGTGGCCTATGAGAGTCTTCCACAGCCAAGCGGACACAAATCTCCTACCGATTCACCGAGATCTTTATGCAAGCCGAAAATATCTCGTCCCTTCTTCGGCTCGAGTTCACAGAATTTGACCACAGGAATATGCAATTTCCTGTTTAGAAAAATACAACAAATGTCGCGGTTCGTGAGTGTTGTTTCATGGTTTATGTTACAAATATTTGTATAATGTAACCATTTTACCGGGCTTTAGTAATTCATGCGAAGTGAACACCCCGAGCTTCATCTCACGTTTTACTTTTGGTACTATCTTTAGTATCGGCGACCACTCCTCACGAAATAAACGCAAGGCATATCCAAGTCTAGAGGTGGTACTCTAGTGATACAGATCCGAGAAAGTCAAGTCAATTAATTTAATACCCGAACTTAGAACTGCGTGCTTCTTTCAGAACTTGTATACGAGTACGTCTAAATTCTTTCCAGTAGATATGTAAATCAGAGCATATGCCTACTGCAGGAGCAAGACATTACATTTAAGTCGATCCTGCGCGAAGGAATCGAGTTTCCATCATGCGATACACATCTTGGTAAACTTTTGTGGTTACGAAGCTTATAGATTATTCAGCTACTTGTGCAAAATGAATGTTACTTCCAGAGCCTAGGTGGTTCCCTGAATCGTCATACTGCTGAATAAAGCTTTGTCCATCACCATCCTGATTGAGAGACCATCATAACTCCCAAGTTTGATCTGAATGTCCCAAAATGCTGGAATGAAGTAGTGATAATAATACGTGAGTATTGCTGACCCATACTGGGTGAAGCTCGATCCGAACGCAGTGTTTGTTCCATGAGTGATTTCTTGGGATAAGGGCGAAGATTCTTCTATAAGAATTATGAATGCTCGACAAGTGGTATGCACTATGAAGGCCTAGCGTCGATACTTAATTAGCAAAACAAAACTACTTGGAGGACTTAAAATGGTGCTTAACTCTAGTATTCTATATGCCAACGCCTATAAATACTGAAACATAAGGACCAAGCTTGGTTCTGCTCTCTGAATCTGGATTGGGAGTGTTGATATCCGGAGGAAGAGGTTTGTCGATTGGAGAATTCGACGGAACAGACATGATGAAAGCGATACTTAGGTGTCGTCAATACGTTAAGATAACCTTGGCGTTCTAGTATGTTGATGGCTGATTTGATTTCGGATCTGTAGACGACGATGGACGAGATTACCTTCAGCTAAGGACCGAATTAAAGTTCGCATAAGGCAAGCATATATCATTCAATAGATTATACTTACAATCAACAAAGATCCGATGGTATGAAACAACTGAAAAGCCCAAGTGCACTTGATAATCGTCAACTTAACAGATACTTTGGTTCCAAAATAAGTCGAAGACCGGATTTCAAGCTGTATTTATATCAACTAGAGTATTCAAATTAGTTGATATTTCGACGGGACTGCTTGATCCGTTGGGAGACAGTGTATGTCAAGTCAGAATTTGTCATTTTCTTATATTTCCATTCTCAAATTTACTTGTTATGTGCTAGTATGTCGTATCTAGCCAGTATATCTAGCCCGAGACACGGATTTAAGTAACCAACACGTCGTCAGACATGCCGGCATGATGCCGATTAATTATCAATTCTATCTAGAATTAGTTAGTCGAATGACGGTATTCAAGATGCTATGCACGGATAGCGTAACTTAATGTGGTCCCTAAGCATCCTGTACAGGTGTGGTTGCCTGCCAGAATCGAACCTGTGAAGCCCAAATATTTTGATGCATCGGCGTACAACGTAGAAAAGAGACATTAGGCCGGTCGTTACAGCGATTGGGAGATCGAGATCTCTACAAATAAAATGCTGTCTATCTTGTGTGAGACTAGTTCATTGCCTATCTCTTAGTGATTCAGGTACCCCGGGTTAAGTCGGCGTTGATACGGCGAATGACCCGTTATGAATATTCAGTCGCGTTATATAACCTATGAATTAACATGCCGATAGTTCTTGATGCGAAATTTAGATCATTTTCCTCGTCAAAAAAAAGGAAAAAGAAAGAAAAGGTATTGTAATGCAATGCAACTAATGCAGTGATAAGATCGCCAAAATTGTCACGTCTCCGTACATGACTTGTGATAGGAGCTACATATAAGTCGCATGCAAGCACAGAACTCCGGCACATTATCCCATCGCATAATTGTGTGCTGTGGATGTGCTTGTCGGGCGGGGCGTGTCCCGAGCCGCCCTACAACCAAACTCTCGGTAACAGTGAAATCACGTTTGCTGGGAAGATATCATTGCACCGTCTTCACTTAGACAATAGGCGCGCTGACCACCGCAGCAGTAGCTGGACCTTCGTTTTATCCGAGCGTAGATTTTTTTTCTGGCAGGCTGTTCAAGAACGCGAGGTTATAGGTTCCGACCCGCAATACAACGCGAGTGTGCACACGCTAATTTTTTCAATTATTGGTTGTCAAGGAGAATAGGCAACCTCTAAGGCACGCTTCTCGATTAACATGTCTCGTCTGGCAAGTTTGGCATGCAGCCACAGATCGATATCCTTTCGCGGACAGAGACGCAAGTATGCAGTATCTACTAGAATTATACCAGGTTTCCTTGAATTCAACGCAGGGAGACGAGCGGTCTTCTCATCTCACATGCCCGTTCTATTTTGATATCAGCAAAGCCTGTCAAGTTGTCTCGGAGGCTCGGCTACTTTCTACGCGCAGAAAGTAGCATTAAGAATGTTTGAACGAAAGCCGAGAAGTAGTTTAGACATGTCCCCTATCAAAGAAGCGTTCGGCGAAAAGAAAGCCACGCGCTGCGATAACGTATCACTTTGCGGACGTAAAGATTTACAAGTATCCGCAACAGTTAGCCCTCGCGTATCTTGGTCACCGATATCTTTAAATCAGGTGTGATTCGTCAGTTCCCGAGATAGGGAGGTTTTCGGGGTTCGGAATCTCCAAGTTTTTACGAGCTCACCTCTCTCTCTTAGCTCACCTCTCTTTATTTTTTACTTCAACTCCCTGCAAAGCCTATGCTTGACTCACATTCGCGAGAAGAGCTAAGGGGATTGAGGCTGCCAGCTGCCTGTCCGTTCAACAAGGCCCTTTCGTGCCGGAAATCGGGACATCCCACTGGTCGATGAGCTGGCCCGTTCGCCACATCGACCAATAGACTTCAACGGAGAAACTCCTCGCCCACGAGCGTTTTTAAATGTAATGTCATGTCGGTGCGGGATTTGCAAGCCCATAGGCCGGTGGGGTCGCCCACCATCGCTTGGCGGCCGTCCGAAGCGAGACGTAGTGTGGGGACTCCTCGATGTTTAAGCCTTCGAGGCTGAGTTGTTTTTTTAAGGGTAGGCAGAATCGCCCACGAGAAGCCTGTGTCTCTTTTAGTGAAGGAATAGGGAGAAAATGGCATTTCGAAAGTGACATAGCGATTTTCGATCTTACGTGTTGGACTCAACGATGTATATTACATTCCGTATCGCTCATCAGGATCACTTCTAAGCCCAAACCCTTCAAAGCTGTTATCCGGTGTTGATTACTTTACACTTCAACATTCGACGATAGTTCTGAAAACGTTAGACAAAACCAGCATCTTCGGAGTTTGCCTCAGTCAATATACACAGTCGACTTTCTAGACTTGGACGGTAATGATAGCTGTCACAGCTTTCCGGGTGCATTAGCCAAGCTGAACCGTAACGATACAGTTTTAAAGATCGAAATCTATTCCCACACGATTTAGACCATTTCCGGTCGTTGGCAACTTAAGGTGCAGCTTCCAGCAGCTGAACAATAATGCGGAAACGAGGCCACAACAATGCACGAGGTAGCCTTGTGGGACATCCAAGTTACCATCAGTGTCTTTTTGGAGAGCCTCTCAAACCGGAAGCGGGAATCAGAGATCGAGGGTCCCTTGGCGGGTTCCTAGACAACTCATCAGTTTTATGGAAACACAATGGTTATGGTCGAGCTAAGCTGGTAAGGGAAAAATCGCGATATCTTTTTTTAATGCCTCAACCGTCGAAAATTGCGACGTTGGCCTATTCAGTGCGTTATAATTATCCTAATATATCGATGCCCCTCTAGTCTGCGCCATCGTTAAAGTATAAGTGTATTGGGACCCACCTGGATCTAAATAAAGCTTGCAACAAGGATATAGTTGAACTTGATAAGGCGAGACCGAGGGGTCGTGCAGTATTAAAAGACCCTTGCAAGTCTAGATCGCTATCATCAAAGCTAGCACGGCCCCTCAAAGTTCGGCTGAGAGCCCGATCTTTGAGCCGCCAGAGAGCTCGAAATCATAGAAAACGGTTCACCAAGAAAGACACTCTAAGTTTTGTGTCACATCAATCATTACGCCGAATGATCAGCATTCCTCGGTTCTCGAGGCCCAAGATTAGCGTAAACGAGCATGACTTTTGCAATGCAAATCGAACTGGAGGATGCAATCGGATTCCCGGTGACGCCGGAGAGGCACAGGGGAACTCAGGGACGACCGCTTGGACTAATGCGGGTGAGACGTTGGAGCGATCTAGTTCGCAAATGCAGTCACCGCGAGGCTCCGGAAGACGGGGCGCCCAGAATTTCAAAAGAAGAAAGAAGATACCGGATGACTTGTCAGAGGATGAAGACGAAGATGTTGGAAACTCATCGAGATCTGCTGCTCGGACAACTTCGGACAAAGAATATGCATGTCCCTTTTTCAAGGCTTATCCAGGTTCGCACATGGGCTGTCGAGATTCTGGATGGATAGAACGCCGGAAAGTAAAGTAAGTAAACCAAAAGGTCTTGGTATAAACTTGTCCAGTATCGTAATAATGCATTAACTAACAATTGAGGATACGAACAGGGACCACCTAAAGCGATATCACTATAACGGGAACGCGCCCTCAGATATCCAACACACCCACTCATGGGAAGATTGGTACCGTTTTATTGTTAAGGATACAGATCGAGAAACACGAGCTATCCCTAACTCTGGTAAGTAAGCTGCAATTCAATATCTTTTTTTATGATGCATGAATCTTTGCCACCCAATATGCAGAGTATCTAACAGATCTTTGTGTGACCTACGATAGATCCCAACTTTGTTAAAATCCTAAGCTATCTCCTAAGAGTAAGCGAGCAGTTGGAAGGCCAAGAAGCGCCATGTTTCGGTACTCGTATGTTGAAGCTATTCCAACATGCCCAGAGAAATCCAACAGAGGCCGAATTCATCATCCGTGGTATTGCGGCCATTCTAGATCGACCGTACGAACCCGTTTCAATTAACTTCGATACGTTCCCATCTGAGATCACGTCTATGCCTCCCACATTCCAAACGCACCTCAATACCGCGGAGCTACAATTTGCACCTGAAAGTGTCTACGACCCCTTGCACTGGCCGGCGACGAGCGAAGGTGCGGCACCTTCAACTACTGATGCCAATGCACATCTCGACACCACCATTCCAAACCCGGCACACCCAACCAACTTCGCTGATAATAGTGCGCAATATTTGGTTCTTACTGCCGCTCCGGCTTGTAATGAGCCGCGACAGGGCGCTGAGGTGTGGCAATTGACGCCAATTGTGGCACACTCGGCACCTGACCACGAAACAACCGAAGACATTGGAGAATGGGTTCGGTCGAGCGATTCCTCTTTTAACCCTAGCAGCTTCAATGCGGCGATGGATGAATTGATTATATCGCGAGAGGTAGCGTGCCAAGACATCGGGGATCCAGACCGTGACGCCACTATCATTCACTCTGACCCTGGATTCTCGCTCCAGGACTTGGGACTTTCGATTCCACCAACAGACAGCTTCGTTAACTCGAAGCAATCGACGCATGTAGCCGAGAGTATCCATTGTACGACGGAACATCCCAATGGGCCGTTAAGTGTGCTTTCACCAAACCAATTTTTTGCGAAAATTTCACAAAGTGCGAGTGGCGGTGACACTATGCCGGCACCAGCTTTTGTGCAACCTCAACGTCGCCTCAAAGACGCAAAGCGAAAACGACCACGAGCGGAAAGTGTGGGGAACATACTGATTCCCACTTACGACAGTCGGTTTAACACCTTACCAACACCCTCGCCGTCCGTTCTTTCAAAGGCCGGGTCCTCGTCGCTCATGACACCCTCTCTGCTCACTCCGTTTACCGCCAACACAACCTGCAGCAACGGCAGCAGCTTTTCCGTGTCGACCACTCACACTATTTTGGTGATATCGGACAGACGGCCTGAGATGTTCAAATTCAGCGGTAGCATTTCGAACTCTATTGATGCGTTTATTGATTGGATGTCGTTGAACTTCGGATTTGACTTTTCTGATTTCACCCGTCAGGTTTGGTTCATGAATGACGGTGTCCCGTTGTACAACAGGAAGGATGTTCTCGCGCAGTTGGAAGACTTTTGGGATGAATCCGGCGATATGTTCTTCAACAAGGCCGTTCCTTGGTTTTGGATCGATGTCCCTTGTCGGTGCTTTCTGAATCGGCCTTATCGGCCGAATGCTGAACTTAAAACGTTTGGCAATGAAGTTCCGTTTTTGGACTCCGGGGAGAATTGATTTCAACGCGGGGGCTTATTTGGGCTTTTGGGGCTTTTGGGGCTTCATGATGTTTAGTGGATTCACCCAGTTCTTAGATCACGGGAGCCGGTCCAAGTCTTGATGCTTACGATTTTCTCATTTCAATATTTTCATTGGCGTAAATTTTATTTTTATTTTTATTTTTTTTTGGTTGAAGGTTCTGAGTTATTTGATCGCCAGAATGGTGCGCCCACGTGGCCCACAAGAGATGTGCCGTTATCTTAGCACTTGATTGTTTGGTGTTTTAAGGAATACCTGCATGAACACAGTTTCTACCTCCCTACAAAACCATCTTGTTCCCTCTTCCAAAGATTTAAGCCGTTGAGAAAGAAATCAGACCGGCAACGTATACTCTTTTGGGACTGGTATCTTTTCAATATAGAGCTTGGATTTATCATAATAGTAATATTTAAGAATGCTTATTCGACGGAGGAAGAGCGAGGGGGAGAACGCTGAAATCCTTCTTATTGACACAAATTTCCTCCTAATATGCGGCACCGTGCTCAATCAGTTTCTTGGCCGATAAGAGGCTGTAATTGGCCCAACTGTTGTGCCGAATATCCAGAGCGCAAGAAGGGGAGATTCGTTTGGTTGGTGCAAGTACCAAATGCGGTTTGGGGAAACAAGAAAAGCGCATTGAAACACCAAGAACAACAAGACTTCGCCAGTGTGGTCAGAGTATTAGTAAAGAAAAAAAAATCGTTTCAATGCAGGATCGGGTGAGATCTAAAAGAACATCACGGGGCTAAGCGGTCGTTATAAGCTTAAACTACAAGGCGCCTCCGTGCATCGACCTGAAAGGTTCGTGTCGAAGTACGATTCCCGTTTCCTGGAGAGAAACAGAAAATAAAACAAATTTCTCGTCTAATGTCCCTGTCTATTGGACGGTGGGGCGTTCTTGCTTTTCGATAACAGGAAAAGTGATTTCATAAGAACCGAAACGCCCACAACTTCGTATCTGTCTTTTGGCGTTAGCCTCTTTTTTAGTAATACTGCCAAACGATAAAACGCAAGAAACAAAAAAAAAAAAATTCATGAAGGTCGCACGGCTGAAAAAATTAGTGCATCGGTACTCGCACATCGTGTTTTGAGACATCATGCCTTCTGCTTGTTGGTGTTACAGCACCATTTTAGTGTCCTCTCTCGCGAACACAACGCTAACGGAGGTCCGAAAAGACGCTAGGCGAGGAAGACATTGGATTAGACATTTGGGACGGCATCACCACGGGTGACCATCGCGAGAAGACCCACTTATTGTTCCAGGACAGAAGGGATCAGAGGGGCGTGATTTGTATCGGATCTCCTTGGGACTTGTGCATATTGCTCCGTGAATGGGAAGAATATACAAATATACATGACATCTACATGAACATCGGCGGATGCAGAGTCTGGGTTGATCTGCGCAGTATGCAGGAGCCTATTCAGTGATCCGGTTCCCCCAAGGCAGGGTGTTCGAAAAAAAAAAAAAAAGACTGCTGTGTCGCTCGAGATATCTGGTAACACCCAGAGAAACGAGTAGCGAACTTGCTTAACCGAAGTCACCGCCCAGTTCTTGGAACATCCAAGTTGTTCTTCTCGAACGGCGACAAAAAAACTTTAAGCATCTGTGCGCAGAGATCCGTAACAGCAGGAAGGACAAAGGAGGGGAAACACACCAAAAAAGTCTTGCGAAGGCCTCGCAGATGTCTGTTAGCGTTTGGGTGTGAGAGCGAATGTTATTATTGATACTATTGCAAACACGCACAGGCTGCGGAACAAATTCGTGCCGACCAGTTCAGCAAGCAGGAGTATTAATCAACGTTCCCTTTAATTTTCTGATAGCTTCTCGCCAGCGCCGGGTGCCGGAAAAGTGTGATTTGCGTGAGCTTGGACACTTGGCGCTCGCGAACAATAGATTTCGTATCGACGCATCAGGCGATTGTTTCTGAAGAGAAACCTCTCCGGGTCTAAGATTATTGGGGTGTGACTTTGTTCCTTCAAACTCCACTCCAAGAAGACGTCATGGAAGGGGCGGCCGGGGAAGAGATCCCAGAACCGAAGCCCAAACGACTCGAGAGACAAGGAGAGACGCTCGTTCTGTGCGGTTTGCAACCGAAGAAACGCTGGTGTGTATCTCGGACTCAATGGGGTGCAATTATTGAAAAGTTAACAATCGGCCCGCGAGGATGGGAACCTCTTCAGCCCCGTGAGCCAGGTCGACTAGCGTGCGAAAAAGCAAGGAGGGCGACCACCGTTCGCATTCATCTCGACCAGGACAAATCCAAGGAGCGAGCTAGCAGGGGTGGCGCCCAGATGGTGAGAGAGTGCGAGAGAGAGTGAGAGTGAGCGAGAGAGAGTGAGGAAGAATGCCTATGGGTCCCCAGAAATTTAGTGGGTTCCGTTAGGGTCTTGGTCCACGCCAAATGAGCTTTCCATTTCCCTCGCTCCTTGTCCCAGGAACCGGTGCTAAGATGTGAAGGGTTAGATCGCCCTTGTTTCTTCAGATGATTTGATTTGAATAAATGCATTGGGCCTCTCTCGCTCGTCCTCCTGCCTTCCGCTACGACTGGACATTTCCTCTGCTTTCCGACCTTTCGACAAAAGAATTATTCTGTCAGGAAACACCGTCGACGGATAGGTAGCTTTCAAAAGAGGAGGACGGGGAGGATAATTGTACATGCCGCAGAACAAGAAGCCATATATGCCCGACCCGCCAGCAGCAGCTGCTGAATGAAAAGAACGACTCGACTGGCTGCATCCGATCTCTCGCCCAGGGTGTGACCAGTTCCCGAGTTTCTGTTCCGCTTAAGCTCTCGCGGTTACCAGTCTGTCGGAATTTCTTCACCAAAAAGTCCAAAAAATCCTTTTCCCTCAACAGTCTTGCACGACCACCCTTTTTGCAAAGAGGCCTGTAGACAGCTGCGAGGCCTCAAATGTCCTCCTCCTTCGTCTGGGGGAAGCCAGATGACCGCACGCCCATGAAGTACTCGACCGATCAGTCCGCTGGGTTTGTGGAACCTACGCCGTTCGTTCCCTCGTAAGCTCTCTGCCTTTTTTTCCCCCTGGCCCCTCCCCTTTGCGATACCTCCGCGATAGTTATAGTTCCCCTGCGTTGTTGTTTTGAGTCGCTCGCGGCGGAGAGATGCTGCATGCTCTGGCCATGTTGGAATGCATGCTGATGTGATATATAAACCCTCGCAGGCAATGGCAGTATCGCCAGGACGAAGAGAAAGACGTTGACTTCCAGCACGGCGAGCTGGAGATAACAATAACATACAGAGGCAGAACAGGCTCGTCGACGCAGAGTCGCAGGTTAAAGGTATCTATCTACACACCCCCTCCGCGGTTGGCAGGCATTCTTTCAATCTTGCAATTTCTTCCATTTTATATTCACACCCGTCGTCCCTTGTCGTCTAACGTGGTTTTCGTTCTTTTCGCTCCCTAGTTGGTGTCGCAGACCATCGGTGGCCCGACCGCGCTCAAGTCAGAGCCCTCGACGGATAGCTCGCCGCCGTCTTTCCACCGTATCTACTCTTCGCAAGATAACCAAAGACTCTGCATCGCCGACCACCAATCCGGTTGTGCTTGTGCGGAATTTTCCCCTTCGATATTCAAGAGCTTGTTGGCAGATACTCTTGCCGGGTCCAACCTCTCACTGGATCCGTCATTCGACCGCTTCTACAGTACCGTCTCCGATCACCCTGAAGCATCTTCCAGTCACAGGCCGCGGCATTCTTCGGCCTCGTTCGCAAAGAAGCGACTATTGAGCAACGCCTCGGAGGACAACGTGCAAATCCAACCTAGCAAGAAGAATCCGAGGTTGGCGGAAAACGCCGACGGACCGGACTCGAATGATACAGATGGAGGAAACGAGAGGCATACCTGCCCGTACTTCAAGATGTATCCGGAGCAACATCTGGAATGCGGCACTAAAGATCTCGCCCAGCGGCCAAAGATAAAGTAATATATCACTGACCTCTCTCCATGGCTATTCGGCTGTTCGCTAATCCCGCCCTCGTTAGATCTCACATGGTAAAGGACCATCTGAAGAAGGGTAACATTGCTATCCCTCCAGAAATCAGGAGTCAGAAGTGCGAACCTTGGGATCGGTGGTGCAAATGGATCGTTCAGGATTCTCCCAAGGCAGATCGACCCATCCCCAATTCGAGTATGTTCACAAGTCCCTTCCGTGTTTCTCCTCTCATGAGATATCTTCTAAAATTTGTGACCATCTTCAGCACCCGATTTTTATCCTATTCTAAATTACGTGGTAACTGCGGCTAGTGAGATCCCAAGTGACGGCTTAACATGCTTTTCCAGCGTCATCTTGAGGCTCTTCAAATCTGTTCAATCTAATCCCGCCGATTGGTTACCGTTTATACATGGACTAGAAGACTTGGAACGTTCGTTAAATAGCCCTGCCCCCGCGTCTGCAGGAGCCAGTAGCTCCACTCGTCGGAATCATCCACCGCACAAGGACGAAGGAAACTCTATCTTGGTCGCGGAGGAAGATGGCGACGCCAATCCCGATCATGATGATACTGGGGATATTTCGAACGACATGATTGCTCGTAGCTGCGAGGAGACCTTCGAGCAATACTCAGCGTCGTCCACGATTCCGAATCCTGAGCAACTGCCTCAGGAATCATCAGCCTCATCCTACGCCATACCATCGCACCCACCGACTACTTATTCCAACATTCCCGACCCCTCTCCAACAACCATGCCTGAAGACTTTTCTCAAGCACACACTCAGTTGTCCCAAAATATCTTCCCACACCCATCCGAAGAATATGATCTGTCCAACTGGCTCGAGTACAACATTTTAACGGCGGACCAGGCAATGCAACCGGAGAGACCTGGGGCCGAGCCAACATACTACGATTCGTTACAACCAAGGGAGCAACACCCGCCTCCAGAGCCAGCCATCGAACCTCATTTCTCCATACCACCCAGCATTGGAACGAATTCGAAGAGTCTCGTCAGGGCGGCGCAACCGCCAAGGGTACGCAAGAGAAAGAATGGTTCCGTTCGATCTCACAATGTGGAAGGAGCGCCTTTGCACGACAGCGCCCCACCAACTCAGAAACACCTGATATCTGTAACGACACCAACCCAGACAGAAAACTACGAGTTTTCGGGAAGGTTCTCGGTTTCAAATTTCTTACTCTTCCTTCGAACCAAATTCGACTTTTCGTTTGACAAACCGGATGCTCGGAAACTTTGGTGCGTCGACGTCCGGGAGGATATCCAAATACATTCTTCGGACGCGATCAAAGCCCATCTCAAGTCCTGGTCTACGAAAGGCAACTTTACCACCACCCCAATCTTCCGAATCGATACCTGCTCATCGCGAGCCTTCGGAATGGAGAAGTATGCGATGATTACGCCCGACTTCGTGGAGGGTATGCTTCAAGATGACTCCATGGCTGACATGTCCCTCCTCCTCAGCTTTCGGCCAGGTGCCCAACTCCATTATCATCGTTGATCATTGTATCTTCTTTCTTGTATTCTGGCATCTGTTATTACCCCCTCCTCTTCCCACCTGTAGCCTTCTCTTTCCCATCTATACCATTTTTGTTATCTACAATTTGGGGTCCTCACGGCCGACATGGGACATTAGGGAGATATCCTTCATAGCGTTCTGTCTTTGCGTTTTTACCTCGTTACCAATTCTACTCATAGAAACGTGTTTACCAAGCGGGAATCTGGCGTCTTTTTTCTTTCTTTACTCATTACGCTCTTCTATCCTGTTTGCTTAAGGGTCTTGCATACTTTACTTCATTCACTTTTACTAACAAAAATGGGGGTGTTTTTGTTTTGTCTTCCGAACTTGCGTCTTTGATTACACAGGCATTCCATCGACAGGTTACTTTTTTTTTCCATCTCTCGATACAGGAAAACTGGCAGCAGTCGTTACCTCTCTATCTTTCCTTCTTGACAATATCCCCTCTTTCCTTCCAAGCTTGACAACCTACAGTCGCCATTCTAAGGCTGCTCACCGCAACAAAATAAAAACTGTATCAGAGTAATGTATAATAGCGTGGCGTTTCATTCTTCTCGTCTTCCTGTCGTTCATATACCTATGGCGTTTTCTTTTTACTTTCACCTTACACACTATGACTAGTTACCCTGCGAATCCCGCACCATTCCATCCGTCATATATTTTTTGTCGGTCTTTTTGATATCTTTCGATCTCAGACCAGAGAGTGTATTAGCATCGTCAGCGAGAGAGATTATCTTTTATATTACCTTATTCTTCTGCAAATCATGAAACAGCCTCTTCATCGGCCTTAGTTGTCCGAACATCATCTCCACGTGGAAATAAAGTTGTGCCAAAATGCAACATCAGAATTGTGATAACACAATTCTAAACAGCATGTTGTCGATCGAGTCTATAAATACAACGTGTTTATTAAACCCGAAGAGATGAGAATGTTTCTCTCTCGCCTTTGAATGAAATTTGTTTTAGAGACGATGATGACTGAGGACCCTACGAAGGCTGGGCGGGTGTATCCATACTCTTACGAAGACGTCTTTTAGAATCAGCAACGAACATCTTTCGACTCGCATAGTCCACGACCGCTAGATCCTAGGTTCTAGTTATTTAATCCACGCTCACACACCTTTATAACTCACACCCTATAAGCTCGTACACGCGTACCTAAAATGCCGTGCGAGTACCAAAATAATGTAATTTTGCAATCAAAGCGGAAGAAATCCCCTATGAACGGAAAAGGTCGAGAGACCTACCCTGGAAATGGCCACGCAACAGTCAACGAACAAGGTCGAGAAATACGCCGTAAGTTTCTCCATTATCTTAACGCTAGTAAAAATACAAGTAAAAGGACCAAAAATCGACGAACCAGGCACATAAATAATACTAAAAATAACTCTCAATTCACAGACCCCGTAATATGCCAATCTACACCCGAGACCCAGCCGCCAGCCGCCAAATACGCCGATTACAGAAACGGACCAAACTCCAGAATCTTCCTCCCGAACGTTCTCCAAACCACCCTCTGGCGCAACCCCCAAATATACCCTGAAACCGAAGTCTTCCACCAATCCCCCAACGAATATTACAAAGCCGACGTCGCAAGATACATCCGTCCGTTCCCCGCATGTGTAATTCCACCTCGCAACGCCGACATCGACAGATGGGACCTGATACCCGGTTTCGAAGGTGCGGGGGTATTCTTCGTCCGTTCGCTGGCTCCCGCTCATCTACATTATACTAAATATTACGATAATATGATCGAGTTCTTGCACGGCGTGGGGATTTGGACCAGCGCGGTTTTTCCGATAGGGTATACCCGAATCGCGGGTGGTGAGGACTCCGTTGTGAAAATTATGGGAATCGAGACAACCATCGTGGTTATGTGTCCGTGGCCGGAACGTTGGTACGAGCCTATACTACGACAGACAAAACGGATATTCTTTCCGAAAAGTCTGTTTAAGAGGTTGGTGTTGGTGAGGGGGTGGAAGAAGGATTTCCATCCTGAGGATGCGGTGAGTGGAGTTTTCAAGGTTATCGAGGGCTCTGATGATGGAGATGCGGAAACAACTTATATGTTGACGAGGGCCGGTAGGAGATGAGTGTGTATAAATATTTGTATACATTGAATATGATAATCGGGGGATTGTATTTGAATGGAGAGGCTGCTTGTGTGTATGGTATCTAATCGTGTGCATGCTGGAAGAAGCTAGTGGTTTTCTCAGTTGCTAGAAGAAACGAATATAAAGTCAAGAGTATAAAATAACCTCGTTAAAATCAATTTTCTTGTCTCTAGATACAATCTTAGTACTAATCAAGAGACTCAAATTATTGTAACACGATCAAGCAGGCAGAGCGATGAACACTTCTGGAAGGTTTGCCTAGCCAGCGGATTGTGCCGATTCAAACAAGCTTCGAGGCAGTACCACGTTTCCCTTATTAATCGACTTTATAGTCTTGAAACCTTTCCTCCCTTTTTTATCGAACTTGCCCTCCTCTAATTCGATATCCAGCCCGAAAAATTTCATCTGCTTCAACAAACGTGCCCCACTCCCTCTCTTGAGCTCCTCGTTCAGACACCTCGCAATCGGTCTAAGCCCTCCTCCGAAATTGATGTGATACCTACATGGGCATTTAAGAGAATCACAATTCTTAGAACGATCGTGCATAAAGGCATCATCCAAAACGCAGCGTGTGATAAAAACCGGTTCTTGTTCTGGTGGTGGATTTGGACCGTATGGGTTATCTTTTGGTAACTTGCATTCATCGCTGATGTGACGCAACATGCGCCAACATGATTTGTGAAGGGTGATGTGATCGATACTGATCGGAACGATTTCAGCGCAGAGAGATTCGTATAAAGTGCGGAGAATATCGAAATTCGATACCGACTCGCTGGTGTTGATATTCTGTTTGAGTTTAGAGGTGATATTGTGGCCGTTATGCCTGATCGACTGGGCCTCCAGGACCTTGACAACTCGGGTATAGATACCCTTTCCATCTTCTGGAAGGGGTACGTCTCCTCTGTAAGCTCTGATGAATATCTCACATACCGGCGTTGCGACGAACTCTTTGATGAAACGTGGGGATTTCCAGTGAAGATCTCTCTGCCCTCTGTATTCACGGCGGTTTGGGACAAAATTGATCGCGGCCATACCGGTGCTGAGATCGAACTGCTTCATACAGTCAAAACGGGTTGACGGCGGATTACCAATAAAAATTCTATCTTTTAGGTGGTATGATATGAATAGTTCTAAATCGTCCCAGGCTACGTCGATTGCACCTTCATTGCGTATGGCATTATAAAGGTGGCAGGCGTACAGAATGGATCCACTCAAATTCGCGAACCCGAGGCCAAAGTCTTGCAGATAGGAGCTTAAAACAAGCATTCTAACCCCGGCGCTGAGAGGATAGCATCCGATGTGGGTGGCGAAAAATTGACCTGGAATGCTTGGAGACTTCTAGTAAACTGTTAATCTATCGATCATACAAGGTAATTTGGTTGAAAAAAGAAAAAAAGGATAGACGGAATACCGTAAACAGACTCGTATGACTTACATGCTTTTCTTGCGCTTCTTTTCTATGAGGACAACGGAGCCGAATAAAGCGATACACCTTATCGTAGATGCCATATTCACGGGCAAAGTCGCACGGAAACAGGAAAGAGTTGACTGACTGGTGAAACTTTACAGTTGAGTCGAGAGAAGCTTTCGCGATCTGTGCATATGAGTCCAAGTAGTCGTAGGGGCGCTCGAAAGCCTCTTGTAAGTCTAGCTTTGTATCGACGAAGGTTTGAAGTGCAAATACGGTCCAAATAGGAATTATCCGGGTGTTCCCAATTGTCCTAGTTGCAATAGCAATCTCATCGTCAATCTCCATAGCTGGCAAACTCCCTATGATAAAGAGAACGTGGATCCAATCTAACAAGGGAACCTTCTCATCTTGGCTGACTCCCTGCGTCACCATATTATATTCTTGGTTGCTAAGACCACCTGATTCGGGAAGCAACTCGAAGTCATCGAAATTATTTAAATCGGGCAAGCGATACTTGCAAAAGTCGTGGATCAGGATAAAACAAGGGAGCATGCACCACTCCGTGCCAGCCTTGGATCCTCCGCGATAGGCCTCCCAAACCTTCTCCTCCTCTGCGAAACCGGAAGGAAGACTTGAAAACTGACTGATAGAGAACAAATCACCTGCGATTGAACGGTAATCGTTGATATTCGGGAAGTCAGCGAGTAACTCTGCTTCAAGCGATCGTGCCATATAAATGGCAGTGTTGGTGGTGACGGCGGCGGGGATGGGATTGGGTAGCTTTCCATCTTTGTAGTCACGCCAGGTTGTCCGAAGATAATGACGCATGTCGAGCAGGTCGAGGAGAAGAAGAAAGACCGCATAGTCCTGTTCTGCTTTGTCGGATCCAAGATCGAGCGAGTACTCTTGCTCTGGCTCTGTATCCAATCGCTTGGCTACAGGTGGTTTATGACCGTCGGTTGTTCCAGAAGAACGTTTTGGTACTGATTGTTGACCGTTGGGAGCTTCTGGGAGTTCTTCAATCTGGAGGACGTTGAACTTGTTTGCAATATTGAGGGGTGAACTTGGGACATTTTCAATACCACCGATGCCGCTCTTTCTTACGATAGGGGTTTGTTTCTTTCGAAGCAGAATATCGCGAACATATTCCAAGATACCAATGAAGAACTCATGGCGATCGCTTTGTTGGTCGTAGTGGCCGTTATTACACTGCTCGAGAAAGCGGGAAAGGTGTTCCCTGCGGGTTTTAATAGCGTCGTTAACGAGACTGAAGAAATTCTCTGGGATCTGAGCTTTGGAACCTTGATAGTCTGCTAGATACTCGGCCATTGCCTTAAATTCATCGATGCTGACTTTGTAGGCAGTTTTTTGATCGGATTTAGGAGGTTCAAGAATGGGCTGGGTCTGCAATGTAATCTTACGCGCCTTCTCTTTCTGATTTTTCTTACGCTTTCCTCCTCCACTTGCTGACTGCTGTGTGCCTGGAGCTGCCCCTTGACGATTGTAGGAGTATTTGGTGACATCGTCCTGAGTGCTTGGGGGGTAGAATGAGAATCCGCATTGTCTAGAAATCGAAACCAGCCAGCTCACAATGCGACTGGTATCTCTTTTGTAGCTTTTGTATCGATGTATCATGCAGGGTTGTGAGAGAATGATCTTTTCCATAGGCAGCTCGGCGCAACTAGGCGGTGATGATATCGGTGCCGCCATCTACCGCCTTGAGGTTGGGCGTGGGCCCCCAAGGGAAAAACTGCGAAAAGCTGGATAAGCTTGAGAATGGCCTTGCCGAGATGAGATAGAGGAGGATCGTTAACAATAGAGTAGTACTAGGAGGACGGCGATGATGATAAAAATGCGTTCAGGCTGCGTTGGGATTGATGATGATGAAGGGAAGTTGGAGGAAGAAGACGGTTGGGGCTTGATAGCAGACGTATTGTTGGTGTGGAGGGCACTGCACTCTCCGAACGTTGCCCCAGCACTACCGATGAGATGGAGTATTATCACTATTGAAATCGCTTCTTCCAGATAGTGCGATACCCGAATAAGAAGCGATTCCAAGCCTGAAAGCATGAGATATCATCGCTCTCTACCTCTGATTTTCCTCTTTGATGCATCTGCCCTGGTGAAGTATGCATTTTGTGCTAGCACCATCTCGTTACCCATAGACCTTCCACTAAGTTTCCAGACTCTTGCGAATTCCCCTGGAGAAACATTCTTCTTTCCGCCAGGTACTTCGATTTTAAGCAGCTCCAAGAAATCCAGGGGTAAGGAGTCATAACTATCTTCAAGGTCCTGTTTGGTGTCTATTCGTCGCTTTTTCGCAACATGAGTCGTAGGCGAAGGAAGTAACTCTGTCTCGAGGTCCTCTAGGAAGGCTGTTGTTAAACCTCCTCCTCCTCCCCCTCCTCCGGATTGCGCATTCTCATCTGTCTCCAGATCCATTTCTAAGTCATCCACCGTCAGGACGGGCCCGGCAGTGCGTTCCTCGAGTTCTTTGTCTGCTTCTTCATCGTGAGGCCCGTTTTGCTCTAGGAATGGCAAGGGCAGACTGCAACTGAACTTGAGTGCTATCCGCATGTGTCTGTCAACAAACTGCGCGGATCGGATTGTTTGGGGCCTACGGACTTTGTTTAACGCTAGAATCCCGACCGGTAATCAATATTGCCTCCTTGACTTTTCTATCTCTCTTCACGCTCGAATTTAAGTTTCCATCGTGAGCTAGAATGTGGGAATTGTGGGAAGTCCATTGGTGTGTGGACTGGCGGCGCGCAGTCACCGCGTGGATGTTTTTCCTGGTAAGAAGGTTTTGACGGCCGCCTAGCTTCTGATTGGGAAGCGCGATCATTGAGAACGAAGTTGACGAGGACGGCAGGGTCTGGAGGGCATCGGATATCGACGTCGGGTCTGGCATGGTGGTGGTGGGGCGGCGGTGGTGGTTGGAGTGGCCGGGGATGTTTGCAGTGGTTGCAGAGATATAAATCCCAAACAAAGCTCCAACCTCGCCAAGTCTACTATTGTCTCCAGATCACGTTTGAGAAATCGAGTCCGATAGTATCTCTATTATTTGATTATAGAAAATGATGTAGCAACATGTCCCCAGCCCTGTTACCCTCACGCGATAAGTAGACAATGGCACTCACTGTCTTCTGATAGAAAGGCCAACCGCGCATTGCATATGCAGCGTGAGATGTTCCCGCACGTGTGTGTGAGTATATAAAATCACCCCGCCGTCGACATCAAGCTCTCAGCTGCTAACATTTCAAAAAAACATACCAGGACGCAGTTTAACAGGCAGAAATGGGAGTGTTCAGCAAAAGGACAAGGCGGTTCGACCTGCGAATCAGTAGAGGGATCCTGCGAGCCTTCAGCAGAGCCTCGCCGAATGAAAAGACATACCAGGATAATGCGACAGGGCCGCCTCCGGAGCCGGAAATAGGCGAAGCGGCGATACTTCTGCTCCCTCCCGAGCTACTGCGAGATGTATTCTCCTACTTGGAAAGCCGCGAGTTACAGGCGCTGTACGACACACATTCGTACTTTCGCGCAGTCGTGGTCGAGCACCGCTCCTTCCTATGTAAAGAGCTCGCATCACGAAACCTTCGATACTTCGATCGCTACCTGAAGCCAATCTATTTTGACCTTCAGCGGGAATCCCGTGCTCGATTTTTGCCTCGATCAGATGGTAGTGTCTTCCGATGTAAGAGCGCTCCCGGTCAGAATGGAATACCCGCGTGGTATCTTGCGCTGAGCCGTCTCGAGACGGTGACCCAGGAGCTATATTCTCTGATGCCATCCGACGAGAACGAATGGGAAACAAACTACCTCGAGGCCCAGGGCCTCCCCCCCTCGCAGTATAATCCCAGGGTCTGGCCGCGCGAGGGAAACCCGTACTTCTACTTTACGCACACGATCATCTCGTTCTACCAATAGAACACGCTCATCAGGATCCCGAGGGACAGTCTCGCAGAGTTTAGGAGTCAGGATATAAAGCCTGTGTGTAGGTGCGCCCAGGGATATTTCAGGTCCACTGCACATCTGGGCATTCTTTGCGCGGTCTACCAGGCGTGCCTGGATTGGAAGGAAAAGAACCCGGACGAGAACAAAGGACTGTTACAGTCGCTCGTACCGGGGAGCAGGGGCGGGCTGGGGAACTACATCGAGGGGACCAGGGTGTCGGTGAAGGAGCTGTTCAAGATGGTGGTGGTGGTGACCCATCCGGCGAACTTGTTGAAGGTGATCAAGGAGCCGACCACTGAGAGAATGGCCAAACTAGCAATCGTGCTCGAAACGCTGAAGGAGGTGCTGGTGCGCAACGAGGGGGAGAGACGCCGCAGCGGGGTGGATCGGACATACACCAAAGGGCTGGAGATGATGGAGGGCTTCGCGCGGTACTGGGAGGAGGCGAAGGGGGAGGAGGCGCGAAGCCGGCTGCGATACTTTGACGACTGGGAGGCGTACGCCTTTAGCCAATGAGCCTAATGTACATATCTATATCTCATCGTCATCATACTTGTTTATATAAAATTGCGGGTGTTCGTGTGCGTAAGAAGGAGGCATCGCGGTCGATGTCAGAAGCTGCGACTTTACCTCGGCTGCGCCGTCTCGTCTGCCCCGAAAACATCAACATCGATTCTTACCCGAACGCCGACCACGCCGCCCTTTCCTCCCTCTCCCGACCATCTCCATCTCCACCGACACTCGCTATCGCTACTACCACCGGATCACGCATATTCTGGCGGATATCACGACTACTCTACCGCCAGCCCTCAATCTCCCATGTCTGGCGCCCAGCGGAACATCTCCTGGGTCGAGGCCCAGCGACGCGCCCAGGCGAGAATAGCGGATCTCGCCGTTCAGCGCGCCCAGGAAGCAAAGTCGACGTCTTCCGTAACCCGATTGCTCGGCTTGTCATCGCTGAATGAAATCACGGCAAAGGGGTCTAATTTTCGAGTCGGGCAACTGGACACGGAACTACTCGATGCGGAGCTGTTAGAACTTCTCAAGGGCCAGCTCTGGAGCGCTATCAAATATTTCAACGTATGCCTGTCTTTCCCCCCCCTTCTCGCTATAAGGCTTAGGCCCTGCGACATGCTAATGCCTTTTGTCAACTATAGCCTGCCGTAAAAGAGCAATATGAGACTGAATTCGTCGCTCTCCTCCGCTTCATTCTATTCAAATTCACAATATGGGACAATAACGCTACTTACGGAGCCGCCTTGCAAAATCTAGCATATGCTGACGCCAGGAGAAACGGTAAGCCTCACGCCCTTCTTTGTTTCCTCTGACCCTTCAAGATTGGCTTGGAATCGGGCTGACGATTCGTATGACAGGCGCAATTGATACACCCCCGTCCCGAACCCAGAAGACTCTTTACGGCCTCATCACCGTCCTCGGTCGATACGTTTACGATAAAGTCGACTCTCACCTTCTTTCCTCCTCCTCGGGCCTTGACTTTGACGAATCTCCGTTTTATCGAAATCTCTCTCGCGCAATGAATAACGTCACAACCATCCACTCAATCGCTTCCTTCATCAGCCTTCTCACATTCCTGTCCAACGGCAGGTATAGAACACTCCTCGATCGTATCCTCCGTATGAAACTCGTAACCCCGACCCGACATGTCAGGAGAGAGGTCAGCTTCGAATACTTGAACCGTCAGCTGGTCTGGCATGCCTTCACGGAGTTTCTGCTCTTCATTTTACCCATTGTGGGGATCGCGCGGTGGAGACGGTGGCTGGGCAAACTATGGAGGAAAGCCGTGGTATTGATCCGAAAGTCGAGAGGCGTGGACGAAGACGATATTACCCCCAATTCGAATAACGGCGTGTTAGGTTTCCTGCCGGAGAGGACGTGTGCCATTTGTTATTCGGAATCCAGTCCAGAAGACGTTTTAAACAATCCCGGGGGGGCTGCTGGAGCGTCGAGTTCGAATGATGTGACGAATCCGTACGAGGCGGTGGAATGTGGACATGTGTTCTGCTACGTCTGCATCGCCTCCAAGATCGAGTTGGAGGAGGGAGAGGGCTGGGCGTGCTTGCGATGTAACACTATAGTGAAGCGGTGCAGACCCTGGAGAGCTGGCGTTGTGGGGCTCACCATGTTCGAAGGCGAGAAGGGAACTGGTTCGTCGAGTGAAGCTAGGGATCTAGCGGTGCTTAGCCCTAGGGAAGAACATGGTCTCGACGATATCATTGAGGACGACTACGATGAAGATGACGATCCTATCAACGAGGAGCCATCTGTCGTTTATGCCGGTGGCGACGATGATGACGATGCGGAGGAGAGTGACGGGACGAGGACGGAGCGTGGTGGTCATGATGCCGGATATTACATGAAAGGCGTTGTAGAAGATGACAGCAATTATGCCACCGCAGATGATGGCGAGCTAGATGAGTTAGAGGTGCGTCCCTGGGAAAGGTAGACGTTCTTGACTAGACTTTCTTTAAGCATGGATTTCTTGGTACCTCAGGCTTTCTTTTGTTTGGGTACTTTATCTCCCGTCGTTCAAGCGAAGTTTCTTTCTTCTTTCTTTTTTGCCCCTTTTGTCATATTCGTTTTCTGTAGTTGGATTCATGTATAAATATTTACGGCTGGCTATTGGGATAATGATAATATTAGACTTCTTGTATAGATGTCACGATCTCTTTCTACTTGTTATCTTGAACACGTCGAACCTTCCCAAGGCATAGCAGCGATAACCTGCGTCATATTGTGACTATCCATTGTTTCGTCTCATAAAACCACTGCAGTTTTGAAATTATAACATCCGAGTAATACAAGACAAGACGAGAATTAACTATCTTACAATAACATTGCAGTCACAATCCCGCCTAACACTAACCAACTCCCCGCTTGTAGTCTCGCACCTGCATTCTTCTTATCTTCACCACCTTCAACATTGCCCGATCCTGAACCACCATTTGAGCTCGAGCCTGAAGCACCGGCGCTCAACTGGTCAATGCACAGAAGTCCCTCGGGAACCGACAAAGTCCCTCCTTCAACAATAACCACATCTTTCCCCTGCGTGCAACAAGTCAAATTTCCATCCTTGATATCCCCAAACGTCTCATACGCAGCGATGACCTCTCCAGCGGGACAAACATCAGCCGTATAAGCCTTTGGCTGCTCCCCCGCATTTCCACTCGCACTAACATCCAAAGTGGATAGATAGCCCGATACATCCGAACATTTTAATCTGAATTCTCCTGGCGAGAAATTGTACGGCTGGGTGCAGCAATAGTCGGGGATGTTAGCCCAGGTGCCGCATTCTTCGTAGCCGGTGCAGATGCCGTTGCCGCAAGGGGTGCAGGAGTCTTCTGTGGGACAGGTTATCGAGAGGCAGTCGGAGTCGCAGATTTCCGGAGCGCGGATGGTGAAGGTGTGGGATGGGAAAAGAGGGTTTGGGGTTTGAGCGGTTGCGGTAGAGATTGCGAGGGAGTATAGTAGGAGGCTAAGTTGGGGCCGCATCTTTAACACGGATTTCGAGAAAGACGATCGATAAACGATGTTGTAGATTAAGAAATAGATTCGATCAGAGGCTTTTGTCTGAAGAGCGAGTGTATGAGGCTCCGCGGGAGAAGCAGCAACCCTTTCTGGAGGACTTCAGAAGCCATATTTATAAATACGAGAACAAGTCAACCTTGACAATGAGAGCAATGACCTGGTATACCAAGAGAGGCCTGATTCATATCACGACGTCTAATTTCGCTCGCATCGAAACTCGAGAACAACCCGCGACAAAAAATCATTTGTCATGTTATCCTTACTTTTCTAACGGGTTTATTTCGCTCTCGACCAGTAATAATTCAAAGCCTCCATCTTGGCCATGCACCCCGTGTGCTCAATACCTCTTGGTCTTTGTTACCAAGACTTTTCAATTATATTATCGGCGCAAAAAGACAAGCGGTTTCTGGCATGTGCATTACTACGAAAGGCACAAAGAGCCCTTTTCGCGGTTCGGGATATAGTAGTTGGAATAACAGACGCGCAGGAGAGAACGCCTGCCTGGAGGTGTCTGGGCATTGTTGAAACAAGGCTGACAAAAGACTCGAGCTGCGGGTGTGGTATTTTCTACCCGACCGGATTGGGGATAATGTGGGTCGTGTGCCTTACAACAGTTCATGGTCAGCCCCTGCAAAATAATATCGTTGGAGATTGGGACTATTACTTATAAGATTTCGCGCATCCGGGACCTCGACGTAGCTCGTTACACGAATTCAAGAAGAATTTACGGAGTACGCAAATACGTCTTATATCTACACTATGGAGGTGCTGAAAGGGCTTCTAGTTATCGATGTTGGCTATGAAGGAATGGGACGATGGTAATTGTTACTTTCGTTGAATTTTTAAACTTATTATCATTAATAAAGCATATCCAAGAATGGAATATGTAGAAGAAGAGAACTGAAAAATTCTAAAATTACATAGGAGAGATAGTAGTGCGGTAGCTTTGAAAGAGGGAGGATTAACAACGAAAACAGGCGGATCGAATGTATCAAGAATTCCATGAACTCCGACTAACAAAAGGACACCATGAAAAAGTAAGACATAAGAAATAAATTTTAGTTTGTCGGAAACAGAAAATGTGAAGGGTATCGCTAGTTTGATAAATCAAGAAGCAAAGAAATTTGACGTCAAGAGAGTTGTCGGTTTTGATCGAAATTTAAACGGTCCTAGAATTTGGCGGTGTCAAAATCAAAGCCTCCTAGCTTGGGGATGCTGCCGATTTGCGGTGTGCTATCCCTCACACTTGGTCCAGCGCGTTCTTCTTCAACTGCTGGTGGAGTGGGTTCGTTGGGTGGTGTTTGGGGGCCAGATTGCGGCTCGTTCTGGTGAGTTAAGTCTTCACGCGACGATTCTTTGATTTGTTCTATAGATCCCCCGGTTTTCGGCCTTTCGGTTTCGCTATTCACAGTGGTGCCGTCGATAGAAGCCCCTCGGAATTCTCCTTTGTCCATGGATGGTTTCGCAGCCGGTGAGGTCGGGTTGGAGGTTGGATCGACGTCGGGTTTGACAGGGGTAGCAGATGATGGTCTCGGGATTTCGCGGGAGTCCAGTTCCATGGCGAAGAATTTTCGTCCTCCGGATGGGCTGTTGGGGGCTGCTGCCATTTCAACGGGTTCTTGTTGGACCGCAGGGAGTTCTGCCAATGGGATGCTAGACGCTTCACTATATCCTTCCTTCGGGGCGAAGGCTTCCTTCTTGTCGGACTTCTTGTCGGACTTCTTGTCGGCGGCTGCGGCTGCGGCGGCACCGTTCAAAGCGATATCCTTCTTCTCACCGCCTTCAACATCATCATCAGCGTTACCTCCACGCCGAGCCTCGGCTAGCTTCTTTTGGTTACGTTTGCGCATCCAGATAAATCCTGCGATAGCGATGGCGATAACGACGACGACGGCGGCAATTGCTCCTCCAATGATCCCACCGTTAGAGCTAGACCCCGAGTCTGTTGCAGGTGCGTTAGTCGCCTGAGAGCCACCCGTAGTAGTGGATTGTCCGGCAGTTGTCGAGCTAGGGCCTGTCGTAGTCGGATTTGAACTTGATGCCGAAGAACTAGTGCCGCTACTGATCGAGAAGAGACCGGAAGATTGGTAGTCGCTCATATCAACGGTGATGAGGAGGATATAGTAATCCTTTCTGGTCTCGAGGGTGCTATCAGGTGTCCAAGTATACGAGCCTGTGTTTTCGAGGCCCTTGGCGATCTGGTCGCACTGAGCATCTGGTCCACCATTCCAACAAACAGAAAGGCCGATGGTGCTGCTATCGGATGTCCATGTTATCGTAGTCGGCTGGCCAATGGTGATTTTGTCGCCGACCTTTGGAGATGTGACCTTGCTCGCGGCGGAGGCGAGACCGACGAGCGAGGTGAGGGAAAGAAGGAGGAGAGAACGTGGGATCCACATGTTGGGCGAGTCAGAAATGTGTCTCGTGTGTGCCACGGACGGGCTTTATGTAGAATACTATGCTATGACTTCAATGAAGAAAGTCTGGTCCCACTGTCGAATGGAAAAACCGCCGTCGTTCTCAACGATGTCGAGAGAAGTGACCGAATAGGGTTGATGAATGAAGGGGAGCGAGAGCGAGTAAGCGATGCAACGGACGGCCCCAGCAACGGTATTATAAAGAGAAAGTAGATGTGACGAGGGGGGAAAAAGTCGGGATTCGTGCGGTGGATGCGAGACAGACAGTAGAAAGACAGTCGGGAGTCCGTTTTCCTTTCTGAAAGTGTGCAAAGAAACGAGAGTGTGGAAAAAGATAAATAAACGAAGGTAGCCAGATGTAAAGGAAGGGAGTCTGAATGTCGGGGGAGCGAGAGACAGGAAGAAGAAAAGAAAGGCAAGGAAAGGAAAGAAAACCAAGGAAGAGAAAGATGGTGCCACTGCTACTACCGCATCGGAGGACGAGGGAGGAGAGAGGGAGAAGAGAGTGGGAAGAGAGAGAGGATGGATGGATGGGATGGCGATGTTACGTGCCCTCGTATTAGCGTGGGAGAGAGAGTACGTACTCGGTACGCACCGCTGAGAGAAAGGAGGTGCGCAATCTGCGCCCGAGGAAGGTACCAAGAAGGTATATGTTACCGGCCCCGGACGGCCATTAGCTGTCAAATGTCCCTTAAGCATGCAATTAGCAGGCTATTCGCAGGCCGTTAGCACTGTTTAACAGGCTATTAGCAGGATGTCCCCCTTTTCCTACTCCGAAAACTCTGCCACTCCAGCAAGGCCCCCCGGCTTCAACGAGTCCTTTCCCCCCCCCCAAGTGGCCAATCACAATCGCCTGCCCAATCTCGCTACTCTGTCGTCCTCTCCACTCCGCTCGTCATGATGGAGGATAAAAAACAAGCTGGTCGCATGTAGACGCTATTTTAAGCTCCAAGTCGCCCATCACGTTGTCGCCTCTAGCACTGCAACATATCCCCACACCTCGCTTGGATACAACCATTCTCGTCCTCGCGCACTTGCTCGTCTGCATTAGTTGGAGCTTGTTCTAGAGATATAGCGCCGACGGCAATATCGTGCAGTAGAATAATGCATTTTCGAATTCGCGCGTGTCTTGTTGGGTCTTCGCCGCCAATGCAATGCTCAAACATCAACATACAGTGTTAGCACCAACTTTAGAGGAAAAGGAAACCGTACACTGCCATAGGGATTCGATGGCGAGGAGGAAGCATCCATCAGTATGACGTGCGCGACGGGCAATCTGCAGAGCTTTCTCCAGGGGGGTTTTCAAGGGCCCTTTCGAAAGTTGAACGATCAGTCTTCGTCAGAGGGGCCACGATCCGCCGGAAAGGGAGGGATCGTACAAAGATGATGGCATACCATCTGGGGGACGACTGATTCTCAGACTATCGATACATCGATATCGCTACCGCTCCTGACTTCGGGATTTAGGATCCCATTCCACTTTGCATCTGCAATCGATTGAATCGAGAAGCTGCTAGCTGCGAGCGCGACTGTTCAAGCTCGAGCTGCCGCCCGTCCGTCGCCGGGACTCATGCCTTCGCTCCAGATGTTCTCTTCTGGTTTGCTGATTTCGGATAGACTACATGCAATGCATGTCCACTTCTATCCATCCGTGACTGCGCTAAGCTCTTTGCTAAAATGGCGATTCCGCTCGATGGCCCGGCTGGGTTAGATGGTGGAATAGCGGACTGCGTTGTCGCTGAGGTTCTGCCTAAGACTAGTCTCAACCTCTCACAAGCCTACTTCTTTAGACATGTTCCACTCTGCATAGTACCTCTGCGGGGTACAATCGATAGATATGGATATATCTAGCGGATCGATAGTGTCCGAGATCACAAAACATTAAATACACTAGCCAATACGCTAACTCAAGTTCCGGGAAGTGCCAGCACCTGCCGCCTACTTAACCATCTCGAGATATCTCGCGCTCTCTGCGCAATGCATTTTACCAAGCACCGAACACTATCAATCCAACTATCGATATCCCAGCCACCCACGCCGTCGACCTGGATCTCGTAATCGCTTTCCCGCTATTCTGAAAATCCACCTTCGCTCCCGTCCCATTGACCCACGGCTGGAAACTGAGCGAATCGGCCGACCGTCGCAATTGATCAGCTGGTATCAACGGATTATTCAACAAGTCGCAGGCTACTGGATTCCTCGACGGGTCCAAATCATTAGTCAGAGTTATCGGCAAGTCGAAAATCGTATAATAGTCGGTGCCGTTGTACGTAAAAGATTGATGAATCGATATCTACCCCCCACATCGAAATGGAATATATATTCCATTTCGACGATTAGCCTGGATTTCCACCTCTACATTTGTGAGGAGAATACCGTAGACACGGTATGGCGAATGCATACATTATATTCCCCCATCCCTTTCTTCAGACACCCGGGCCATATCCAATTAACATGTTTCACCGTACTCCCAGCCTCCAGACTCAACACCGGCGGAACATAACTCTTCTTCCACTCTGAGGGTGGTAGCGTGCTATTTGCAACTGTGAAATTATGACCGTTGGTGTACGACGATAGGAATATAGTGATATTATGATAAAACGTCTCCGTCAAAGGTTGCAAATCCGTCTCTCCGTTATTGTTACCGTTGCTCTCCGATGCGTCGAATTGTGATGGTATGGTCCCGTTAGGAAAGGCTTGGTAGGTATACGGCGGTAAACGGCCGTTTCCGGAGACATCGATGGCTATGTGCAGTGTCGCTGAATACCACACCGCCAGTTTAGAACTTGTTAGACCTACACTTCCTTTTTTTCCCTCCAAATATTCGACCGTGGGGCTGCGACTTACCGCCACCGAGGGGTGTGAATGGTTGTGGCGCATCCACTATCGCGAGACCAGGAGTGTAAATTTGTCCGTTAAGAATCACAAATGTTCTATCAGCGCATGAGAGTACTGGCAGTAACCCTAAAAACACAGGTAAAAAAGAATGTAGAAAGTGCCTCCGCATGGTGATCTTTTTGTTCCGGCTAGTGTTCCATGAAAAACCTAAGATTTGTCTTCTTCGGAGAGAGCATCGGGAAACATTTATTATTTCATTGGAAAGGACATAATTCTTGGAGATCCTGAGGGGCGTATCTGGGTTTTGTATCCCCGTGAATGGCGCAGAATGCTCTCTGGAGGTGACACTTGAACCGTGCAATCCATGTCACGGATAAACAAGTTTCAACAAGATTCGTTCCCTTAATCTAATTTTCATGACGATGTCTCCACTCTCAACGTCATGTGTTAAAATCAAATTGTGGGTTGATCAGAGTGTGTATATTTTGTCATTACTTACGTATGCGAGCTCGCAAATTTAGGGAGTTATATTTCTATAGCCTCGATTTAATTAATATTGATCAGAATCCATGGGTACGAAGCGCACTCTCTCCTTGGGAAAAAAGTTGGTGAGAGACTGGAGAAAGCTGCAACAAAAACAACACACTTTACGCAAGGCCTTCGAGAGATGCCGGGTTCCCAATTAGCGCCAAATATCCGAATTATCAGTCATGCTCAAACTTCAACCAGTTATGTCAATCTACCGTAACCCCATTCAGCATGGTTCCTAGTTTGTCGCAAGATGGCCTATGCCTTAGCGGGTATTGTGAGCAGTGTCTGCAAACACCATCCTTAGGGTTTGACGGCCTGAACTTATGAAGTGTTTTGAAGTTATTTTTGGATCAACAATGACGATGCTTATTTTTGGAGTTTAAATAATCGCTAGATGCTATCTTGACCTAAAGGGTTTCGTTCCCCTCTAATAGTTTCGACCACGGACAAGTTTTTTTTGGCCACCACTCTTTGGGTATAAGTATACGTATTAGAGGAAAATTGACTGGAATGTATATGAAGGGCATGCGTGAGAAATCAAAAGCGGAATGCTCTGAGGTATTGTGAGGAAATCCACTTGCTTTGGAAGTACAATATGAATACAAGGATGAGGGGCCAGGGGTTCGGGGAAACGTGTTTCGCCATATATGCACTTCATGCCTGGCCTCAACGGAGCCTTTGCTGCTGCTTGCGGAAAGTGTGGCTAGTGCGGTGGCTTGTTTCGTTTCAAAAGTCTTAGCAAGAAAATCAACGAAATACTTAGCATGTCAAAGCTGTAAGCCGTGGGGTAAAAAAACACCCCCCAAACATCTTAAAGGTATGTTATAGAATCTTAGTAGTTACGGGGACTATTCGAACAGAAAAATCTACCTGTACGAGCTGGTTGATGATGTGACCTTCAACCCATGGGCCCATGCATGTCGTAGTGGAGTGGAGAGCCTCATTTGCACAGCTAATGCTGAGTCTCAAATATTCTTGGAAGAAAGAGTAAGAATAGAATGATACCACCTAATAAGGTCATTTAGATCTCTAAATTAGATGATAACTAACTGTTTTTCAAGCTGATGTCGAAAGTTTCAAGTTTCAAGTTTTAAGTTGTGACGGCTAGCGTCTAGTGCAGGATCATATATCGCTAAAAACGAGAGCCGGCATGGTTTGTATGATATCCGATACAAATTAACTTAGTACAGCCGTACTAGTGGTCTGCTAGAAGAGCTCAGGTGAACACTTCGGCGTCGATTCCGAGATGCCAATTCCTCTAATGGGTTCTAAAACCCCCCGATAAGCCGTGGTAGCGAGGAGAAATCAATCCCCTTGTCACAGTAAACTTTTAAAAGTTTACTGCCAAGTAAGTTCTCGGAAGGGGATCCGAACTAGAGAAACACATTCAAAGCTAACTAGTCTCGTAAAATACATATGCCTTCAACCCTCGAAACAGTCCGCATATCGCCGAGGTGCTCTGATATTGTAATATGCGCGTGGAGCTTTTGAATCCCAGCCATCGCGCTTGGCGTAAATAAGAAATGTAGATTACCGAAGCGGTATCTTTGAGAGGGGAATTATAGATGTGTTTAAGAGTGGTTCGTTTCAAGCAATTCAGGGTCACTGGTAACGATGTTATGATGAAATGGGCCAAGGCTGCGGCGGCTCGGGTTGACAATCCTTTGCTCTTTGAATAGTATTTCCAAGTACACTTGTAAAAGGTGCCAAATGTATATAATGACTCGAGTTTCGGTTCATGTCGTTCTCTTTCCTTCCTCATCCTCATCATCAGGCAGTGATTCGAGCTTCAGTCTCTCACCGATCTTTCTCTTCTCTCTCTCTTTTCTCACGGCTGCGCCGTCAACTTATACTACATTCCTTCTCTTTCACATCAAAGGCAATTGATTTGCTTCTCTTATCGTATTCGACTTCTAATCGTAGCCATTGCAAATATTTCCTTAGTAGATCTAAGCAACAACTTTCTTTCTTGTATCTCCAAAATGCGTTTCTCTACTTTCACCGCCGCTATTGCCATTAGCGCTACAATCGTCGAGGGCCACGGCCTTATCACCAAGATCACTGGTGCCAATGGCGTCGTGATGCCCGGTCTCTCCGTCATTAACGCTACCAGAAGAGATTGTCAATCTAACGAATGTGGATCACAGAGAGATTCTGCGATTATTAGAGGTGCGGATATGGATGCTGGAAAGGCTAGTCCATTAGGTCGAACCCAGGGAGTAAGTGAAGCCATTCAACAACATTAAGCCATAACAGACAATAACTGACAGATTATTCTAGGGTGGTCCTGTCATTGCTGCCAAAATGGTTGCCAACTTTATGGGCACCTTTGTCAACGGTACTAGGAAAGCTGGCGTGTTCTCCCAAAACGCCACTACACAGGTTGTCGAGGAGCCAACTGGTCCAGCCAACACTACCCCGAACGCCCAGAAGCGTGACACTTATGAGCCAGTCAGCTTTAATGAGGCTATTGCTCGAGGTGCCGCTTATATCGTGAAACGTGCTAACGAGATCTTGAAGCGTGCTGGTGCCGTTCCAAATAAGGCGGCGACCACAGACAAAAAGCCCGCTTCTATTATGGCTAACGCTGGTGTCGATTCCGGTCTACCCACTTGCTCTGACACTGGCGTGATTACTATGACGTATCATCAGATCAATGGTGATGGAGCAGGCCCGCTTGTCGCTAAGGTTGATCCCTCTTCCGGTGGAACCAATCGCACAGCCTTCGTCGAGGCCAAAGTTGTCAACAACGTTCCTGGAAATGCTCAAGGTCTCTCCAATAATGTCATGACTGACTTTGATATCACTGTCCAACTACCAGATGGTATGGTTTGTAACGGAACGGTCGCAGGGGTTACTGGTGTCTGCATCGTCAGAGTTAAGAATCCCAATCCCAATGGTCCATTCGGTGGTGCTGCTGCTTTCATCCAGAGCGCGAAGTCGAGAAAGAGAGCCTTGGAATATCTCGAGTTGAGGAAGAGACATTTTGCCCGTGGTTACGTTGCTCGCAATACTCTTGTGGAGACTAAAGACGACTAAGCGGAGGAAGATATTTGAATTTCGACAATGAAAGTTTTCTGTTCTCCGAGGTTAAAGCTTGGCTAGCGGTGCTTTTGAAGAAGCGAAGGTTTCCTCTCACGAAAAGGTTGGGTAGTCGGGTGTTTGTGGGCTTGTCTGTATCTGTCTTTTGAGGTATCCGCTCGCTTGTACTTCGTATTTCGGTCGATTCCTTTGCCCTACTCCAACCCATTTTGTGTTTTTAGTTTATCTTCCCTGTTTACCGGCTTTAGTGGGAACGACTCGGAGGACGATAGTAAAATTTTAAATAATATTTAATCACACATTTTCTCCCCTCGGATTTCCTTTTTTTTTCTGAATATCAAGATACAGGCCTTCGAAAATAAGATTCTCTCCATGCACCTGTTTGTAGTGTTGACACTCAAAGAAGTGGGTCCAAGTCGAGTTTAGTGGCCTGACTTGGGCAGATGAGAGATATTTCAAGAGATCTAGATTTCTGCTCACGTCGACAAGGATGTACAAACTGCAACTGTGCGACGGGAATTGAATAGTTTCCGGCTATCTCGAGCTCTGCGAACGGGACACATACGAGTTCTGGTTTTCTGGCGCTGTGAGTTCCTTCAGCTATACATACAGCCTCCATGCATACACGTAGACAACCTATTGCGGTAGCCAATTGGAAAAAGAGATGTGAAATTTCCACTTTCTCTTCTTTCTGTCTTTTAGCTTCGCTTTAGCAGGGGTTTCGTGAGCGAAGAAATTTTTGACAGGCGTCAGAGCGTGTCGGATTTAATAACCGAACAAAACGAAGCCACTGGCCCGGAGAAACGGTGGTCAACTTATGCATGCAAGAAAGACTATCAGCGCGAATTCCCATCTTCATGTTCCGAATTTAGAATCGAAGAAGCCTCAAGGGGCGTTCCAGACCCCCAAAGATCTCAGAGATCCCAGGGCTTTCGGTTGGCTCGACTGGTCTAGAACGGCGCCAGTGTTCGTTCAGGGTTTTCGATGCAGCCGGTCCCTTACTATGAGATCCACACCACTCGCCAAGTCTCCCTCCAAACCCCTGGTATGACTTTAGTTTAATGCACTCAGATACGAAAAAAAAAGACATCTGAGTGCTATTTTCTAGGGAACCGTTGAAAAAAAAAAAAGAGCGACCGCTCTTCACTAAGTAATCGCGCTAGCTATGAAGGTCGCCCTGCTCGCACGGTCGCACATATGAATTCGAGATGGGGTTGATAAAGGCGACTTGACAAAATGTGTTCTGTATTGTCCTGCAGCCAAGTAAGTTAGTCCATCCTTCTATGCATATTTTGGTACCCACACGCTGGAAATCCCATCCGCGAATCAACGATGTATCGTCACACGGAATTTACCTGATGTGGGCAGACTTCAAGAGGAAGTGCTAGCAGAACCCCATCAGCTGATGGATTGGCTCAAATGCTGAAAACTGCTGAAAACTGCTTAAGTTTCTGCATTTCTTTTCTTCTTTTTCTCCGCAGTCGGGCAATGCTTACATACTGCCTACCTAGGTACCTACTGGGTTAGAACAATTCTCTAGCACCAGCCGATGTACTTAGATTGGGAACCACCTCGACCCGCTGAATCGGCGCTACCGAGGAAGCTGCATGCTCAAGCAGATTTACGAAAAATAAGGGTCCTCGATCCAGCCCGTTAAATGCATAACTGTGAAGCAACCCCCTCTTTATTCAAATATCACCCTGCTATCGAGTCAGCGCAGGAGAAACGATGTTCTATCTCTATGCTGTCATCGAAGAAACCATCCCTTGCAGTTGTTTCATGGCGCAGCATATCACCAATCGGATATACTACAAGTCTGAGAATATATACGTATAAGCGCACACACGCAAGATCACGATAGATCTCGTATATAAGCGATTATCGTCTCCCGCCTCTCGATTTCGATATCTAAGTCCTTCTGCACTGAAGATCACTTCCCGATCTAGAACAATCCGTTTTACCTCATATTCACGAATCATATGGAGACTTCGTACCAGTCGTCGAGTTCAAATTCTAGTTCGATGAACTCGTTAAGGCCATTGCTACCACGAGCGGAAGGCTCGCATGGCCCGAATCCGTCAGACCTATCGACTGGAAAGAGAAGAAAAGCTAGCAATGCTTGCACTGAGTGCAGGTCTCATAAAACTAAGGTCAGTTTGTTCTTTGTTTCAACCCATTTTAAATATGCTATGTGCCCCTGTTGTAGAACGACGCATAGACTGACATCGAGAACGTGCGCTTGTATTCTTAGTGTGACCAAGGCGTTCCCGCTTGCTCTGCTTGCCGTCGGAGAGGTGTAGGTGAATGTGTGTACATACCTGGCAATGATGGTAGGCGGCGGGATCCCGTTGAGCGACTGCGCAGGGACAACGATATGATGAAGCTGGTTTTACAGGCAATCAAAAGCTCACCAGCCGACGAGGCAAATAACATTGTCGAATCCATTCGTTCGGACTTTTCTCTTGAGGATTTGGTGTCTCTCATCCAGAATCGTGGCAGCGAGCTGTCAGAGGCCTCGCCTTCATCCTTTACTTCGACGTCGAATTCCGCATCTGCGGATATTGACAGCCCTCCAAGACGATCTATCAGATTGCATAGTCCTGACGTCCCCGGATATGGGGGCCACTCAGAACGACAATCACATTACGGAGAGCCGGACCTGGAGCTCCCCCCAATAACGAATCACCATAATCATGACCACCGGAGATATCGATCGACGCCAGGGGCTAAGTTACCGGTTTTTGAGGCTCTAGCCGGACATCCACTCGACGACCACGGTTATAGAAGATTTCCGCCTACCTTATGACTACCTGAAGTGAGGGGAGCAGATTTTTGGTCGCCAGACTTTAGATTTACTTCACAACAACACCAACGGTTCAATTGATCAAGCCCGAGGCAGTGCAGCTGCAGCGCCATAAACTTGAACACGCGCCGCGCATGCATTTAGCACAGTATGCACCCGCTGGACTTTGCAAAGCTTTGCTGTACAAATAAAAGTCGTTTTCTATCGACAGATGGGGTAACAGCGTCCAAGGAAAACCGTGGTCAATCACAAATGGAGGTTCAAACTAGCATCTGCAGGTCTGAAATTGGGTTCGAGTGTTTTCTCCCGCCTAAAGCTGCACTTGTGGGACCAGTTGAGGTTTTGAGCGCGCACGACCGTGGCTAGAGCAAGCGACAACAACAGTTTAATAGATACCAACTGGATTTGCAATTCATAACCACGCACGGCGACTTCCATGTTTTTTTTTACGATTTTAGCTGGAGTTTCTCATGGGGTTTTATTCATCACGTTCATGTATAATAGTATTGGGGTATAATATATATATTTTCAAGATCAAGTCAGAGGACCAAATTGAGGGCTCCTGAACCGAGAAAAAATTCTTGCGCAAAATAGCGTACTAGAAAGTTGACTTGCATAGTTATGCCCAAGTGCACTCCAAATTAGAGTGTGGCGACGGAGGTCTTGTTTGTCTAGAGCACTCCATCGGCCGCCATTAAACTTTTGTCCGTGGATGGGAAGCTAAAATCATGTCGCCGGAAAGTTCCGTTTTCGAACTTGGAGAGTCGAGGCGTTATTGGCCCTGGCGTCGCCGCTGTACCTACGAAGATTTCAAATCGGGTTTCCGCCTTATTATCTCCATTCCTAGTGCCATAGTGGTTAATCCATGTCTGCAAACCGTTGGCTTCGACAATCGAATCGACAGTTGCAAGTACCAGCCTCAGGCGAGTTGGAATCCGCTTTTTCAGCTCACCCGATACGACTCTTGAAATCTCAAACTTCTCGATCAAGAGATTTCTCATGCTTGCCATCTGCAAGCCACATCTATGCTACGAAAATAGTCTAGCTCCGCGGCGGTTTTGGCATTTTCTTCACGAGTCGACGCAGTTCCGACTCGTGCAGAGACGACTGGCCCAGCCCCAAATTACACGAGTCGAAATCTTGGGACATCATTCTTGCCACTGGCCGATTTAAAGCATTTGTGGCTGTGTCGCTGTCTGGAATTGTTTAGTTCACAGATCGAATAAGATATAGAAATTCCAGCAAAAGAGGAGAGAAATATCGAGAGAAGCGGCGCGGTCTCTGCAGGGTCTGGGTCTCACAAGATCTGACAGGATCTATCGAGATCTCGATTGTCGACCTCCGCTGAGCCTTACCAAGACCTTGGTCATGAGCACAACACACCATTTCCCAGGCCTTCCCCCAGACATTGCGGAGACAAAGCTGCTGACTACTTTGGCCGGAGATCCGAAACCGTCGTTTCTGGTCCAATCCCGACCACGCCCTCCTTGCCGGCCATGGCCAGTAAGTTGGTTCAATAATGCGTCGCGGACTAGTCTCCGCTTGGCTAGAGTCGAGTCCTGGCCTTCGTTCGGCGTCGATGTGCCGATAACGAACCCCTTCGGCAGTGATACACCGAGCCCCTCGGAGAATTGCTCGGAGCATATATGCATTACTACTCATTCCCTTGCAAGCTATGATCATGACTTTCACATATGGCTCACAGAATGCTTGACGAATCCTGATGGTGGCAGGGGTGTACCGTATTACACTTGCACCAAGGGAATTTTCTGGACGACAACAACTCTGAATATTGGGAATTCACAGTATCTGCAGTTTACCGGAATACCGCTTTCGTGGAGGTCGTCTGCGCACGACGAACAGAAGGGAGCTAAACGGTCGTCAAGCGAAATATCAGCGCAGACCTTGAACGATGAGTTCAGTGTTCTCTCAATCGCAAGTCATTCACCAACAAAGGACTCTGGTGGGAAGAACTTCACAGTTCGCCCATTTCATCTGTCTCGGAAAGGGGATGCCTTGACTGTTGATATACCAGATAGTCCGAGCAAAGGGTTGAACAAAGCGGAACTGGAGAAGAAACTTTCGCAGGTCACCCGTCCAAAAACTGGTAGTCTTGATTTTACTGGTTCGGACCCCTCGAAATTTCGTCATAGGTTTGTCAAAGAGAACGATACACGAGTCACTGTCGATTTAGAAGATACAATATCTGATACATACAAAGCCTCGAAGCTTTCTCCCGAGTATCTAAAACAAGCTGATGGTAAGGCGTCTCGCTCTAAATGATAGCTATCATACTGGGCTAGCTACTGAAGTTTTGGGTTGTAAACACAGGTATGATCGATTGGACTCGAGCGAAGTCAAGTGAGCTTTTGCCAGAACATCTTCGATTCATACGAGACCATGATTGGGCCAGCAGCCCACTCGGATCGATCGAGAATTGGCCTCAGTGTTTGAGAACTTCGGTAGTTCTCATGTGTGCATCGTGCTTCCCCGGAACTCTTTATTACGGCCCCGAGTACGTTCTAGTCTACAACGAAGCGTTTAGAGTGATGATGTCTAGTGTTCATCCATGGAGTATGGGAAGATCCTGCCGGGAAGTATGGGGTAGTGTGTTCGACGACCTTCTTAAAGGACGGTTCGCGAGGGTGATGCAAGGTATTCCAACATATCAAGAAGACCACGAGGTATTTTTAGTCCAGGGTGGGAACATCGAGCAGACGTTTATTTCCTGGACGATGAGTCCAGTTGTTGACGAAAGTGGTAAATGCGTCGGCGTCTTCAGTCTTTCCGCGGATCTTACAGCTCGTGTTCTCGCTGCGAGAAGTTTCCAAATGTTTGGAGAAATCGGAACTCGGACGAGCGGAGCGACTAATAGAAGAGAGTTCTGGGACAGTTTTCTGGGTGGGGTGCAGACAAATGAGATCGACGTTCCATTTACTCTGGTATACTCTAGAGTTGAGAACTTCTATGAGAATTCGAATCACCCAGATCCCCAAATCAGGAAATCAAATCACGACTTTATAGTCGAGTATGAAGACTCGTACAACATCCCTGAAGGGCATTTATGCAGGCCTCTTCGCCTTGACCTCAGCGAGTCAGACGAAGGATTTGCTGCTGCCTTTAGAGAGGCATGCAATCATGATGTTTTATATCTGAAAGAGGAGGATCTCGTACCTCATCATCTTCTCGAAGGCCTCACTTCGCCGTTTGATGACCCTGTCACATCAGTCGCAGTCTGCCCAATATATTCACATAGTGCTACTGATGAAATATCTGGCTTCTTTGTTATTGGACTGAACACAAGGCGGCCCCTCAATGACGACTATAAGCTATTTGTACAACTACTTGCTAGACAGCTGTCCAGCTCTCTTTCCGCTAGCTTTTTCTTTGAGACAGAAGTTCGCCGCAGCGAAAACCTAGCTAGGATTGCGGCGATGGAGAAAGTCATACTATCAAATCAGTTGGCAGCTAAAACATCTGAGGCCAGAGCGAGCGAATTCAGATTCAAACGGCTTACAGAGGTTGCCCCGGTCGGAATATACATGTGTGATCCGGTCGGGAAGGTGACCTTCGTAAATGATGCCTGGTACGACATTACGGCAGTCCCAAAGGACTTCGATTTGCAAAACTGGATCCAATATGTGCACCCGGAAGACCGTGATCTGCTTCTCGACGGGATGGCAGAGATAACAGAAACTCAAGAACCGATAGCGCAAACATTCCGATGGATAACACCTTATACAACCAGGGATGGCCAGATAACCGAAAGATGGACACTGGGCATGAGCCAGCCCGAATTTTCTGAGGATGGTACCCTAATTGGATTTATGGGAGTTACAACAAACATCTCTGAGGAAAAGCTGAGGGAAAAGACACAGAAGAAGCTGCTGGAGGAGGCGAGAGAGCTTAAACGTCAGCAAGATGTATGCTGCGCCTATTCTGATTTTCAGATCGCTTCTGTTGACACCGTTACCATAGAACTTTGTGGAGATTGCTAGCCATGAAATGAGTAAGGTTCCTACCTAGTTTCTGCACGAATAACATGAGACCTAAGACGACTCATTTACAGGAAACCCACTCTCCGCGGTCCTCCAGCTAAGCGACAGCATCATTAATTCGCTCTCAAACATTAAGAGTTATTACAAAACCTTGAACCCAGATTTTGAAGATGAGATCACAGCATCTATCGATGCCGCACAAACTATACTTCTGTGCGCTAACCATCAAAAACGAGTCGTTGACGATATTCTCACGCTATCTAAGTTAGATTCGGCTCGGCTTATCGTAACACCAGTAGATGTACAGCCGGTCGCTGTCGTAAATGAGGCAATCAAAATGTTTGAGCAGGAATGCCTTCTACATGATATACACATGGATCTAGAGGTGGGTCCGTTCTCGTAGCCTATCTCTGCCGAAATCATTCAGTAATGTTTATAAAAATCCCTGACATTTGGCGATTGAATTCAGGTAGATGATGAATATCGAAGTTTGTCTGTCAACTGGGTCAGATTGGATCCAACGCGGCTCCTTCAAGTTCTAATTAACCTCTTGACAAATGCCATGAAATTTATCAGGTCGGAAGCCAATAGAAGGATTATTGTTACTTTGAGTGCTTCCATTGATACGCCAGTCGATCCGGAGGGACTTATGGTCTTCCCTTCTGTACGAAAGACGAATGAGGAAGTACAGCCTGGAACCCTCGAGGCCACAGAAGACGCCTTTTTCTTGTCATTTGAGGTGAAAGATACTGGGAGAGGGTATGCCAAAGATCTCTCAATACGAAAACTCATCAACGAGGGTATCGCTTACAAATGGTGATAGATTGACCGACGAGGAGAAGAGCATGCTATTCAAAAAATTTAGCCAGGCATCTCCTCGTACCCATATTCAGTACGGAGGTAGTGGACTTGGTCTTTTCATTTCTCGTGAGCTTGTCCAACTCCAATCTGGTGAGATTGGTGTTCTTTCAGAAGCAGGTAAAGGTTGCGCATTCTGCTTCTATATAAAGGTTGGAAGAGGTGAGCCACAGGGTGCTGAGCTACCAATTTATGCGAGAACAATTGTCCCAGGTAATTCCACGAAGCAGAGGTCTGGAAGCCTGTCACCACCGCTGGCAACCGCATCTAGGCCTGCGAGTCCCGGGCTCTTCGCGGGAACAGATATCCTAAACAAAGGTCTACCAGAGAACGGAAGGTTAGAGGGCTATAAAGTCCTACTAGTCGAGGACGTAAGTGATCAATCCGGTTCCGCTAACGTGGATGTGGCTCTAGGAAGCTATATGGGGAGCTCTCTGTTAACTTGCGCAACCCAATCGTTTGCAGAACCTTGTGAACCAAAGTGTGATCCGGAGACAGCTCACCAAGCTGGGCTGTGACACGCATGTAGCAAATCATGGACTAGAGGCTCTCGAAAAAGTGATGCAATCAAAGCTCTACATGAAAGCAGCCGACGACGCCTATGATCTAACCGTAATTTTGATGGATGTGGAAATGCCGGTTATGGATGGCCTCAAAGCTACTGGGGAGATCAGGAAGCTAGAAGCCGAGGGATCGCTATTACGGAGGGTACCAATCATAGCTGTCACAGCAAACGCGAGGCCGGAACAGATCAAACAAATGGAGGAAGCTGGAATGGATGGCTTCCTTAGCAAACCCTTTCGATTACCAGACTTGGTGACCAAGCTGGAACATATTCTGGAAAAGAAATGGACACAAACATAATGAAGGGTAGTCTAGAGAAAGGACATTGACTTTGAGTTTATTACTTGGATGTATTTCTGTAGGTGGTTTGGGCCCAAGGCCCAAGTGGGTTGATGGGGTCAAGCTGGCCAGCCCCCGCAGCTGAGAATGTGGAAAACACGTTTTCAAGTTACCATGGCTCGATTTATTAATTAGGGTGAGAGTAACTACCTGGACTCCCACACCTGCATTCCAGACTTTTGGCTGTCACCCAGGCGAAGTGTTTCATGTGATGTCTGTTCTACGAGATCAGCTGTCACGTAGTTCCTGAGGAATGATGTCAAATTCATCGACATTCGAGTTTTGGTTCAAGAATAAAGCAGTCTTAAGCGTATCTGAACCTAATGCGGGAGAAGAGAATCGGCCGACATACGCAATTCACCCCCATAATTGCGGAGGCACTGCCTCTGTTTCTTTTATCTTTTACCTTTCTTTTTCTTTCTTTTTTTTGTTGGCGTCTTCCCGTGCTCAGGATTTGGGTGTCTTTTTTTTTTTTTTTTTGACCTCGGTAGCTACTATCCGTATGTATCATAGTCAAAAGATTCCAAACCGAAGCGAGTGCCAATGGTTTTTCATTGGTAATTTGTGGTGGTGGTACAATCCTACTATTGGTCGGGCCAACTACGATACTGGCTGATACTGTGCATAGCTATGTGGATCTGTAGACCCTCTTCCCAAGTATGGAAGTGGAGCCTTGCCACTAATTCACGGAAGTATGTTCTCACTCATTCCAGAGGGAATGAATTAGGCATACCAGCTAACCTCGCCTTTTTTGTTCTTGGACTTTTTCGAGACCATATGAGCATTCGCTGTGGAGTCAGATCTATCTTTTGTGGTAGAGGTAGCGCTAGCTAGTACAAATGCGGCAGCATCTCTCGCTTCGCAAACTCGTACTGGCCTATCGCGCGAACGAACTAGTCCCAGGCACGTAGGCTGCAAGATAGATCATAAACTAAATTTTATGAAAGGTTTTGTAAAGCGAATCTGTGAATGCTTCGGAAGGGGAGGGGAGGGACAAAGGATCTTGTACGTCTTAGAAGAGAAAAAGTTGTCCCTGAGAACTATCTGGCGTATTTGTCAATGAGAGCTTCGGTTAATATCGCGGAATTATTTCGAAGCGGATGTATATCCCCGGTTGAGATTTATTCGATACAATTGTACGAAATAGCAAATACAACCTGATGAGGAACGTTTAAGCCCTGAAGAGTATCGTGACTAAGCCTACTTGTGATTTTCAATTTGGCTCGCGATATTTGGGAGTTGCCTCGAAATGTCCTCGGCATATCATCGACCAATTACTTAGCCACGAGACCTTGGACACGAACCGTAAGCTAACCGTATCACTTTCAGATCAATAGAGTACCCGAGATTGGACGAAGGATTAGATAAAAGCTCTTATAGGCATATTTATCACAGAAGCGTACATTCCAGGCCCAGACATGAAAATAAGAAAAATGATGTTGAACTGAAATAAACAGTAACAGACTTTGTCAGAAAGTCTTATCAATCCAAGAACTCGATGACAATATTAGCTAGCTTGTGGAAGAACCAGATAGGAACAATTTTTTGAAGGAAAACATGATAGCCATGAGCGTGAGATTTCTACTAGTTAGTGAAACGATAGAGAAGACAGACACTCTATGGGACTTGTATCCCTTTGTCTTCTGACACAAGTGGAAAACAACAACAGATGGCAAGAAAGTGGCATCACATATCTCAGCATGACATAAGGCCAATGACCTGAATGGAACGGCCGCGAACAGCTACCCAGGCTTGGACAGCCTATGTCGTAGTGGCGAATGTTGGGAAGCGGAGAAAGAAATACAACGGAAATATTTAGAAGAAAACATAACATAAACAATATTACTAGAAGCAAAAGAGTGACAAGATAGAAATCAATGAGCGTTAAAGAGACCCAAGGTTAAATAAAACCATAGCGTTGTATATGTGAGATGCGGCCTTGAAACGTTTATAAACTGATAAACTCTCGAGAACTCCAAAAGAAATAATACAGTACATATAGCACCCATTGCGATATACCAGAAGCAGGACAATCAGATGAAAACAACGAGAAATCTCCCTCCAAAAAAAAAAAAAAAAGGAAAGAAAATGAAAGAGACAAGGAAGAGAAAACGAATGAGCAGCAAAAGCATAAGGGGTTATTTGTGATCAGATAATCTCACCGTCTTCTTCCTCGTAACCGCTGTAACTTGTAACTGGAGTTGTCGCGGTGGAGTGAGAAAGCGAATGAGTTGGAATCTCGTCATGAGGTAGGCGTCCAGATCCTGACTTGAGATCCCTCTCAACTTCGCGCCTGGCGTTTAACTCCTTCCATTTCTTTTCGCATGATGTACCGGGTATCTTCTCCTTTCGGCCGTATTCAATCATCTTGCTGGATACGATTTCCCAGTATTGTTTGTCAAGCCATTTCTTTGCATCGTCAAGTAGCTTCTCCTATTATTGAAAGAAAAAAAAGAATGTCGGAGCATAAACCGGCCAATATATGGCCAGGTTAAGGCGCACAGAGGAAGCTTAGTTAGCCACTTGCTCTTATAAGCATCGGAGGTTGCCGCACTGGGTAGCACCGTGTGTGTGGGAGGTAAATTTGATGGTGGTGGTTTACATCTTCAGGACTCCACTGTCTAATTCGCTCCTTAATCCTTTTGAGGCGCATTTGCAGAGCCGGAACGCGGTGACTACCCCGCCCTTCTTCCTTGAAGCGATTGACAATTTCTTTCCAGGGCAGCTGATCTTCGTCCTTGAGCTTCATCAAGTACCTGTCGTCCTCGGAGAGTTGCCAAGGCTGAGTAGCTGACGACTTTCTCTTCTTTGACGGTTTTTGGATTGGTATTCCGTCTGGAGATGACCATTGAGGATATGCATCCATAGTGCTAAAATCACGCTTCCTGTATATTGGGTTCGGGTCTCCATAGGGCTCGGTCAACAAGCCTTGTGGATGCCCAGTAGGCACGCCGTCGATATGATGCGCGTGAGGCGTCAAGTAAGTATTAGGCCCCGCAACACTGGTAAAAGGAGTCGGATGGCCTGGGCCCATACCAGGCAATGCCGCGATGGAGTATATCGGTTGAATATTATGGTCATAGTCATGCTTATGGTATGGGCTTCCGTGACTGAAGATCGTAGACTGGGTTGTCTCATATTCTGTTTTGATGTCGCCTGGTGGGGGTGCATCTGGAGAGTTCTGGTGAAAAGATATTTGCGGGAGACTACTCGCTGGATTGAACAGTCTTCTTTCGTTAGACTTGAGTATAGTGCCTGAATGTGTGCGATTCATGGCTGGTGGTGCGAGAGTTGTCGCTGGATTGGTGGTAAAGCTTGATGGTAGGCTAGATGGGTGGCTTTCAGAAATTGAACCGAGACCATTGAATTTAAACATCTGGGTTGAGATTTCCGATGGCATAGAGCTATTCAGGCTCGAAGTTCTCGGACTAGAACTGTAAAGGCTTGGGGACCCGATGGAACTTGGTGCGTAATGCGATTTCCTTTGACTGGACAAGCCGGGTGACACATTGGAAGCTAACACGTTCATTGGAGGTACTTGCGGCGGTGGCGCCGGACGATAGAGGCTGTCTCTGCGATCCGGTACGGGAGGGGAAGCGGATAGATCGGTGCGATAGGACGGATAGGGGCTTTGCTGATTTCCTTCCAGGCCGTTTTCTATTTGATAAGTTACGGGGCTCTATATGGAAGCACACATGTGCACGGGTTAGCGAAATGAACATCATTACATGTAAATTGCCTTTGAACAGAGCGGAAACATGATTGGGTAAGATATTTCAGGTGGGATATGCACATATGCAGCTATCCGTGGTGGTGGTGAGGGTGCGGAATCAGTCACGGGCGATGTGACGATACAGCAAACCACGGCAACAGGGTGACCAGAACACCTGTAGTGACCTTCATGTATTTGCATATTGAAAGTATCATTCTTATACCACAGTTGACATTGAATAGTGGTGGTGACGATAGGTACTTTCAAACAGGTAACAGATATAATTATATAACTCAAGAGGCAAAGATATGTTTGAACAAAGCATTGAGGAAATGGAGAAGAAAGTTTGATTGAGTTGGCAGTGAGGAACAGTATAACGTACCATATCACTGTGCTCAGTATGATTTATGGTATACCAGCTGTGAGTATTGTTGTTGTAGTCTGTTCCATCAAAATTCTCGTGATGAGGAGTGGGAACTGGGCTTCTATTTGAGTGCCAGTCGACAGGTTGCCAAGGTACGCAATAATGGTCGTTCCTTAGAGGTGGAGATGGCAAGCTAGACTGCCTATGAGAGCCGATATGATTTGCCATCTCTTTGCTTCTTTGAACTTCTCGTTCGAATTTTCCAAAGCTGTTAGTATGCTCTTTTTGGCACAGCTCTAGGCTTAGAAGCGTCGAAGGAAACTTGCTTTTGCCCCTGCAGCAGTTTCTTTCTTTCTTTTCTCCCTCAAATAAGACCTAACTTCGAAGACAGGTCTTGTTTGAAGGTCGCTAAAAGGGTGTTTGGAAGTGGGGAAATGCGTTATGTTGGAACAGTAGTACTTCTGAGGACACCGGAGCTGTTATGGAGGTTGATATTGACTTTGGGGGAAATGTTGTGTCTTTTGTCCACACCACCAACAAACAGGGGATCCGAGTAAGGATATAATAGACCTTAGAAAAGAAAAAGAAGGCGGAGGTTATGCAAGGTGGAAGTTTTGGAAAAAATAACGTGGACAGTTGGAAGAGGTTAAACAAACAACTGCGTCGTTGAGATAGAAACTTAATGTAGACACGCAAGCGCGGTGCCTGAGTTTAAAACTGTATGTTGCTCTTCAGATATAGCTACAGTTCAAAACGTTGTGTAGAAGTTTCGGCCAGAGATAGAATTAGTTCCTAGAAAAGAAGCGTTTTGTTCGATTGTTGGTTGTTTGCAGTCAAATGTTTGTACACTGTTTTTATGATCTCGGTTTTACGGGAGCAAGGACAAGAAGGTCGTGCATCCTAGCTGCAAGCCCGAGTTAAAACTGGAGAGGCGGGAAACAAGAATAGAGAAACGGGAAATCGTGAGCGTCTAGGTGATTGAAATCTAGAAATCTTTGCTTTTATTTCTGGGAATCATGGTACTTTGGATTCGGATGGTCCTTTCCCTCTACTTTATATCGCCGGACGCTTTAGTCAAACGGCTTGACCGCCTTTAGTCTCGGGACTATCTTTCGTTCTTGATCAAATCCTGGGAGCAGCTTTGGACACAAGAGCAGCCTATATGAATTAGATGGGCATAAGTCTAGGCATGAGCGCAGGTACGTCCCTAGACATATTTAATTGTTGACGAGGAGGCATGCGGATGTGCCAGTGGTAGCGTATGGGGCACAGCTAGCGAGAGCGTCCACCCTTTGAAACCTTGTCTAGTAATTATAATACCGTTGCGCTAGAGCCAGGCTAAAAATCAGACTGAAAGGCAGAATTGATATGGGCTCTGCGATCGTACAGGTGTGCAAGGGGGAGGGGGTATGTTATCGATGAGGTGCGAGTAATAGCCCGCGTCTTGTTATTCAATCAAAGAAACCTTGCTGCAATCGCTCAAGGAATGAATACTGTCATAGTGGACAAACTAGAAAGGAAGTAACCGAGTACAATGCGGTGCTTGTGTCAGAAAAGAAACCATACGCTAGCTTTTGGCATTTCAGGGCCCTTGAAAGGATCTGTGATCAAATCCCTCTAAATCTCAATAAGAAAATACGCAAGCAAGAAGCAAAGAGAGAAAAGTTTACATGATTGATTTCTAGAAAAATGGTTACAAGCCGAGAAAATTAAGGATGGCTAGCCTGAACGTATACACCAGGTTCATGTCGTGCCCCTACGCTAGGCTATCAGATATGCCTCTCACCCCGCCCAGGGAAAGAAAAGGCACATGGCTGTTGGTAGGAAATTTCAGACATTCAAGCCTGTACCCAAGTTTGAAACTAGTGAAAAGGAAAAGAAAAAGACTCCGTAGAGTCGACGGATTTTTCCCGCATGCAAATTGTTGTCTAAAATGAACAGGTAAGAATTGGGGAAAAGAAACATGATCCCATTCGTAACGTTCGACCTTATGCGTGTGCCGCAGGTGTTGGTTTGGGTTTTATCTTTACCCTGTATGGCTGATGCAATGTAGGCGCAGAAGAGGCCGATGATCCTCCAAGGGAACATCTCAAAGTCAATCCAAGAGCACGTATCTTCCCCCTGGATTCATACGGGCCAATTGACGTGGTTTATTTCAACCAATAATATAGTACCACACCTCCTCTCCATTTCATACATCTTGATTAGAAAGCTAGCACGTCCATTTGGTGCGAACCCGGGGGGAATGTGACGGATGGGAAGTATCTTGCACGTTGGTGGGGGAGGCCGAATCAACTAGCCAGGCGGTGGTCTCTAAACTGGCTACTAGCCAAGGACCGTGCGCACCGGAAATGCACCATTATTTCTCGTCTCCAAATTTCGCAAGCTGCAAGACATCAATCGTAGAAACACAACATAAGGTGTCGACATTTGCCAAACGGGTTTCAAGCGGTTTCAGGAAATGCGAAAATAATCTGTTATGGAAGAATCATCTCGGGAAACCATTCGAATTAAACAAACATTGTTTCTTAATCTATCACGACGTCAACCGTCTTTGAACTTGACATTAGTAAGTCGGTCATGTACGTAGAGTAAGATCCGTTTCATGGACGAAAGCATGTTGAAATGCAAGGTTGGGAGGTACCCGTTACTTCGCTAGTAAACTAGGTTCGATATGCGAATACGATATTAACGGGCAACCAGTCAGCCGACGGGGCTGATGCATTGGCGTTACGCTAGTAGCTGTCTGGCAAATATATTTTAAAATACGACACCCCCAAAGTCGAAGCGTGTACAAGCAGGTATGTATGTAGACTGGTCAAAGCAACGCGGGTGGGAAGGAATTAATGTGTTCCAAAAAACAAAGGGAAAAAAAAAACAATTATAAGCACATGCTGTTTAGGTACCACACTTGAGGCGTTTACTCCGGGTTTGCTTTTTGTAATGGCTGGAGATAAATGTCAATCAAAGAATTCCGATTGAGATGGGTGGTATGAAAATGGGTTGGTGGCCACTAATTAGGTTGATGTGGTACAAGCCGATCTTGAATATTTTCAGAGATAATGGTGTGGTGGGTATGAGCTATCCCACATTCAGGCTATCCGACTATCCCCGGCACCATTAATGGTATCGCACGGCTTTGGAAAAAAATTCGGGGTCTGAAGATAACGGTACGCTCCTCAAGTTCGAATTTTCAGGTGGAAGGTTCCACACTCTTAGATATAAAAATTGGTCTGGAATTTTGGGAGGTTGCCGCTTTTGTGCGTAGACAATTGGTTCTCGGCTATAAAATTGCCTTGCGTGGATCTTCTTTGATTTAAAAGGCAGGGTCATAAGAAGGATGGAACCGCTTTACCTTTGGACGAGCGTAACTGAAACTCCGACGCCAAATGCTGTTCAGTTACGCTGCAATGACGGATCCGAAGATCAGTCTAGCATTCTAGATGTCTCTACCATGATAGCCCGTGAAAAAGCATCACCGCCAAGACGCTAGCTCAGCCTGGACCGTCAGCTTGAAAACATCCTGGTTTGCTCGTTTTCCTCCAGCTCTTTACTTTGAGGAGAGCGACACCAGGTTTGTCAAGCCATCTGCGAGAGACGCTGCTTGGCGACGATTTCTCCTGAGCGGATAATTGAGCGCTCTATTATGGCCCTTGCGGCTAGCAAAGCCGACCAGCCCTGCGTCAATTTCATCTAGTTCGATGCAGCCAATACAATGTCAATTCGACGAAAGAAATAGTACGCGGATAGGTTAGCAGAAAGGCCGAATACGCTCGTTGAATGCTGAGTTTCCCGTACCTCGCATGCATATTTAGGTCGTTGATGTTGTGCTTCGCTTGATGAAAGAACAATTGCGGTACTGCCTAGGTTCTGCGTCACCATGATATGTTATATTAGTCGCGCAGATGACGAAATGGATCTCACCCTCGATACCGTGATAGTCGCTAGCCGTTGAGTATGCGGTGTGAGTGCCCACAAACGGGTTCCTTCGTGCTCTCATGCTGATGAGCAGGCTGCCCGAATAAGCCGTTTATCCCCATGCCACTTCGACTTTTAGTCTGTGTCCACAGGAGTTTAGGCAATCCGCGACAGACCAGCAAAAAGGACCCGTTTCCTCTCACTCTGAGCTAAGGGGCCTCTATAGATCAAGCTCGGAGCCTGCAGTCTTGGCGCGTCTATAAAGGCTCGTCTTTTTCGAGCTAGACATCAATCTCATAAAGATGTTCGACATGAATGTTCGTGGGGTATTCATCTGACTGGGAAGTTTTATTTTCGAAGGAATGGCCGGGGTAGCAATGGAAGCGGACCTCGAAAAACTTGGCCGAATTAAAGACCCCGGTTCCTAACATCGCACAACATGTACCGTGTACCCGCAATCGGGAAATTTGATCTGTCACATCCACTGGTCGTGAGATGCCTTCCCTTTCGTTTTTGTCATGGGGTAGTGGGAGATCTAGATCTTTCTCGCGGCGTGTACATTGTACACGGGTAAAAGACATCGAGAAGCGAATGCGGTGGATACAGACATGGAAAGCTCGTCAGAGACAAGCGAATGTACTACCTACCGCCTGCAGGCCCAATGCATGCGCGCTGTGGATCAATAGGCAGTATGATCTTTTTTGAAAGGGGTTTCGGTTCCGGTATTCGAGCGCATGGGTGTCATACCGTCCATGCACGTTCGCATTTCGAATGCCAGGGAAAAGAAAGGCACACGGTGGTGCTTGGTTCATGTCAGAGCTGGAAAGATTTGGTGTAACTTCGCCAAAGTCCCCCAATCTTAGTTATCAATAACCAACCAATCAGTTTCCAGGAAGCTAGCCTGCAGCCCTAGATCTGTGCCACCTCAGATGGCTTTTTCCTGAGGGAGTATCTTTGACCTGGATCCAGGCGGATGCCGCCTTCTTCTCTCGGCTCCAAATGCCCACCTGCACTCGACGGTCTGCTGTTACATCACGCCTGAAAACCCCGGGACACGATTGAAACATGGAAACTCATCTCGAACGAACGAACGAACCCGGCGCAGTAGCCCGCCAAGAGATCATTTGGTTCCTCATCTGGGATCCCGTTGGAGGGAGAAGGGCCATTTGTTTATCACGTGACCGAAGCGTTCTACTCGATCAATCAATGGAATGCGGATCCAGACAGCATCTGTTCACTAAGAGCAACCCAGCGGTGTGATTTGGTCAAATTAGGACCTTTTTTTATTCCTTTTGGCTAGATAGCTGTTCAAGCCGTCCCGATTCCAGCGTGCACATATCATGCCTGGAAATTGTATTTGACTGAAACAGACATTTCCTTGCCTCCCTGGCACGGTCGACGCTAGTAAGGAAGACAATGCCGATATCTGCTCCTCGCCGAACCGTGGTTCAGCGCACTGGGCCTCATGAGACTCCTGCTTTCGGTCGAGGGATATTCGCAGGTTTTGCATTTGCGGCTGCGCATCGTTGAAACATCGAGAGCTCTAAGGGGGAAGAACTTTCCCTTGCCGGAGAATCATGTGTCCCAAAGGTAAAGCGGATATCACCGTCATTATTGTACCGATTGCGTTCAGGCAATCAATCTATCGTCTATATACAGAAAAACAAAAGAAACGGAGTAGAGAAGGCGTCCTGATATGCAAACTCTGCGCCGCTATCCGAGGAAGGATCCCACAATTTTATCTCTCCCTTTTCTTTAATGCAATAAAGTGCAAACCGGCGCGTCAAGCTTGTCTCGCCCCTTCAAGAAGTCAATCTCGAGGATGAAGAGGTATCCTAGAAGGTCGCCTTCGAGCTTTCGGACTAAAGAGCCCGCAGCAGCAGCCGAACCACCTAGCGATTTCGAGCGGAAGCACCCGAATTAGAGTTGACCATCAACGGCGGCGCGAGCGCAAGAAGTGAAACTTACCGGTGGCAATTATATCGTCTACCACTAAAACCTTTTGACCAGGTTTGATGCCGTCCTTCTGCATTTCGAACCAGTCCTCCCCGTATTCTTTGACATATTTTTCGCTGACGCACTCACCAGGCATCTTTCCCCTCTTTCGAACAGGCACAAAACCCGCTTCGAGCTTTAGAGCGAGCGTGGGACCGAAGAGGAAACCACGAGCGTCGAGACCGACAATTACATCGGGTCTCGATGGGAAGGCCTCTATGACTTGCAGGACTAGGGCATCGATGAGCTTTGTGTGAAGCTCAAAGGAAGAGAAAAGTGGAAGGATATCTTCGAAAAGGATGCCGGCTTGCGGGAAGTCAGGATATTGCTTGAGCGCGCCTCGCAGCTCGTCATGTAATTTGTGTAATTTCTGTGACACGTCGGCGGTTGCCATTTTTTTTTTTTCTTCGATTATATTTGGTCTAGCGTGGTCCTAACAGACGAACAGAGGAGAGGCTTGAGCGGGGGATCAGTATCACTACAGCGTCGTTAACCCGCGGGGACGAAGCTGGATATTGGGCAACGATACAAGAATGTTGATAGTGATGGTGAACTGTGATGAGAGAAATCCCCTCGTCTGCTCGCCTGTCAAGTGGAAGCACCTATCAAGGGATATCAAAGCAGGGGCCGAGCCAGCTACGCTAACTTGGTAGGCACCAGATCTGTAAGTCAGGGGAATCCACAATGATAAATCTAGTTACCCAAATGCTGCGCGAATTATTAGCACGGGGGGATGATTGAACACCCGAGCGGGGCTTTGGATAGAAAAGGTTAGAGATGCAAGATATCGGGACCTCGTCATGAGCTGACTGACTTCCGATCGGTCAAAATGCTTAAATAAGAAAACCGAGCGACGGTCAAATTTGCGGATTTTTGCAGAGGGAGCTGAGCCACAGCCGTCGCACACGCTGCCCCTCCGCACCAGCCACCCCGCACCAGCCACAAGCAACGTCAAAAAATGCGCTTCGATGGAACGTCGAACGTCTACGACCAAACACCAGGCCATTGTTCTACGGAACATGTTTCTTGCTATTGTCTCATGTAACATACCTGCATTGTTATACCTCGAAAGGATCTCTCATGACTGGGTCGAGCTCTCCGGCGCGCCGTGAGTAATTCATACCCATCCATCCCACTTCGTTTTCGGTGCCCCGCAGCCAACACCACAAAAAAAAAGTCGCCAACATTCATCCCATCCGTCCATCTATCCCACATCGCAACCGTCGACATCTCCGCCAACGGTCTCGTTGAAACAACTTCGCCTCTGCTGCTCCGCTTTACCTCGAAACAGACTTGAAACCTGTTACTATCACCCTCGCTTGAGTCGGTCCTCCGCTCCCCCACAGCCACTATGGCAGAGCTCCAAACCGAGGTGCTCCAGAAGCTGGACGCCGCCCCAAACGCTTCCCTCACATCCGAAGATTCATTTCCCACGGTCCCATTCGCAGCGCTGAAGGCTACACTCGACTCCTTGCAATCGAAAGAAATGATCGTGTATGAGACGAGAGACACAGAATACAATATATTAACGCCGGAAGGAGAGCATATTCTGACGACGGGGAGCCATGAGGCGAAGGTGTGGCAGATTGTTCACCGTCTAGGAGAATTTAAGATTGGAGATCTTGCTGTAAGCTTTGCCGTTACTACCTACATCCCGGTTGGTCCTTCTATCATCATCGGCTATCTAACAGCTTCAAATAGCGCCAGCCAGAGTTCGCGAACGACGTCAACGCTTCCAGAGCTGGCCAGGCAAAGGCTTTCAAGGAAGGATGGATCAAGAAACACCCCGAGGACAAGACAAAAGTGATATCTGGGGTTCGTCATCTATCTGTTTAGACGCGTCGGAGACCGCCGTTGGATTAACAGAGTCTATCAGGTGGATGAGATCAACGACCTCACGAGACGGGACATCGAAACCATTTCTAAAACAGGAACTCACCCAGAGAGTAACACGGTGGCGGATTTGAAGAAAAGAAAATTGATCTTGCCACAAAAAAAGATCGCCTTCACAATCAGCAAGGGTCCCAAGTTCGCATTGGAGGTCTTGAAAGAATTTACAGACTTAGATGCTGACATGCTACAGAGGTTGGAGCGGGAAATCCGAAATCATTCTTCTATTGTTGGAGGCAACTGACATGCATGGTGGTGTTATAGTGGCAAATGGCAGGAGGTTACCTTCAAACCTTACAACTTGAAGGCGCTGGGAGCACCTACTATGTCGGGGGCACTCCATCCTCGTAAGTTGTTGGCTTCCCCGTTCCAGGCTTCCCCGTTCCAGTGGTCGCAGACCCCGGCTTACCCTCTCCACTCGGACAGTTGGCAAGGTTCGCCACGAGTTTCGTCAAATCTTCTTCGAGATGGGGTTTACAGAGATGCCTACGAATCAGTAAGTTGTGCACCTAGAATCGCAAAGGAAATTGGAATCGGTCGTAGAGGATTGCTAATACTTGGGCTCATCGCCCCATAAGATTCGTAGAGTCCGGTTTCTGGAACTTTGATGCTCTTTACGTACCACAGCAACACCCTGCGCGTGATATGCAAGACACCTTTTTCATCTCTGACCCTCCCCTCGCTGATATGCCGCGCTCCGAAAACGGTGAAGTGTTAACAGAGTATTGGAACAACATTAAGCATGTACATGAGAATGGGAAGTTCGGTTCCCTGGGCTATCGTTACCCTTGGCAGGCCGAGGAATCTCTCAAGCTGGTTTTGAGAACCCATACCACTGCGACATCTGCTGCAATGTTATACAAACTTGCTCAGGACCCGAGGCCTGCTCGTTACTTTTCCATCGACCGAGTTTTCAGAAACGAAACAGTCGATGCAACACATCTGGCAGAGTTCCATCAAGTCGAAGGTGTCATCGCGGATTTTGACTTGACTCTCGGTGATCTTATCGGTTTCATGAACGAGTTCTTTGGCAAAATGGGTGTCAAGCAACTTCGTTTCAAACCCGCATATAATCCTTATACAGAGCCTAGCATGGAGATTTTCAGCTGGCATGAGGGGCTCGGTAAATGGGTTGAAATTGGCAACTCTGGTATGTTTAGGCCGGAGATGCTGGAGAGCATGGGCTTGCCCAAAGGCATGAAAGTTCATGGGTGGGGGCTCAGTCTGGAGCGACCCACTATGATCAAGTAAGCAAGCATTCTTACCCTATGTGACGTCCTTCATTTGTCTCGCAGCAGCTGACCCGCTAACGACTTTATTTCGACGAACAGATATGGCGTTTCAAATATTAGAGAACTTTTAGGTCACAAGGTCGACCTCAATTTCATCGAAGGAAACCCTGCAGTCAGGCTTGATCAGGAGGCATGAAAGGGTTCCATTTTGACTTCCTATCGATGCCCCTGTGCTTCAACGCAGGGCCTTGTATCTCCCATAGCATTTTGCATGCTCTTGACGGTGTTAAATATGATAGATTTAATATATCCATTTCATCTCCTGAAGATTTCTAGTCCCTTGTGCCATCAGCATCGGCAACCACGAGAGTAAACTTGCGTAGATGAAGTCCTAAGCTCGAAACGACGTTCAGTAGAAACCGGATACTAGACTTTCAAATGACCATAAAGTCCGAACCCTGATTACCATGAGCTAATGACTTCCTTGGATATGCCAGAGGATCTTGAAAATCCAAGATCAGGCATCGTGCCTGTATGCAAGTTGGCGCCTTGTAGAGCGGCAACTAGGATATGTCACTCAAACGGGATGCGTCAGTCCAATCCTTTGGCGAGCGTAGACCAGAAATACTTAGCCAGTAGGTAATATAGCTTAGCTTGATTGCTCATCCCACCTAGCGATACCGTTTCGCTTCATGTGACTTCTTGGGGGGTCTCCGTTCGTGTATGGACTAGAAAACCTAGCCACTGTTCTGGTACTTGTTAGTAATTCTACAGAGCAAAGATAAAGGAATTGAAGCCGCAAGTTGCGAAATGGTTGACCGCTCCTTTGTGTGTAAGTCTTGATCAGCCGTTTAGATCGTATACCTGCTGTCGAATGTCCTCCCTCGGACTTACCTCCCACATCCGTCAACCGAAAATGTCGCTGCCGAAGCAATTTTAAGAATAGCAAAAATTCAGGCCGCTAAATAATAAAGCTAGAGTACTATCACGCCCTTGGCCAGGGCAAAAAAAAACGTGGATAGCAAGCGCAGGTGGGGCCAAAGACAAAGAAAGCTGTTCGAGGGGTCGATTCCCGGCATTCAGGACCAGCCGTGTTGCATTTGCAACATTTGCAACAGGAATCAATACGGACAGATGTAGCTGTATCCAGGGTCTGGAGCGATTGATCTGGCCTAGCGCTACCATTGATAGCTAGTGGGTCAGGCTTTCATATTAAGATGGCTTGAGAAGCGCCTTGGCGTGAGCTCGTAGGCTGCAAAGTGCAAAGGAAATATAGCTCGAATAGGACGTTTTCGAGATTGGTTACCTTGTGAAAAGACGTGCCCACCTGGTTTCTTTCCACTCTCAATTGCATTTTATTGTCTCGTGTATTTTCTGTGGTACATATCCCGTTGATCCGGTCATCCTAGGCGCTGTTGAGTCGCGCAAGCTAGTCCAGCGACATAAATTTGGCAAATACCCTTGTCGGCTACGGTGTGCGAGCTGAGCTTAGCGTCTAAAACAGGGGTTGTCTTGCCCAACATAAGTCTGCTTTCCTGGGCCGTCTACCATTTTTCGTCTGTCGACATGTGTACTTGGATCAGAAAAGGTTACTTGATCTTCCATTTATTTCCTTACTCAACCATCCTTGCTGGTGCAGTTTTTCTTTGTTTGAGTCTCGTTCGGATATTTCGAAAAATATAGTTCATTCCCTCGATTGGTCAATCTAAAAGTCAAGTTTTTAGGTTCAAGTCTGGGGGTATTCAAAGCTAGAGCAAGAAGTGGCATGCCTTGAATTCAGGCACATGGAATCAATTATGACCTATATGATCAAGGTCCATCCAGATGGAACTCTCGTCTAGTATTCCGCGGGTGTCAAAGAGAATATCTTATTATAGTGATACGTTGTAAGCACACATCTACGGACTCCCGCTACAGGCTTTATTTGCGTGCCGCAGTTGTAAGATCATCCATTTTACCTGCCCGCGCACCTACGTACGATACAACGCTATAGGTGTAACAAACAAATCTTAAGAGGATGGTTGAAAGACTCCCGTCGTGCATGAGCTCCATTTCTGGTCCTTTGATATTGAAGAGGTGGGTTGATACTAGAATCAAATCGGAACACTTTTGGAGGCCTCGACGCGGCCGCACTAAAAATATGATTTTACAAACGCCGGGCGGTTTGTGTCAAAGCACTTGGCTCGAGATGTCACATAAAAAGACTGAGTGTAACACTGATCTTTAAATTTCCTGTGAAATATCTTTCAACGGCAAATGCAAGGTTCAGATATTGATACCTAATAGGAAATTTATAACGTGCATATCACGGCGTAGGATTGTCGGCCGGCTATATATCGCAATCGACTAACGCAAGATTGAATATTCGGATATTTGGTTAGTCAATTATCCAACAGTTCCGATGGGAAGTGTACATACCTGGTCAGAGCACGAAGTGCAGCTCATCTCATGATCAGAAATTCCTGGGGATCCTGTAGGAGCATGTCTCGCCTTTATGCTAGTAGACCGGGCCTATCGTTTACTTAAGGAGTTGTTTGAGGCGCGATCAACATCTCTCTCGCAATCAAAAGCGGGGTTTCCTGAAGGATCCCCCAGGACATGTAGACCCTTACCAAAGGTACAATTGTAGCCTTGGTAGCAGATGGGCTGTTCTGCAAGATATCGTGCCGTGCATTATGTGGCAGTCTTTTGAATACATGCATGTATGAACTTCAAGAAGTAGATCGTGGGCGGTTACAACAAATAGATAATATAGTTCATTGAATACGAAGTGCGAGTCGGTACAAGTGTTGTCTTTGGAAAGGACGCATATTCCAACTGCATACGAACATGTATGCGCATGCCTTAACGACAATATCTGGTCTTGATGCGAGATTGATATGGGAATGTTAATGGGAGTCGTTTCCAGTCTCGGCCATGCAGGGGAATTCAGAAGTGGCACATTGAAACGGTATTGCATGAGAGCATTGTCCTCGTATCTTGGCTGATACTACACATTGTAGTACTACAATGTTGCTAGCCTACCTCGTAGACTAGCAATCCGGCGTCAAATTAGTCTCGATGCTCACTGAGGAAAGAAATAGCGAGTTAAAGGTGCATAAACCTGTACTCTGACAAAAATTAGAAATATGATTCTGCTCTCGTCTCAATTCAAGGGGTCTCAAGCCTATGGAAGCTATCGTGAAGGTATTATTGTGTTGATCACCATGATAGAGCGACTGAAGGCGATCGTCACAAATGTGCAGCTTCAACAGCCCTCGGGGGGTTTTGGTCGTCGATGACCATCATGGCAAGAGGCTCCGTGTATCGAAGTCAATCCCTTAAGGAGGTTTATAACCTTAGATTATGTTTATCAATCTCATCCTTAACTTTAATCAATGATAATTATCTGTTCTCGCGAAGCCACCATGAAACCTTTTGTCATGATGACCAAGGGCTTTGAAGGCTGTTGAAGCTGCACAATTGTGAGGATCGGTTTCAGTGACGAGTGCTCCGCGTGGTGTCTGGTTTACGAGACCAAATTATCCAGGTTTCCAGACAAATTAAAGGCTGACTGAGGTATTTGCTTGAGCACACATCTACCTAGGTCTAAGATAACATCATGCATACCAAATCGGCCCCAAATTGTACAGTATTAATGCTAGATGAGGTAACGAACTGACGTTGACCAGACTATATCTCTCCTCAATGTCGACGTTTCTTTGCCTACTTTGTTTAACACCGGAAGATCTAAGCAATCAGACAGTGGTAGGATGTATTTTCGCTGCAGATATAATGCTTCCTTGGTGCTTGAAGTACCCCCATTGCATAAATCAGGATCGAGCAGGTAGACGCCTAGGTAGACACCTCGTATTAAGATACTCGGTGTTGAAACTTGCATCGTGTACGTGCCCAATTTGGAAAAACGGGATTCGATCTCTAAAGGAATCTATTTCATTCTTTAAACCTCCAAAGATAGTGTAATATACCTAGTTCGTGTTCACAAAGGGTTTAGTTGGAGACGGGTTGTGGGTAGGGACATCCAGAGTGGTTGCAATGCCAATAAGATGGCTTGAGCCAGCGCTTCGCGTCTGCCGTTTACACTAGTTGAGCAATATATCTTGACATTTAGGATGATTTGTTACTGCATAAGTCCCATTGGTATTTGGAGATAGGTTCGCTGCCGTCTGAGGAGTTTGGAGACCGTGTAGCTGGGGGTGTCGTCGTGGTTCACAAGCATGCTTGTGCTATTTGAAAGGTCAACACCAGTGCCTTTCCTATATCTCTGATCCACAGACTAAACCTCAACAATACCATCTTCATACTCTTCTCGCAACTACCATTCCCAATAGTCAACCTCTCGAGCATATACGAGATACGTCTTGGCGGAGGTGTAAGCAGTCCTCCTGATAGCACCCGCAATGCAAGGACCCAAAAGTCGCAACTCTACTGCCCAAGCTCCAATCATGAAACAAATCGCGGTAAACACCCAGGAGAAAGACCCCTACGCATCAATTTCAATCGTGGAGAATCATTACCTCCCATCTCGCTCCCTCAGTATCTTCGGTGGACAGATTATAGGACAAGCTATTCTCGCGGCTCACGCCACTGTTAATGAGCAACTATCAATTCATGCGTTCCACGGAAATTTCATTGACAGAAGTATGACTAAAAGCTTCACAATCCGCAGCTTAATGACATGATGGAGCGAGTCCAATCGTGCTAATGTGGAAATTAAATTAGCCGACCCTTCCCAACCGGTCGTATACCGAGTTTCTCCGTTGCGAACGGGCAATACCATTGCAAATCGCCTAGTCCACGCATTCCAATATACGCGACTTGTTTTCATTGCTACCGCCTCGTTCCATATATTTGAGAAAAACCCTGTTCTCAAGTCGGATTGCTCGATGCCGAAAGATTTTCCAAAGATGGAGACGATGGACCCAGTCAAGCGAAGCGACTACTATAGTATGATCTTTCAAGATGGCATGAAAGAGAATGACGAGGTTCTTCTGGATGCGATGACGGCCAAGCATAAGATGCCTATACGGGACCAGGTATCCGCAGGTACGTTGGATGATTAGTCGGATAGGGGAGGAATTATATTGATGTCTCGTCTACCAGTAAATCTCCTCAAAATGAAAAGGCCTTTCCAAGAAGCTCCTAATGCCCCCATTGATGAAATATGTAAGGGAACAAAGCTGTAGAAGCTTCTCTTCATTCTGGATGCTTGGCCCACCTGACCGCAACAATGTCAATGGTAGATCTCAAACCAATCCATCAGTATATACGAGTAAACGGACAACTGCCTAACGAGGGTAAATATCGTGCAGCAGCATTCGGTATGGTCAGTGACGCATTCTCAAGCCAGCTGCCGGCAGTCACGATCCCTCATAAAAATGTAAGTAATTCTGTACAAGCAGAGGATGACTGACCGCTAACACGAGCCGAAAGCTTGCATGGATCACATCATTAGACCATGTTATTTACTTTCATAGACCGATCGATCCGACCGAGTGGTTGGCAGTCGAGAATAAGGTCGCCATAGCTGGTGCTGGTCGGGGTGTTATTGAAATGAGGTATTGGAATGAACGCGGTGAGTTGGTCGCTACGGTAATGCAAGAGGCAAGTTTAGATTCAAAGAAGGATGAGGCGATATATATTTATAGCGGCTGACATTGGAGTAGGGTATGTTTCGCGGAAAACCGCAAGCGAAGCTCTAAGCCACTGTCGAGGAAAAACAAAAACATTAGGGTGATATAATAGAAACCTCGCCTATGTTTTCTCAATATATAACGCCGAATACTACTGATGAGTTTGGACTTTCTTTCTTATATATCGAAGATCTTCGATTAGGCACAATGTTAAGCTGGACGTGAAATGCTCGATTCTGTCTTCGGAGGCTGTTCAACGCTGGTGTATATAGTAGTGTCGTAGGTTGCCAGCTTGGTTGTCTCAAATTCTCAAAGTGGTTTCAAATTCTCAAAATGGCTTCGTTACCGAAGTTGGCTAAATAAAATAGGATCGTCTTTTAGATCAGGCCAGAAAAGTGAGTTTTCGAAAAGCATCTACTCTAATTTGTCAATAGTCGACTGTCTGAAAAGAAGGAAACTTTATATAGAAGGTAAAAAAGCGAGACCGGTGCTTCCGAGTTAAGTTTGATCCGAATATTTCATCACGGGGCTAAACAGCAAAATATTCTAGTAGCAAGTGGAGGTCGTTCTCAGACTTCCCTATTGCATGGTCTCGAAATAACACGCACTTGCGTGTTGTCCTATCATTCTCTCATGTCGAAGTCCCAACCTGCCTAAATGAGAACGAATCATCACCAAGGTGTTATCTTGCCGAGGTTCTACGTTTTAGTGGATTTAAGAAATTACTGTGATATTTTGTCGGGGTCTGCCTCTACTAGTAAAGGCAAGTATACCTGTGGTGCATGGTTACCTGATAAACATGACACAATGATCCAACACTGCTTATGGTATTTGATCGCTTCCTTTCGTGATAAGCTCTTTAAGAAGTTTCTTGCTAAGAGGACTTGAGCTTATAGAAAATGGAAACTTTGGTCCGTAATACACAGGGTCCCTGTATATGAATGGGTGCGGTCTCAGGCCCCAACAAATCGAGAAGGTCGGAATATTTTCCGCAACGTCATACAGAGGATCGACGAGCAATTCCTAGGGCACCAATCACTATTATCGGAATCCGCTTGCTCTTCACATTTTACCAAACAAGAAAAAGCTTGTTTATTTTCGCGAACTTATTTGTCGCTGTTTCCCAGGCTTGGTGCCTGGAATAAAACAAGGTTAACACCCGAATATCAGTGCGTCTTAGAGGAAGTGAGAGATCCTATCTTCGGAACACAAGAATCTAACGAACAAAATCTAGGTTTTGGAAGCCCATGCAATGTAGATTCCGTCAAATACAAGTCTGATAAAGCAGTTGAGATGACCACTTGCGTTTCAGGCCGATGTCAAAATTCTTGAGATCAGCAGGTTTGGCTTCTTTCATAGCTGATATCAGCTCATGATAACAAAAGAGGCTTCTGTTTCTTACAAGCCTTTCGAAAGGCCATCAGAGTGCGTCCTTGGCACTTATCAATGATTATTTAAAGACTTGGAAAATTCCTGAACTATAATTCAATTCGACTCGCTGGAACTTCATAAAAAGCTTAAGGCCTATCTTATACAGCAAAAACATTTACGCCCAAGAACAAACATAATCTATACGGCTAGATTTTAATCTCTCACCAATATGCGCTTCTCAATCATATCTAACTTAGCACTCTTTGTCACCCTGGCTACGGCATTTCCTCATCTCCGCCGCCAAGATATTCCTACGAATGGCACTGTGGAAGCTCCAACAATTGGAATTTCCATGGGTTGTACAGTTATGGCAAATGCCTGTAAGTTTTATATCAAGACAGAGCCATGCAGCGAAGAATGGGTTGCAGATGTAGAGAGGTAAGCATTCAAATCTCCCTAGAACCTCGTGTGAAAACTAATAATAACATTTGAGAAAAGGTGTATACCAGAAGCGTGTACCGGTCTCCGCGAAATGGCCATGAGACCGTGCCAATCTCAAGAAGATCCCGAGACGGAAAACCCGCCGTTCTAATCACAGAACCCTTGAATTAATAAGCACGTACGGACGCAGTTGTATGGTTAGAAGACTTGTCGCGACAGTGGACAGAATTCAAGAAGAGCATCGGGATATGATTTTGTCAGCATCGGACGCCCAAGATCTAGCCAAAGTTATCATTGAGAGAGGGCTTCAAAGATAGGAGTGCTTAGTACCTTCATACGTATGAAGGAAGGAGGATTTAGCCAAGAGATCTCAAGTGTTAGATGTAGATACCAACGAATAATCAAATTATTACCAGCTTTTTCCCAGCGCGTAGCATTGATAAATCGCACACTAATTATCTGAAGCTTACTTTTAACCATTAATGCAACGGGACTTAACGTGTAAGAAGCATGTACACACATGCTTTTCGCTCACCGTGGTGTCTTCAAGTTCGCAAAGTGTGTTGTTTGTTGTAAAGGACCCACGAAATTTACTTTCACTCGAAAACAACGTCCTCCGCGTTCAACGACAACAGTACAAGACCGCCTGACCGCCCAAATGCCATCCTTGAACCGATAAAGATATCGATACCAAACCAATTGGGTAGTACCTACTGCCTGTCATGCCAGCGAGGCGACGTGTATGGGCGTCACTCCGACCGCGAACATGGCGACCCACATTTCGACTGCCGACATCGCCTATTATAGTATTGTTGCGGGAAAGATACTACCACTCACTTGCATCCGGCACTCAGCACCATCACGCCCAAGAATCCCATGCCCCTCCTCAGATCCTGCCAGATAGTCCAGAAACCGCTTCAGTAGTGACATCGCCCGTTAAAATGCCGCGGAAAGTGGGCAGCTCATCTACTAAGAAATCCAAAGCGACCGCAGGGCAGGACTTGAGCCCTGGAGATGGAATGGTAAATGTGAGGAATGGTACGAACACAGATGTCGGAATTGATAGCAATCGCGGTCAGGACATTGTTAAGCCGTTAGAACCACATAGAAACCCCCCACGCCCAAATGCATGGGGTGCTTTGATGGATCTCAAAACTGGATGGATCAAAACTTTTATCCAAGACTCTGGTATCGAACCTACATTGGATCAGTGGCGGCTCCTTTCAAAAAAGAGCGACGTTTACCGCATCCCGCTCACACGGAAGGAATTTGACGAAATTGTCAGAGGAGCGGATCTCTCTGGAATTCCGAATCCCGGCCGGAAATTTCAACCGCCTCAGAAAAACACGAGCCGTTCAATACTCCAGAAAGCGGCCGCTTGTGTCTTCAAGATTCCGAGTGGACAAAAAAGTGAGTCTGGTATCACTTCGAATTCTCGCGACCATGGAACTCCACAGTCACCTTCGGATGATGCCGTATCATATGCTGCCTTTAATGACACCATACTAAATGAACCACCATCGGGTATCATAAGAATACTTCGAAGACCAGGCTTCCACGACCTGAGACTCAAATATTTGCATAACTTGGTCAGGAGAGGGTTTCTGGAAGGTAAAATACGCGCAAGTGATAATGGCGATCTTTCTGTCATCGACGAAAATTTTAGCCGATACCTCGAGACTGTCGGGGCCGGAGAAGCTTGGATTAATTCGTATCACTTAAAGCCAGGAACAGATGAGGTCTATTTCACACATGCCAAACGTCGATCTGGAAACGGAGACCGGACTTTCCGATCCCCTGACCAAGAGATTGGGGTAGATGCGTTGAGTTTGCAAAAGGAGCAAGCAACTGGCGTGCAGATCGAGTTTACGCACGAGATCCCTTCGGAACCCGCTACACCGGCCCTCGAAACGCCACAAGTCCCTCCTCACCAGATCCTCGCAGAAAGAGATCACTTGGGTAATACCGAAGAACCTCGGCCGGTGGACGAAAACCTAGCCCCCAAGCCCGAGTTCGTGGAAGCTGTGGACGAACTAGTTTTCGGTGGCCCAGGAGAAGACACGGCTCCCTTGGATGCGCCAGTGGATCTCCTTGCTTCAGAACCAACTCCCATCACCCACCGAAATCCACCACAGCCGCCAGAAATAGAGGCCGAAGACATTCCTGCAATCACACCACCAATAACGGATACAAAAATACAAACTATCCATCCTGATACGCCGCCGATAACAGTAAAGTCCAATGACCTCACAACTGAGGCACACACTCCGGATTCGCCAAGCAGAGGCCTGAATATATCTTACGCGAAGGATGCTGGCGTTTCTATCCCACCCTTTAGGGAGAAAGAACCAGTTGCGCAAGAGCAGCCAAAATCGACTGCTGAGAATATAGCAGATTTAACGTCTCGATTACGCCCTCAATCACCACTTCCGGTTGTGACACCACAAGATGGGTCAAGCATGGAGCTTCAAGAAGCGGCCCCGGATAGTCTCGTAGAAACAGAAGAGATTACTCAGACGCCCCCTGGTGACGAACAAATTCAATCGTTGGATTATGAGAACACTTCAAATATTCTCCCGAATGAAGATACTCCACCTACTTCCGAAAGTTTGTCGACAGGAGATATTACATTGCCGTCTAATCAGCCGCCAGCACGCACTATCATCATAGATGACAGCTATGAATATTTAAGGCGGAGCGCGGCAGGTGTGCTTCCTGAAGAAGGGGAACACGATGAAGCAAATAAGTCAGCTAGTAGCGACCCATACATGCCTCAAGTCTTGCCGCGACGGTCTAGAAGGCTATTTTAAGGCCACATACAAAGGATCAATCACCTTGATAACTTAGCCCATCATCCTCGACATATGTAAATACCTGGGTAATTCACTACTGCTAATGCAAGACATTAAAACAAGTGTCGGTGACATTATATCAAAAGTGTAGATACCAACTTTAAAATCAATCAACGATAATAACTACATAAAACGTGTTTCTCAACCATTTAGGCGTCATGTTTTGCCTCGATCTCCTTCTCAGTAAGTATCTCATCGCTCCCGGACCTACCGTCTGTATGTGGAATTAATCCCAGTTCTGCATAGATACCTTCCAATCTTTGCCTTTCGGCGAGAGCGGTGCCAGCCTCATCACCAAATACCTCATCATCTCTTCAAGGGATAGGTTTTTCGTTTCCGGGACAAGGAAATACACAAAAATGGCCGCGAAGGTGCAGACCAATCCGAAGAAGATAAAAGTGCCATACTTGGTGTTTTGGACCATGTCTGGAGTAGCTTGTCCGATCTGAAGAAGTAAATTTTGATTAAAATCTTGGACTCTCGGAACGATTACTCATTTCGACTTACGGCAAAGTTATTGAGCCAATTAGAAGATCCACCAATTGAGACACCTTTAGCTCTTACACCGAGTGGGAAGACCTCAGATACAAGAACCCAGGCTCCAGGACCTAGGATTGGGTTAGAAATTAGCAACATTTTCTGCGATCGTTCGATAGGGCTGTCGCTTACCCCAAGAGTAACCGAAATGGATCTCATATATCCACACGAAGATAACGGCAACCCAACCAGCGGCTCGATGGTTTGGCCAATCATTACCAAAAGATCCGAATAGCCCAGCGACTATAAAATGACTGACTGCCATGCCAAGAGCTCCAGTGATAAGAACCGGCTTACGGCCGAGCTGATCGATCCAAAGCACTGCGGGGATAGTGGCCAAAAACATGGCGATGCCGCCTACACCAGAAGCAAGTAAAGATGTTGTATTAGATGTCAATCCCAGATCTTTAAAGATGAAGGAGGCGTAATAGAGAATAGCGTTGATTCCGGACCACTGCTGGAAAATCATGATCCAGATGGCGACGTTTACTCTCTTGAACAATGACTTGTTTTTGAAGAAGCTGAGATACTCATGAAGTCCCAACAAGAAGTTATCTTTAAAGGTACCGTGCTGATATTGAGGGAAGTTGGCTTCGGATGTGCGAACTTCGAACAAATGCTGAGCTTTGACTTCAAGGTACTCGATTCGTACGAGTTCATCAGTCTCGGGGCGGCGGCGCAATTTCGCAAGAGTTTCGAGACACTCTTGATCGCGACCTTTCTTCATGAGCCAGCGGGGCGACTGTGGCATAAAAATGATACCGATGCCGAGGACAATGGCGGGGACGAGTTGGATACAAATAGGGATAAGCCAAGAGGCATCCGACTGGGTCTCTCCAGTGCCACCGATGAAGTTGGTACCATAGCCAATCCAGTAACTGATCATAATACCGAAGGTGATGGCAAGCTGCTGCAAACTGACGAGTGCGCCGCGAAGCTCGGGAGGGGATAACTCGGCATTATACCTAGCTCACACGATTTGTTAGATTGATCGGTTGCTTCTAAGGGCAATAACCCACGGTTTCTTACAATGGTACGACCATTGACAAAGAGCCGACACCCAAACCAGTCACAAAACGACCACCCAAGATGTAATCGACGTTTTTCGCGCATGCTTGTATGATGACACCGATACAAAAGACAATTGTCGCAACCACGCATGCCCTTTTTCTACCCAGAGCATCTGCGAGGTAGCCATTGATCAAAACTCCAACCCAGGCACCAAGCTCGAGGATACTAAGAGATTGTTGTCAGTAGTCAAGATACTGGCAAAGTGTCAAGGCTTTTCCGGCGTACGCAGTCATGAAACCTCTCGCAGTTGGGTTTTTTATCTGTTCAGGATGCACCGTATTCGCGAATGCTGGCATGCTCAAAATCTGGCCAAACATACCCTGATTATCTAATCATCAAGGTCATGAGTATCCTTTCCCTTGCCCAATCCCCTTTAGCTTCAGAAACTTACATCCGTATACTAAGCCTCCAAGAGAAGCAAATACAGCAATTGCGAAGACATTTCCATTTTGTATCAAACCCCTGATTCCAGGAGGGCCTGAAAACTGAGCTCTCCTCTTCGAGAAGGCTTCGAATTCCTTGCCGCCAGCACCACCAACCATTTTGGATATCGATAAAATGCGGAACTTGATACCTCAAATTGAAACTCGCGAATCCAGAGCCACACTATGCAAGCGTAATTTGCTGTGTATCGCAAGCAATGACAAGCGATCGCGGGTCCCTTTTATAGCCCGTCACTCCATCGTAGCTAACACTCATGAAGTGGGGAGCTCAAGGGTGATTGCGGTTTTCCAAGAGACCATGGCAGGGCACCGCGGTCCCAAGCCGAAGGATTACCTTTACTCTCGGCTGTTAAATCAAACGAAACGTCGCATGCATACTTCGCTTCAAGTTTTTCCCTTGTTCATAGCTAGTTCATGACTACCCTCGTATCACGTCCATATTGTTGACTGATTGATTAGGCTAATATCATTTATATCCCTCCTTGCATTCGAGGTTATCGACTGGCGAAGCCATTGATGTCAAAGGGCCTGACGCTGGACGATAGGTTAAAACTTGTTGTATTGAAGATCATTTATAAGGAGGTGGGTCTCTTAAAAATGTATCGAAATATGGGGAAACAGACCAAACTCGCACAAGACCAAGCAAAGGCGCCACAAGCCGAATTGGCAAAACTCGGTTCCACACAAACGAGGATTGCCGTGCAAGATTTGGCGTTAGCGGGCCTTTTTGGCTAAACCGGCAAAATGCATCAAAATATAGCAATGTCTGGTAAAGCTCCGGCCATCGCACGAGCGGAGTTCAGTTTGCAGCTCCGAATTTTCCGGGGTTTATATATTAATGAGCAAATACGAGAGTGCATTTTTACGGATTTGTGGTTTTTGTTGCCGATTCGACCAGCCTGATATACTTCATTTGTCAGTCTGTGTGCTGTCCGCCTTACGACCTCCACCCGCCTCGACATGTACGGCCTACAAGCCCTTTGTATTTTTGGCTTGTGCAGACTAGCCTGTCGAAGAAACAGCGAAATTCAAATCGCAAATGACGAAGCAATCTAAAGCACCTCACAAAAAGCTTGAGTTGACAGGTGTGCCCGTCCCTCGGTTATATTCTTCAAACGACGATAAGGTTGTAAATTTGATTGCTTACTAGATCCTTGGTAAGCGGACCACCCCCACAAACTGTCTGCGAGGGGTTTATCCGACGCAAAATCAACAAACAAAAAAAAAAAACTTTAGTGTCATATGCACATCTCATTGTCTATTACGATTCCTGACTTTGTAGGGTTGGAATAAGAAATGGTGCTGTTAGTTTTGTGGGGACCGGTATCCAAGATCGGCAAATTTCTCCAGATAGCAACAATAGCTAAAGCTAAGCTTACGGGCCTAAGAATATTGATGTCAAAATGCATTTCGCATTTGTCTCGTAGATAAAAGGTTGATGTCAAAATTGAAATACCGAAATAGCATACAATCGGTGCTCGTGCTAATGCCAGAAGCAAACAAAATATTACACGTAGCTTGTTATTTGAATACAAGACTATATCCATCTTGAAGTCTCGGACGCCTTCGCAACTTGTATGTCCTTCAAAGCAATAATGAAAAGTACTTTGTGCACCCGCAAATTTAGAATTCAATGCTACATGCAATTCCTAATGCATAGTAGACTAACCTACTGGACGTGTGCAAACAATTAAACTCCAGCCCTCCAGGGATAATTAAGATTAAGAAACTCCCGACAGGAACAGAATATACGAGAAAGTTCTTGCCGTAGGTCACTAAGCTCAGGACCTTTCCATTTTGAGATATATATGCTGGCCACGTTATTGGGTCGGCGAATTTGAATGCGAAATGTCAATCCCGTCCATCCAGGTCCTGACTCTTCGCCCTTGACTCCTTCCTGTACTGCTCAGATCGGACATATACCCTGGAGGGTCGGAGTCGCCACTCGCGGCCCAATCGTTCATACCATCCGCTAGAATCCATGCCACGTCCATGCCAGACGGTGCCGAACTTAGAATTTCCTGGGTTCCGTATGTAGCAGGGAAGTATGGCTGATCCAAGACGCCGGAACCAGACCCGATGGGAGGTGTGACGACAGGACTATTCAAGTTGGAGACGATAGGCGCCGCTGTGGGTGTTGTGGGTGGGACTAGCGGTGGTGTATTCCATCATATCGACTGGCGGGAAAACTAGTCCCGAGTTTGGATCGATCTCAAGCGCAGTGGACGCAGTAGCTAGAAGGCCCGCAGAGTCGAGATCTTCACTTTCGTCAAATACAGGCAAAGCAACAGGCAAAATTGGGTTTTCGTCAATTATAGGGCTGGCATTGTCTTCTAAATGAAGGTTGCGTGGGTAGGGTATTGAAATAGAAGTTGTCTCATTGGATGATGGGGACTCGGGTGACGGACGCGTAGAACTAGGAAGCTCCAATAACCGTTGGTCGCGCAAGGGATCCGGTGGAGACAATATTGATGATGTTTTGGAGAGTATTATTCGCAGCGTTTGTGGATTGGAGGATGTTCGAAAATGAAGTAAATCGACGAGGCTTTTGAGGTAATCGACTGGCGTTGGCATCCATGGATTTGAGATAATCGCCGAAGACTGGGGAGATTTGATATTTGGGATGCAGAGTATGACATCTGCAAGTGAGTTTGTAATCTCAAAGAGCTTTGATTGCTATGGCGTATAACATAGTAAGTAGACTGGAAATATGCCGGGGATGTCAAGAGAATTGGAACTTTACCATTCCAGGGCCATGTGATTCGATGGCCCCACGAGAAATGTTCGAAAGTGTAGAAAGCAACTCCTCTGCGATTTTCAACGGAAACGGGAACGTCATGGACTCATTATCTTCACCCTTCATTTGTCGCGGCTGGTTCACAAGATTAGAGCTAGCAAGGTATCCTTGCTGCATGCTGACCTGCCAAATCAACGTCCTCATCCAGTGTTTGGTAACTAGCACATCCGCCTTTTGAACCTCGTTTGTATGTGTTTTATGTGGGTGGACATTTCTCAGGTTACTTTGAAGTTGTCGGAGATGCTGGATAGATGGAGCCTCGTCCAGGTTCACGTTTCTGGATGTCCAAGCGTCGATGACGGATTTGTCAAAATTGGCAAACAGGCTAGCAAGATTCATAAAGCTAGCGAGAAGTGGTTCCTTGTCGATATCAGGGGAGGGTAGTTTTATAGTTTTGTTTAAAACGAACGGCAAATCATGCACGATTGAATGACCTCTAGGCAAGCTCTGTCAGTATAAATCGGGCACAAAACAGAAATTTAGGCAAGTTTGGAAGCGTCATATCCGCTCGGCTTGCGAGTCCCGTCATACCTCTCTGTCACAAACAATAGCCAAAATAACCTCCGCCGCAATTCGGCATCCTGAGTTGAAAGCCTTGCATAGCCACTCTCTCTATCCAGGTTCATGATCTGAACGAACGTGATAGCCTCTCTAAGTGCCAATGAAGACGCCGGTGTTTTCCCCAAGTTTTCGTAGTAAACATGGAAGAACAAGCTCGTAAGGATGGCGTATATACCAGGTCGCTCCCGCCATTCGAAAAGCCTCCTAGCCCTCAAAGCCTCAGCAGCAAAGTGTTCAGAACTGACAATTATGGTCTTTGTTACTTGCGTTTCCGGGTCCAGATACTGTTGAGTCCATTGAGTGAGCTGCAGCTGTCCCATCACAGCCGAGGCCAAGGATGTCGCCAGAGCATATATCTCAGGATCGTCTGGTCGAGATTCCAGTTCGGCCAAAAGTGGTTCCCATTTCAATATCGGCCAAACGGGGTACAATCGATGATGATAGATCTCCAGGTAGATGGCCAACACCTGCGTAGGGTACTTTGTTGCACCCGACAGACCTTGCCCAAGACCTACACCATCCTGTTCAGCCTCGAGATAGGGATAGATAGGCGATCCTAGAGGTGTTTGGTCCACAGACTCCGGTTCCGTTTCATCGTCTAATAGAACAGTGCTGATCGGTGGGATGTGGGTATTGACCGGAGTAATATGAGGGCCGATTCCATCGCCGTCCAAATCCCCCGTCCTGTATTCTTCCTGGGTACGTTTGATGGCCTCGATTGTTCTGGCGGTTGGTTTCCGAGGACCCCCTTTGCGCAGAGCTTTAAGGAACGTGCAAGGAATGCCCGCTTTTGAACACGCTCGACATGGCTGAACACCTTCGCATCGAATCTTTCGGATACTGCACCCGTCGCATGCGCGCTTGGGCATTCTGGTCACAATAGAAAAGCGAGTGATGGGCTGTGGGGTCTTATAGTGCGAGCCCTGCTAGGGCACCGAGAACAAATTCGCGAAACCTAAGGCACAAAAGCCCGATAGTGATGTCAGCTGTGGAGTTCCTAGACATACGATAATGCTTGGGTTCACCGAGACGCCCCCGACGAGGCAGTATATACCGCGAAAGAAGGCAGGCTAGGCGTCGGGGAGGTGGAGCTTTCTGCAGGAAAGACCAATACATACTCTGGTACTCTTTGTCGAGGATCCACCGTCCAGGACGTCTTTTGCACCTTCACCCAAAACCATACACATCCAGTTGTGCTGTTTAACGCAGCGGGGAACCTTGCATCTATCCGCCGCCCATATGAGTTCGCATTCCAAGGCCGTGGAAGTTGAGAAAATTCGGATGGCTTGAGGCGTGCTTGCCGCAAACTACTCCCGAAGCCTGTGTTTGCTGGAGTACAAAATACGGTAAAGGAGTCGATACCCTCGTGGGCCTAGTGCGCCGTTGTTACCCTCGGACCCATCTCAGCACAGTCGATTCAAGCGGGACCTGATGCATGCGCGGAGAAAAACATGTACTGGGACATGACCAGGAAACGATGACTGCAGGCCTTTTGCTGTTGACTATTTGTTTCGGTACCGTGGAGGAAAAAAGAGGGCCAAGGGGACCCTGCCTGGTAGTCTCGGATTAAGACGCTTCAGCGAAGGCCCTTGCAACACAGCTTCAACACAATTGATATGGTAATAATAATAATTGCAGCGCTACGGAACCCACCTTCGGATGGGTCACTGGAGAGACATCTGGGCTTAAAGAACTCGAAAACCTATGATACATTCTCATATCCACATGTGCATTCAGGTCAACCTCACTCGTCACAACCAATCTTGGTTTCCGTGGTGGCTTAGGAAGCGACCGCTATCCTTCACGGACAAGTTCTTGAACACGGAGAGCATCATTGTAGCGCTTGCTTCTGGAGTAATCGGACCCTCAAACTCTGGCTTTGTCTTCCTAAATATCTCTGTCAAGGCCTTGTACATTTCGAGGTACGCTATAGTTATTCCAGGTCAGTCGGTGATCGCACGTGTTATTGAAGACTTCTCAAACTCACAGGCTTCCGAAGACGTCTGCACCAGACCCGGACTGATCGAAACAATCGTCACCCCGTCTTCTCTAATCTGTGTAGCATATTTAGCCACCACCATATTGACAGCGGCTTTAGAAACACAGTATGGAACATTCCCCGGAATGCCCCAGGCTAGAATAGAGTCCACATCTGCGATACCCGTGCTCAAAACAGCAATTTGCTTAAGATCTCCTTTTTTTATCAATGGCAGAAATGCGTTCGTCGTGTGGATGACTGACATCACATTCTCCTCTACAGAGATACTCAAGTCATTGCCGAACGCCTTTGTCATTGTTGGATCACCGACAAGGTCTAGGAGCGTGACACCGGCGCTTCCACCCACAACTAACGCCGCGTTTTCTACCAAAACGTCGAGCTTTCCATCCGTGATTTTTGAAATCGCCGCCGCTGCTTCAGCCAACTCTTCAGCCGAGGTTACATCAGCCTTGAGGATATGTACGTTTTTGTTCGATTCCGCAAGCATGCTAAGAGTTGGTGAAGAAGTTGGATTCCGGACCAAGGCGAAAACTACGTTCGCAGAGTCCCTAGAGAGCACCTCGATAAACCCCAACTAACTTCCACATTTTAGTGTTAGGAAAGAATCTTCCGCCGGAGTATTGGAGCATCTTACCCCGATTCCCCGAGATGCGCCGGTTATAGCGTAAGAAGGCATGTTTCCCCTGCTATCTTAAATTGTTGATGTTACCGGCTGAGTTATATATTTTATATTCGTCTCGGTGCCCTTCTTGCTGCTTGCGTTGCAAGAAGATTTTAGCTGCACAACTGGATTTGTTAGGTAGGTTTAACAATAATAGTGGTGAACATCAATTGTCATGGGCGGAGACGAAGGAATAACCATAGTAGAGGGGCGTCTCAGTCTTTTATATAGCATCCGGGCCCCCATAAGAGATTTCGTGTCAATATTGACATCTGCTGCATGTATTATGAGACCACACCTAAAGAAAACGTCACTACTCCGCATCCGTTTCAGCTGGTAATACGAAAATGCCTTTGATTAGTATATCGTGATAACCATATAATAAACCTATGATCTTAAACTTTCCACTGACCAACGATTAGCAATTTCTCTCCTTGGCACTTTATCCATTATAGTTCATGCGGGTTTGGAGATTGGGTTGGGTCAAGGCCTCTTGGGCGGAGCCGGGCCCAATGGCCTGATTCTGTGCCCAACCCCAGGTTTGGCTAGGCCGGCGAGTGTATACGTAATCGCGCACTAACCTTGACCTTTGACTGGAAGTCAGCACTTTTCCTCAATTAGCGATCAGTTTTAATGGCATTCATTAGAATATAGATTAATCTAGAAGCCCTTGAGACTCCTCCCATTGCAATGTGAAATTCACCGAACGCAAGTCCAATGGTCACGTGACTCAGCTCGGTGACAAACTTGCCAAGATAACCGGTTTGGTTAACCATCCAACTCAAAATAGTCGACGTCGACTACGAGGCCCCTCAACCCGAATGAACGAGGAAGCTGGCCAGCTCTGGATGAAGGGGGAACACAGCTACACTTTCAGTCGAAGCGACAAGAACGCTAGCGTTCACCTTGCCCGGAGGATAAACAGGTACGGCCGTCTATCCTTCCAAAATGGGAAAGTTTACAGCCTTCATGGCTGTTTAAGTTCCGCGGATTGAACAAGCAATTTAGCTAAATTGTCGTGGTCCCCGTTTTACATGGACATGGAGCGGACATCTGTAAGCATAATCTCACAGTGTCTGTATGTTTTCATTACTGGTGTTATCTATACAAGACGACCAAACCCCAAGGGAGAAACTCAAGCAAAGAAGATTTCCCCTCAAAATCAACGTTACTATATGCCAGTACCTGCCAATCTCCGGTTATTTCAAGACTCGCTTTAGAGCGCTCCAAGGTCTTCAAACTCCAATTGATCATAATAACCGCCTCATGTTCTCCATAACGTCGTCTATACCCAAGGATCTCCTCATCTTCGATTGTACCTTTCACAAGTTCGAAGCTGCCATACACAAATAGGTCAACGTACTGCTTCCTTAGCTTTAGAACTTGCTGCCAAAATGAGAACGGCGAGTTCAAATCTTCAATCTGTTGAGCGGTGTTTATGAACTCGTAGCTTGGATTCACCTTCATCCATGGTTTCGTTACTGCTTTTGAATCCATGAAACCAGCATGGAGTGAATTAGACCATTGCATTGGTGTTCTGCTATTATCTCGCCCTTTCCGCTGATATTCTCTCCGATACTCGGCTAGCTTCTCGGGGGAGTCACTGAAGCAGTTGGATATGTCTTTCCAGTGATTCAAACACTCAATGTCTTTGTACTCATTCAGATCCCACTGCTTCGGGACATTGACCATACCGAGCTCTTGCCCTTGGTAGATGTATGGGGTACCAGCTTGGAACCCCAAGTAGGCGGCAAGCATTTTTGCTGAAGGGATCCAATGCTCTGGGGCGTCCGAACACCAACGGGATACGGTGCGAGGTTGGTCGTGGTTCTCCAAGTACAGAGCATTCCAGCCAGAATTGTTGTACATGAAGGATTGCCACTTTGCGGTAATCTCTTTGAATCTCTGCAACGAGAAGTCTCTGTGAGAGAATTTTCCTTCATTGCCATGGTCAATCTCGACTCTAAAACGAACATTCGTTAGCATATTCGAACCTCTTTGTATAGCTCGCCGAGTATGAACTCACAGCTCAAAATGGAAGATCATATTCAGTTCTTCTCGGTCAAAGCCCACACCCTTCAATATTTCCTTCGGATCTTTGATACCTGGCATCTCTCCGACGCTAAATGCGTTATACTCTTTCAAAATTGCGCCTAACCCTTGCAGAAATTCGTGGAGCCTAGGTCCGTTGGCGAAAAGCTCCGTGCCATCCTGGTATGGTGCGCTGGGATTTTTTACAGGAGCATCAGGGTAACCTGGAATCTTCGATATGAAATTGATCACATCCATTCGAAACCCATCCACTCCCCTGTCCAGCCAGAACCGCATAACCTTGTGAACTGCGTCGACGAGCTCAGGGGTCTCCCAGTTCAGGTCAGGTTGCTCCTTCGCAAAAATGTGAAGATAGTATTCTTCGGTGGTATCATCCCACTCCCAAGCCGAACCACCGAAATAAGAAAGCCAATTGTTCGGAGGCTCTCGTTTTCCGTTCACGATTTTGCCCGGATGCCAGTGATACCAGTTGCGATAAGGAGATTTCTTTGAAGAACGTGATTGTTTGAACCAATCGTGCTAGATCACCTACATCAACAAACTTGGATCCAAACTACGAGGTCGAAGTCTATATTATCAAAACCTACCTGGTCCGAACTGTGGTTGACTACTAAATCCATGACCAGCTTCATTCCCCTGTGGTGCAGACCTTGTATCAAAGCGTCTACATCAGACACGGTTCCGTACTGAGGATCTATGTCCATATAATCGGCAATGTCGTATCCCATGTCAACTTGAGGAGATTTGTAGACCGGGCACAGCCAAACGACGTCGGCGCCAAGTTTGTGTATGTAATCAATCTTGGATGTAATACCGGGGATATCGCCGATGCCATCGCCGTTGGAGTCCTTAAAAGAAGCGGGGTATATTTGGTATACAGACGCTTCCTTCCACCATGCGCGGTTATCAGGAGGCGGTGATGGTCCGTGGCCATTGGACTTAATCGCCGCGTCAAGAGCGGAGCCACCATTAGTCTGAACGGCCTCTTCGGCGACAGTTGCTGGTGATGTTACTGCCATGACTCAGTACTGAAAGGTGACCGAATTGGATGCTATTCGATACAACGTGAACAATAGGATTTGAAGAACCTTTTTGCGAAAATTTTGATGGAGAGAAGGAAAACAAAGGCAGATGATGGTTGATGGCGCTGGGATCTCCGATTGTAGCTAAATGCTATTTGAGGCTAAATGCTGCTAACGTAGGTGCCCGCGCTCCGTTGCCCGCTTTCTACAAAATATCAAATCGTAGTATACTACGATTTGATATAGCCACTATTTGAGATGAAGTATAGTTACACGGTACATATTCTAGGAGCGGACTGGTGCCCGCATTATATACCGCCCGACCGGAGAAATGTCAACGGTCGCCGCCCAATTTCATGCACCAGCTCGCGTCGTCGATGCAGCCTTCTCCACGACGGTCCGCACATGGCCTTCTGACAATTCCGGGGTTCGCTATCAAACCCAGGGTCCCTCCACACGGTGATCCGGTTTCCATGCCGAGAAACATGCCGAAAGTCAGGCCGACAGCAGCCCATCTCGTCGACACTGGTCTTATAAGGCTTGTCTTCTGTAATGAGAAAAACCCGGGGCAAGACTTCGGACGAACTCAGTTAGCGGCTGTCACACCGTACAGTGATGCATGCAGGTTGCAAATGTGAATATAACTGATCACGAGATTAGCATGGCCAATTCCCGAGTATTCTTGCGTGCCGCATTTAGGAGGCCGCCATACAGACTTAGGACCAAGTCTCGGATCGGAGCCCGCCGCGAACGCAATGACGTTACCCAATCTGCATTCTCCAGTATGGTTGCCTCGGCTTGTTGCGCAAAATTTCTTCTAGCGAGCGAGCTGCCCTTAATTTGGCCCGATTCGGGGCACTTTTGCGATAGACTTTGTGAAACGAATGGGCTTTATAAGCTCCCGGTAGTTTATCCTCCGTCTTAGATCCAAGATTCTCAATTAATTGGAAAGAAAGACCTTCGAGACTCCTACCACAATCACAATGAGCGAAACTACACTTAGAGTTGGCGATAGCTTCCCGGATGATGTTGTGTTCTCGTAAGTCCACTGGGTCAATTGACCAAACATACAAAACGCAGACGCACGTAAGAACTGACATCCCTGTAGGTACGTCCCCTACACCAAGGAGAATTCAGACATTACCGCCTGCGGTATACCAGTAAACTATAACGCGAGCAAAGGTACCTCAGCATTTCGAACATGTTCATCCTATAGCCTCATTGATTAACTTGATTGATATTCGTAGAGTTTGTCGGGAAGAAGGTTGTACTCTTCGCGGTCCCTGGTGCTTTCACTCCCGGCTGCTCCGCTCGCCACCTTCCAGGATACATCGAAAATCTCGAAACTCTCAAAAGCAAGGGTGTCGACATTGTTATTGTCATTGCTTATAACGATGCTTGGGTGATGAGTGCTTGGGCAAAAGCAAATAATGTTGAAAACGACGATATAATCTTTGCCAGCGATGTCGGCCTCAAGTTTAGTGAACGGCTCGGATGGACTAATAAAGAACGAACGGCTCGATACGCCTTGATCATTGATAATGGTCTAGTTGTCTATGCCGAGAAGGAGAACCAAGCTGGTGTCATCAGCGGTAGTGGGGCAGAAGCTGTGTTAGCCAAACTTTAATCTGTTACAAGCCACAACCATATATTGGAAATATAACCACGTCAGATAAAAAATCACGGAGTTTTCTATAGAATGTAAAAGACAGCAAACGATGTAAAAGGCCGGCGGAACAATTAGATTAGAATCTCAGGAATTCGCTGGGCTTGTTGCCGAATATCCTATCAAGTCAAATTTACTTTCTCTTTGATCAAGCAGTAAAGTTCTAGACGAATCGCCCTGGGAATCAAGCGACTGGAGACGAGTTAGCATATTAGAGTTCAGATAACTCCCTATGCAAGCTTACTTAAGCATATATACTAATGTAGGTTCCGTCAAAAATCATGAAGACCCAAGATATCCTGAGACAGGCGGATTAGAATGGCCCCCGACCACGTATTGCTATAAATATATCTCCACGCAAATCCCAGAGCTTGGAGCTGGTACTTAGCATTAGAAAGTCATAACAAATCAAGTTGGCACGATTTTCGATCTGCATGTGTGCACCGTCTAGAGCACTGACCATCGAATAAAGTGCCTGCAAGATCTCGCTTGTGAACGAAAGTTCCGATCTAGATTTCCTGCATAGTTGCCCACAGATCGAGCAAACTCGTGCAACTAAAAGAAACCTCACTCCGTTGATTTTCGACCTAGAAACTTTCGCCCGCCCGTTGTATTGAACCTCCCAATAATATCTCGCGTTTGAAGGAGAGACGAGCCAAATTGAAGAGATCAATTACGTCATCATTCTAAAATTTAAGGAAGACAAGAAGGATTGAATAACTAGCGCAGAATCCGCGAAAGGTAAAGTGGCAGCTTACTCGATTTCTGAGTTCATCCGATGTCGTTTGTGAACGGGTTGTCGTCTACAGAAGTCCAAACTTGATTTGCAAGGAAGTTTTACGCGGGCGGGCGCTGGGGTCTCGGGATTACCGACTGGCCAAGCGCTTCTCAATACCTCAGATGAAAGGGTCTCATAAGGGTCTCATCGGAACTATAATCATGACCTTGGGTCAACGATACATAACTTCTTACAAAAAATACCCTCCCCTAGCACCTATTGTCACACCTTACCGTTGAAGTCCTGCCAACTTTGAGGTTGCGAACATACCTTCGATGCGCGAATGTTGACAAGATATTTCAATGTTATTCCGATAGGGATTTAGAACGCTCTAAATCTAAGGTACATGGAAAACTTCTAAAGTAACCAAAGAATCACTAACGTCATGGGGATCCTCAAAGGGAAATAAATATGATGCAAAGAAACATCCTTATCCTTCCTACAGAACTTGTTCTCCAAATTCTCTCCCACACCCACTGGTCTGATTATTATGCGATCTGCGGAACGTCCAAAATATTGCAAGACCTCGCAAATGCTCCGGGATCTTTGTCATCTGCTCGTTATGGCCGATCGTCAAGCACGACGACGGATAAACACCCGGTGAATCTTCCGCTCCGGATACACCAACTCTTCTTCTACGCTTCTTATCGAAGCGGGAAGGGATACTTCTCGATTGGCGAACCAACGGGTAATCATTGTAGGAACCCGAAAACCGAGAAAAGAATTCCAATCGATAGTTCGCCGTTTCGGGACGACCCGTTCAGCGATCCCAGGTATGATAAAATTGTTGTCAGTTGGGCTCAGGTTGAAGTTTCAGAACCGCAACTCCTGAATATAAGGGCGCCGAGCGCAGGCCTACCATTCATTTTCCCTCATGGCGCTTCGTACATCAATAATTTAATCGTTGGGACCGGGCGTGAGGGTGGGATATTCGTGTCTGGAGCTGACAAAGACTCCGAGAAAGCTGAAAACGAGTGCAATGGGGAGTCGTTCGCCTCGTTTATAACAGTTCAAGATGCGTTCGAGGCATTCGAGAGAGATCATCCTGAATTAAGGGCTCGGAAGGGAGGGGAGGCGAAATTCGTAGGGTTCCACCATGTATTTCACTCGAGCGCAGGGGTGAGAGGCGGTAGCCACTTTGAAATCCGATGGACATGGGTTCCGGATTGACGACTGTTTGGTTCGAAGTGCATTCCTTGGGGGATTATTGACCTTAGGGTGTGATTTTGAGTCCGACTGCTGTAATTAGAGTTATTAGAAAATAAAACTGAAAAAATAGATAGTTGTAGGTCCTGCGTCTACAGAAGATTTTGATGCAGAAGATGGACTTACGTATTCATTTGAGCCAATATATAGATATTCGAGAAAATCAAGTGGTCCGCGATCGAGAACCCTTGGCTAGATGTCCAATTAGAGGAAGAAAACAGGCGGCTCAAGGAAATTTCGGTCGTGCTCCCCCTCACGCTCATGGTACCCCGGTACACGGCCTTGGGGAGCCTTCACTCTCTATGTCAAGAGTAGCGTCACTGTCGACGAGGTGTAGGGTTCCAGCGAGTAAATACGGCTCCAACTCCTCGTCAATCCACTGTTCGTGCCTGTGCTGCGCTGTACAAACCAACCATTCGCGCACCTTTGCTTTGTCATTCTTCTTCTTCAGTCGTTGTGCCTCTCGCCTGCGATAGCTTTCCTGGACGGCGGCAAAAGGTTGGAGGAAAGAGCCCATTTTGAGAAGATGCGATGGGCGTTGTTTGTAAAAGATACGGTGAAAGAAAATTATTCCACTCCAAAAGGCCTGTAGCTGCTACATATACCACTGAACCGGACGGCGCTGTCGAGGGTGTGCATCCTAGAAAGGGAGCGTACTAACGACGTCTCCCCGAATGCAGGCGGTGCACATTCTTTTAAACATCCTTTCTGTGTGACTTTTGCGAACAGACAGTGTGTGACTTTTGCGAACAGACAGGCTTCGGCTGGTCGAGGTCGGCGTAATCTCGCACGCAGCCGACAAACAAGAATGCAGGCCTGGTGATTGAGCAAGGGGTTAGTGGTTGGGGAAATGAGGATAGATGGCTGAGGAGAGCCAATCACCAGAGCTCTCGGTCACACATGTGCGGCTGAGCACCAGTGGCTTCTGTGCTCACCTGAGCCCTTTCGCAGGCAAGGGAGAAACCGATGACGGTATGTTCCTTGAAACAAAAACAAAGACCCTCCCTCCATTCCCTCCATTTATTGAGCCTTGGTGGCCGCCCTCTCGCGCTTTAAATGGCGTGGTGGATTTAGGGGCTGCATATGCATGGTCTCCTTGGGCGGCGTCATTGCAGAGCAGAGTGCGCACCCCGCCGTAATTTGGACCCTTTCGCACTATCGTGAGTAACGAGGGGAAAGAGCTTAATTCCGGCGATAAGAAATTAAACACAGACACATCGCATCCCCGCCTAACAGTCCAATCCCTGGTGTCGTTATAACTCCCTCGCATTGCGTCTCGACGGTGAACGCCCAACGCCCTCGGTGCCCAGTTGACAGGTAGACCGCGGACCCGAGACCTTTCAGTCGTTTGCTAAGAGCTCCTTCCCAGTTATGCGCGCCGACTCGCCCAGAACCCGAGCATGAGGCAAGCCCAGCTGTCGCTGAACCCCAATGATATCATGTAGTTGACCGATGCTTCTCCAGGGAATAGTTAGCGAGACCCGGAGTGCGGACGTACCTCGCAGGCACAAACTTGCCAGAGAGGGAATTCTGCGGTGGAGAACCTCGTCTCCCGAAAATTGTCCCGAGACTCGGCCTATAGAGATATTCCACTCTGACGAAAAGCCAGGCTCCGATTCGCGATCAATTGCCTCTATCCATGCTAGCCGGGGTACCGAGCGTGTAAATATGACGTTGGGATGCTCGAGGATGGGGGTCGCAGATGGTCTTCGAAATATGAGAAAAATAGTCCGCAAGGCCAATCGAATATGCTTTTGATACAGAGTTTATATATTTGCTCAGCGGGAACTGACCTGAGCCAGATAATCGCTCATCTCTACGTCCCAATTACAAGTTCCGATGGTCATATCTGCAGCTGGGCATGCATGCTTGCTTTACTCTTCCAACTTCGACATCCCTTCATTCCAGTGTCTTCACACTCAGCTTTCACAAACTTCAAGCGCCTCTTGATTGCGTCTGATCTCAGGATTTGTCGAATCAAAAGGTATGGCGAGACATCGGCCCTTCTGGAATTTATCCATAGTGCTGACATTATCACACCATAGTTCTATCGAAGATTTGTGACATCTTATACGCCAAAACGGCATCGAAAACTATGCCAAACGCAATTCATTTCGGCGCTGGCAACATTGGGCGTGGCTTTATAGGCCCGCTCCTTGCCGACTCCGGATATCATGTTACTTTCGCTGATGTGAACAAATCTCTCATTGATTCGCTGAACGCCCACGATCATTACACCGTACACATCCTCTCCAAATCTTCATCCGCCGCCGAAATCACGGACTTCTCAGGCATTGTATCGACCTCTCCGGACCTCCTCGAAGAATTTCCCAAAACAGATCTGGTCACCACTTCTGTTGGCGCTGAGATTCTTCCCAAGATTGCCCCAACCATCGCCAAGGGCCTGAAAAGGGTATTCAAAGAGCGCCCGCACGCAATAATTGATATGATCGCTTGCGAGAACGGCGTTGGCGCCTCTGAGATCCTTAGAAAGGAGGTTGAGCAATGTTTCAAAGAAAATTCTACTGCTGAGGAACGCCAGTTCTTCTTGAAGCACGTCGGGTTTCCTAATTGTTCGGTGGATCGTATCGTTCCTCCTTTTGACCCCTCTACAGTAGTCGATTCTAGTGACGGAGAAACGGAGGAAGACCACGCCTTAGACGTCGGGGTAGAGGACTTTTACGAATGGGTGGTTGACCAAGATGCTCTGAAACGAGACCATCGTATACGCGGCATGAAACTCGCAAAAAACCTGCTGGCCTACGTCGAGCGGAAATTATTTACCTTGAACACCGCCCATGCTGCTGTATCCTTTCTGGGATATTTAAAAGGCTACACCACTGTTAATGAAGCCATCGAAGATGAACAAATATTCGCCATCGCAAGAGGTGCAATTCAAGAATCTGGAGCAGCTCTGTTGAAAAAACACACGATCTTCACCAAAAGCGAACATGAAAAGTACATAAACACCATCATGGATTACAGACTTAAGAATCCGAATGTACAAGACGAGGTGACCCGGGTTTGTAGAGCGCCAAAGAGAAAGTTGAGCCGGAACGATAGATTGGTTGGACCGGCGATGATGGCTTACGAATATGATGTGGGTAGACCTATGAATTTAGTCAAGGTCATTGCCGCAGCTCTGTGGTACGATGAAGGAAAGGACGATGATGCTATTGACATTCGCAGAGTCATTCAAGAGAAAGGCGTGGAATCTGCATTTAGGGAGTTTGGCGGGTTGGAGGATGACAACAATGGGGAAAGGCTGGTTCGGGAAGTAGCTGCGGCGTACGTAGCTTTGAAGAACGAACTAGGCATCGAGCTCCGAAATTGAGTGGCTTGAGCCTTATTTTTTAATGGATTCCTTCGTTTCTTTCTTATCGTCGACGGGCCAGGGGAGGCGGTATAGGCCCTGCCAATGGAATTGTAGCAATAGGGCGTCATGGACTCTCGAGTAAAAGGAAGCTTGGTCTTCTTATCTATGGATTTTTGCAGCGGATTCAACTAGTTATCAGTCTTATCAACAAGTATAACCTATGTGATATAGCCAGGGTAGAGTACTTGTGTAAGTACAGTACATATAGGTGACCGGGAGAATATGTTTCCACAACTTCCATTTTTCTCGTACAACAACTACGACAGAGCTAACACTCAATCATCCGTCGCTCCCCTCTTTATACAGAAAGAGGAACGAAGACAATACGTTTTGAAGATGTCCGACAGCGAGCTTGCGATCACTGTTCCCAAGCTGAAGATGTTCCTCACCGGCGGCACCGGCTACATGTGAGGCCTTCGTCCTGCTCGTTCAACACATTACGTCACGGACTGCCGCTGATATCGCAAACCTTGAACAGCGGCGGCGCGGTTCTCACTGCGCTCCTTCGCAGTCCCGATCTCGAAATCACCACCCTCGTGCGCTCCGAATCCGCCATAGATACTCTCACTTCGCCATCTTCCAATCCGAAGTTCTTCGCTGGTTCTACGCCGGATTGCATCCTTGGATCCCTGTCGGACACCGATCTCCTGAAACGCGTCGCATCCGAGTCAGATATAGTCGTCAATTGCGCATCCGCTAACAACCTCCCCGCGGCCGTGGCCTTGATAGAGGGTCTCGCTGAGAGTGGGGACGGGAGAAAGAAGATATTTATCCATACATCAGGAACTAGTGCGTTTGCTACATGGAAGGACGGCGACAAAGCCGGGCGGCCGATCGATGATACGGAAGATCTTGTTACATTGATGAGAGAATGGAACGAGGCTGAGGAATATGGACATCGCACGGTGGCCCTCAAAGTCACCGAACTGGGCCAAGAGAGAGGTGTCAGAACTTTCATCATCGTACCTCCAACAATCTGTTAGTTTCACCCAATTTCTGTTCGTGTCCGGTACCTCGACGAGTGGAGGACAGGCTGCGGGTGAGCTCTGTCGCGAAACATCCTTACTTACCACTATTTCCTGAGTAGATGGGATTTCGCCGGCTCTCATACCCAGAATGTCAGTCCAGCTCCCTCCCCTCATCCGTACAGCGATCGAGACGAGAAAGTCACACTATATCGGTTCTGGCAACGCGGTTTGGTCCAACGTTCACATCACCGATTTGTCCAACCTTTACGAGATCATCGTGCGATGCGCGCTAAGCGGTGTCGCGAAGGGTGGAAACGAAGGAATTTATTTTGCCTCCAACGGCGAAAGGAGTTGGAAAGAAGTCGCCGGGGATATCAAGCAAGCCGTCGAAGCAATAGATGGGTGGGATTCTGGCGATGTTGAACTTCAAAGCTGGGAAGTCAAGGATGCGGAAGGCATCGAGGGAATAAACGGCCCAAGAGACGCTATGCTCGCCTTCGGTTCCAAGTACGTTCACACCATGTCGTGATCCAAGGCTACTGCTAACTTCTCGCTTTTAGCATCGTTACCGTACCGAATCGATCTTTACAACTCAGTTGGAAGCCAGCTTTTGGAGGTGATGCAATGCTGGAGAGTATTAAAAAAGACGCGGTACTCTTATGGTCACAGACGAAAGGCAATACCGGTTAAAGTTTCAGTTTGATTTTTTTTAAATGGATTACTTTGGGACACAAGATCTTATTCGACAATCTAACACCTATCCAAATTTTATTTCCGATATGATAGCGCAGTAATTAGAATGCATTAGCCCTAAATAAGAATTAAGTCATTCTTTGTCTGTGAAACTAATGCTAATGTCTTGATTCGGAATTGATAAGAAATATATAGATATCTACATGAATTAATAGAGATAATGATATTTACATCCATAGGTCGAAAGCAATGGCGAGACGAACCGATTTTATTTAGAATAAAGACATCGTTAGTATGCTTAAGAAGACTAATGGCATTGCTAAGCTGCTGATAATTGTGGAACTGGCACTGACGGAACCTCGCGTGATCTTAGAATCGCCATCTATCGTCGCATTTGGCGGTGTGGTTGAGGCTATTGTTGGATGCGGATTTGCTAAAACTTGGGAGTAGTGTTGAATTAAAACGGCTTCCGATGCGAGGATATCGAAAACCACGCGGCCACCTCCCTGGACTTCGAGAATTGTATCAACAACGTTAGTCTTGACATGACCGTCTGTATCTGAAAAGGTGAAGTCTGAAACATTCACCATCGACTTCGAGTTTGATCCCGGGCCCTGGAGTCGAATAAGAGATAGCTTGTCACCAGCATTCCATGGCGTGTTGATGGTTACTTTCATTGATGGCCTTGGGGAGGTAGAAGGAAACACCGGGGTATCTGGAGTTACCGGGTTTGTGCTCCCGAGGGTGGTATTGAACATCATTAAGTTGATGAAGACGAGCTTTTTGAGTTTACTTGACCCATCAAATAGGCCGTATGAACTATAGTTCATGCTATCCTGGATCGGTCTCACAAAGAGATTGTCCAATGAAGACAAAATCTCAGAAACAAAATATGCCCCATATGCCAGTGGCAGGAAGCCTGCAGAGTATCGCTTGCCATCGATTTTATAAGTGCGAGGGAGAATCGCACTATACGAAGCTGTCGTTGTTGTATGAAAAAATACCCTTTTGATGCCGATGGAAGCGCTGAGAAGAACATAATCAACCAACCAAAGAGCTGCAGCAAAAGTGTCGGATACCCCTGGCCGCCCAGAACAAGATACTGAATTGCTTTCGCCAATATCGAATTGAGCGCCTACAGCTTGCGCTGCTGTTACTTGAGGTATATAGTGGGTGATGGTATCAAGGAGGCCTTCGTGATCAAGTAGACCTTGTATGGTAACGGTTTTGTTATTGCATCCCGATTGAGGATACATATGCATGTCGTACTGCGAGATTCTCGAGGACAGTAAGCCACTAGCGATTATTCCGGGGATGTCAAAATCTGCGGTAATATTTGATGCCAGGTTCGCGAACCCACCGGCTCTAAATTTTATCAATCTACTGGTATCGAGTTTCTGCACTTCGTCCGCTATGTAGTTCCATTCAGAGGACATCATAGCGGCGTTCCAGCTCCCATCGCGATAACCTTTCGTACCATAAAGGTCAGCTTCATTTCCAATTTCGAAAAACTCAAGAGCATTCCCAAAATATTGAAGAACTGCCGCAGCCGTAGCGACAGCTGCCTGGAACCTATTCGTCGTATCCCTCAGGTTTAAAGTCCAGATAAATTTAGTTCCAGCAGCGTAACGGCCTTTGAGAGCTTGAAAAAAGTTTGGCCCGAGGCTGACGTTCCTCGGATTGTTCCCGTAGTATCCAGATTCAAACTGTTTGACTGAAATTAAGTTATTAGGGTCGTATGTCGTTTTATCTGATTCGGCGCCTCCGAGCCTGAGGGTCTGACTAGTACCAACATTAGTTGACAAAATGTCGAAAAAGTTTTGGAGGAGACTAGTCTTTGTGAATTGTGGAAAGTCGCGACTTTGGATAGACCAAGATACAAGATTCCGATCGAGTGGATGTGATGTCGTGGGCAACGATGGACCAGCAAGTCCTACTGTAATATTGAACTCTAGAATTGAGCTCAGTGTAACAGTGAAGAAAATACTCGAGAGCAAAAATATAGAAGATTTTGGGATAGAGCGCGTCATCGGCATTGTCCGTATCTTGTCTATTTCTAGCTCTCGAAACTATCATCGCGGCGCATGTGAATTGTAATAGAAGTTGAGCCTTAGTACCATTTTATATAAAGGAACCTCTGCGAGATAGCAGGTGGTTCATACATCTAAACTATTTAGTTTACGACTAGGTCACTCAATTCGCAACCTGCATACGACTTCCTAGGTAACGAGGCAAGTTGGTCTCGCGATGGGACGTTGTTGCTAGCGCACGCCGTCTAGAAGCTAGCCTTGGTGGCCTACGGTACCGTGGTTACACCACCGAAGTTAATACTAATGCAGAGCCTTCAATGGGTTCTCGGAAGGTTGAGTGGGGCATTCCGAGTCCCGTGCATTTTCGGAATTAGAGTACTGGGAAAGTCCTTCGATGAGTGGATATAAGGCTCCTTTGACGATAAAAGTCACACGCCCTTATCGTATGGCAAATTGATTGAGGATTTATGCATTCATTTATAGTTGCGGGCATTCCTCACTCGAGCTCTCTAGTATCGATATTAGTGTATATAACTACATATATCCCTCTACCATTTTGCGAAGCCAAATATCTAAATTTACACAGTGGGAACCGATTTAAGACATCGTCAGGTATGAATCACCCTCTGCACAAATGCGGATATACATGTTGGTCATCCTAACACATCTTACAAGTGTTTTCACGATCTGGGGTGTTTCCTGACTTTAGTATTCCGCTGCGGCTTGTGAGATGTCGGCGACAACTTTCTGGAAAACGTGGGATATTTGGTGACTGGGGACTGATTTAACGACGTGTCCGTGACATTTCGGGATCAATTCTAATACTGGTTGGTCTGACTTAGTATCTATGTTACATACCCGTACATAAGTTTCCTGGGAATAACCAACATGTCCATGCTGGGCGTTTTCCGATTGGGAGAGGGATATTTTGACGAACCACCAATGTCTTGATTCAACAAAATATCTTAATGTGTTGTCAATTGACAATTGTGATTCCGAATTCGGTACATTACCCGCCACAGTCTCGGAATCAGTCTGTGCGACGGAGCAGTCCGCACCACAGTTGGGTCTCGAGACTATACCCGCCAGCTGTTTCGGTCGCAAAATTATAAGTTGTGGAAATTGATAGCTACTAGCTATCAATTGCAATCATGAAACTCTCTAAATAAGGGTATATAGACACGTAGCTTTTTGAGCCTCATCTAAGGGATAACATAGTACAAGAAATGCACGATGGGCTGGAACACCTTATTAACGAATCTATCTATGGCGGCGTAAGCGAATCATCATGGGACTTGGAAGAGCACCTAGTGCTCTTAGAGATAACCTTCAGGGAAGAATTTCATCGAATGTTGTAACTCTCGGGTCCGTAGATATAGCGTTGTTGGCTTTGCGACGCTGAAGGTCGCAGAGGCATATTCCAGTTTGTATCTCCTTGCATTTCCACCCTTTCTTTAGTATTGCTGATAGCATATAGCTCAACCGGTTCTTGGTGCATCTGCGTCGGCATCTCACTGATGCCTATAGGAGCAAATCCCTTATAGTCGGTATTGGCATTATTGCTACTAGAATTATCGATGTTCAGTTGCTGATATGGCCAAGTCTGGGCTCCGCTGCCGTTGCCATTTCCAGGGTGACTTAGGGGTGCGTTACAACCGGTGTTCCCATTCATGTTGGAAGAAGATACATTTTGAATGGCGCGGGAACGAGACATACTCCTTCGCACGAACCATACGCACCCGACGATAGCAAGAGTTCCAATAATTGCTCCGCCGATAGCCCCTCCAAGAAGGGTAGGGGATATTGCTGTAGATGGAGCCGCTGTTAGGTTTGTCGGATCAGGAGTACTGGAAGTAGGCGGCGTGGAAGTTTCTGCTCCAGAGGTTGCTGGCGAATCCATTAGGGTCTTTGTGCCCGGTGGATTTGTTTTTGGTGTTGTTGACGGTGATGTCGTAGACATTGCCGAATCATCTGGCCTCAGGGTCGGGGTTTTGCCGCCTCCAAAAATGCCAAAATTGTCGGACGTAAGGGTTTTCGTGCCAAAGTCCATCAAGATGAAAATTTGATATTTGTTTGATTCCGGCCAAGTTTCGTCGGGCGTGAATTTTGTATCCTGTTCTCCATACCCTGGAAATGCGACTGAATAAAGTCAGTAGACGAAGTATTACTCTCTTGCAAGGTCAAACACGAACCCGAGTTACTTAGTTCCATGGCAATTTCTCCGCCAAGTGCTATTGTGACATTGAAATACTCGGCTCCATTGGTATTGAACGGCGTTTTTGGAATGTACCAGACGACGTCGATGGGTATACCAACTTGATATCTCGCAAATGCCGTCGGCCTTATAACAGTGTTCGTGGTGAAGGTATACGAAGTCGTCGGCGACGGTTCTCTTCCAAAAATTGTCGATCCGGACACGAGGTGGAATGATAATATCGTGAAAAGCACAAGAGGCAATAGACTAGACATACTTTAGTTTTTTCCCCTCTAGAACGATGAATTTGAAGCTGAATTTCGAAGCGCCTCTTCTCAAACCCCCCTTTTGTGTGCACCGGCGATACGTTGAAGCACGTTTTATAAGGACTGATGTGTTTAAGGAGGGAAGAAGTTCGACATGGTGTCGGAACACACCTGGGTAGACATCAGGTTTTAACGGTCATGCTTTCTAGAAGGTTTACCCTGCGTGTCTCCCTTAGCCTTCAAATAATTCTTAACAGTCTCCGTGTCATCGCCCCATGGGAGTGATGACCCATCAACTGTTGAAGTCTTTTGTTAAGGGGAGCCACAACATGTTGTGGCACCCGATTCGGGTCCCATTCGCGAATCGGGTCGGGTCAGCAAGGACCCACACCGAATTAGAAACACCGGCGACTTTCTCTGCTGGGACGGAATGAATTTTCAGAGGTCATGGTTGGCTAAGGAAGCGAATAACGCTGCGCTTTTGATGATTACCCCTGCCGCACTAGAACACAATTGGAAGGAAAAGGTTCTTTGGTCCTCCTGATCTTGGTGTTATCAATACAAAGACATCTCACAAATGAGCCTCAGTGTCAACCTACAAATTAAATAGAAAAAGAAAAAGAAGAAAAGATCTCGTCGGAAAAATTTCGCCCAAGGGTCGAAACAATCCATTTCTATAGTGCATTTACAAAGGTAAATATAGAAGTCACGAAATTGACGATATGATCGATTGGGTTCCATTTTCCTGGCAGGATATGAGGTACTTCGTATGGGGTTTTGAATTCATATTCATGCCTGCGAAATACTGCGAGTATATCAACGAGAAGGAGGAATACAATATCCCCCCTTTCCTTACGCTACCCATAAAGTCTTTGAACCAATGATATCTCTTACGAGACCTAGGAATTTATCGGATAATCCGGACCCGATTCAAATTATATAAACCTAGATGCACGTAAATTATGCATTTAAGTTTCGACGCATCGAGATCCTTCCCGGTGGCAACCAAAAGGACACTCGGTTTCTGATCTGAATTGCCAATTGAAGAGCAGGTCCGTCTCATTCGCGGCGATATTGGGCACCACGATCGTGATAGGCTTTCCTCCTCCGAATCCCGGCTGTGCCGCGGCTTTATCCGCCATGGATTGCATACTCACACTGACCAAATACTCCGTCCATCCCATCTAAAAGACATAACCAGTCACAAAACATCTTATTCAGGCTTGATGGGCGAAATAAACATACCTCATAAAGACTAGATCCCGACGTCGCGAATATAACCCTTTGGAAGCCAGCTAAAAAAAAGCATCAATATGAAATGTTACGCCCAATATACTGCTAGTCATCAAGAACATACAGTGTAAGATTGTAGTTGCACACATCGGGCACCTTTGAATAATTAACTGTTAGCTCGTAATCAAATTCGCAATACGAGATAATCGAAGGGCGCTGACGGCTCGGCGGTTGTATATATCCAAGAGTCTTTCCAAACGGCACCAATCTCCTCGGTGCTCATACCCGCACTCTTGAATTTGATCACACAATTTCGAATCGCATCAACCTCTCCATGCTCCGTGGGGTCTACAGAGTGAATTGTTAGATCGAATCGATAAATTAATCGAATAGAAGTGACCCGAGCTAGAAACACGATTGCTCACCGCCTGTGCTCTCTAGTTTATTATACCCCGTGCATAGGAGCTCTCGACTGGTAGCGTTGACAATTACGGAACCGAACGCTTGATAACAACAGGGGCTGGGTAATGCAGCAACCGACGCGCGCATATACTTCCAGTCCACTTCAGTTATAGAATTTAATGAGGCGTGGCCGGACTGAAGGGCCAATAGCCCTGTCAAATGGCTTAGAACTATTTCGATTTATTGTGAGCTTCGATTCTGACTTTTTTTGCGGCTCTGATCCACGGATCGATACGGATCTAACCTTTCTGCATGGAGCCTGCGTGTGTGTTTTGAGCGGAGATCTGACGTTTCAATGTTGGCAAACGAAGGAGCGAAATCTTGATAATGCCGGATCATGATAGGCAATCCATTTTGGCAGACACTTTAAATATATCGAAAAATTCTTCTCTCTCCATAGTCTGGTTGATTGGCTAGTGGTGGATTACGCGGGATACCGAGACGGAGAAGTCCGATACTCCGGACAACCCTAAGCAACGCTTTTCTTGAGCACCTATTCTGTACAATGAATGCGCAGCGTTTGGATCCAACTTATCGTAAATGTGTAGCATCATACTGAATATTGGTAAACATTGGTGTAAATCCGCTATGCTTCGTGATAGCTGGTGGTGGCACAGTTGGGCCAAGCACACGCGCTGCCTTCTCAGCTGAGAAGGCAGCTATGGCTGAGCTCAGCGCTGAGATACCATGCATGGCGATTCACGAGAGGCTTCAAAAAAATAGCTCGCATATGGTGTCATTAGAATCAATATGGACATTTTATACGTATACACTCCAAAAAAGTTGATTTGCGAACAATGATCCCTGGCTTCTACGGCACAGACCCGAGCGATACCTTCACGAATATATATATTGGTTGCAAAATATTTCTTAACACTTGAAATAGACTGCTTGAATCTCAATACAAAACTATACGAAAGCACAATGCCGCAAGGTCTCCCAAATAAATGTGGAGTTTACACCATAGTTAGACAGTGGCAGCAGCTGCGGCGCTAGATGATGCGCTTGCATTGGCAGCAGTGGTATTTGCAATATAGTCCACCTCCAATATTGCAAGACCGGTAATGAGAACCTCTTGCTCCAGGTCTGTGGTATCGATGGATTTGGTATCGATCAAGAATTTACCTACTTTCCTCTTCGCCCATTTGCAATACACAAACATTGCAACTGTCTGGCCGGTCTGCTCATCAATAAGTTTCAGTCCCCGTCGTGACTTGCTCTTCCTGCCACCGTCCTCCATATCGAGTTGGCGAGTGTGTTTCCAGATGAGCACTCTCCCACTAGAACTCGTCCAATTGTACCAGTAGGGCGCCATCTTCGATTCGTGGAATTTATTGAAGGAATATTCCCGCCCATTGGCATCACGGAAATGAAATTTTGTCATCCACATATTGCTTCCCATCTGACCGACAAGACTTCCGCTTGTGGAATCCCCAGTATAGAGAGAAACGAATCGTTCTTTCAGACTACTTGGGCGAGTATAGTGATATTCTGCAAAGTAGGCGGGGGATTTGTCAGAGTGTAAAAGATATTTTTGGTTTTTGGTGGCTTTGTATTTGACATAGAAGTGGAGTTCTTTTGTGTTTAAAAGTTTTGGATCTTCCGAATCGACTGAGTAGATCGACTCATTGGAGACGTTCTTTTCCTTGTCAAAGAGGCCCATTATGGCGGAATTGCGAACTGTAGAAGGAGCTTCCGATAAGTATCTTGGAGAATTCGCAGAATTAATCGTAAATTAAAGTTGGAAAGAGTGGCCGTCGGCATCCTGGCGCTTATTTATCAATTCAGCCCAAAGGTGAACCTCATTCCGTGTGTGGTCCAGTTCCCGCTTCTGTCGAAGGATGGGGACTATGATGCTCTGATACTTGACCAGTATCGCGACGTCACAATTGCCAGTGGCATGGCACTAGGCAGTTTCCAACTGATTGCGAAGGCTTACTTGAAAAAGTGTCGAAAACAGCCGGATCTCGTTTTCCGGGTTTCTTGCGGGTTTCCCGTCGGCTGTTTGTTTTCCAAATTCGGATGACTTCAAGCGCTTGGCTGTTTTGAATGGCTGCCATAAACCCCGCGTGGAGCCTGCGGAGATAGCAGATAACTAACGGAGGTATCATGGGGCCCCACGCTTCAAGATAAGCGGTAAGTTCTTTGGCGGTGAAGCATACTCTATTTCGGCCTCGCGTTTGCTTGCTTGTCGACCTCTTGATAGCCTTCATCATGATGGCGAAACCAGACGCGCTGCTGTTGACTCTTCCACACGAACTCCTGCACCAAATCTTCCTGGAACTCGATCCAAGCGACTTAGCATCATTGCGTCTGACATGCGACTCGCTCCGACTTTACCTTCGTGCGAACGAGCTTTTATTTCGAGAGCACTTTTTGCGGCGCTGGGTTCGTCATTTCCCCTGACCCTCCTAGTCTTGCACAGTAACAAATTTAATGCATTTTACAGGATGAACCTGCTGATCAGGCTGCCGTGCTGCTCGGATCAACTTGGGAGAAGCGTCTTCATAATGTGGTCTGGCTTGAGAAGGTTCTGAAGTCAGATGACGTTGATGAGAAGGTAATTCGGTATCGGTCTTCGTTTTCTCGTTCGTGGCTAAACTGGCGGCCAGTTAAATGACTATCAAAAAGTCGCCAACATCATCACCGCGCTCATCCAAGTTAAAGATCCCGACGATTCCGACAACCTCGTCTTTCTGGCCGATTTTTTCGAGAGAAAGAAAATAAACGTGGATACTATCCTATGCAGGTCTTCTCTCTTCGGGACCGCTGGTGAAGCCACCCATGTACCTGCAGATACCGAATTTGAACGGCAGCTCTCTGCCAAACTCCATTGCTATTATGGTGTCCCGGTTGATCCGCGCGGCAAAAGGGGCAAGCCAACCCACCCATCAGCGCGTTCGCGAGTCTACGATCTGAGAAACTACGATGCGAGCACCATGTGGGGCCCTTTCAGGGCAGATGGATCCGGTCGTGTGGATTGGGAGAAGATGGAGGCGATAATGATTGTTCTGGCCTATAACATGAATGCCTTAGTTGAGGAGGCAGATATTTCCTTCGGTGCAATCTGGACTGTAAAATTTCGGGGTGCCATGCCATACTCAGGTCCTCACCAGAAGGTTTTGATGAGCGATGAAATGCCCCTTCCATTGGAGGCCAGGGATCCCTACGGTGTTACAGGAACTTGGCTGAGGGTGAGTGTTCGCCCACCCTGATAAGGAAGTATCCTGAAGCTGAATCTTAGATAGGTTGTGTGCTTCTTAGGTTGTTGAAGCAGTTCTCCGTTGCTTGTCCCTGCTAATAGGTTTTTGATAGACTATCATGATTTTCACGCCTTCAACTTCGGATCTAACCCTCCCAAGGATGGCGAACCCCGCCCCCCAATTGACATCCGAGAAGCAATCCGGTTTATCAGGTTGAGCATTCAGGTTACAAAAGTGGAATCCCCAGGTCCGGACGACGGTCAGGATCTACCAGTAGTTCATTTTAAAGGCGTAGCTCGTCTAACCCATGCTTTTTGGGACCCTAACGCGAATTCGCAGCTGACTGGTGAGTGGCTAATTTCCATTTCTAGGGCTCATGAGCCTTGAAAAAAACTTGTCGCGAATTCTTGGTATTCGTCCCTAAACATCTGACGATTTCTGATACGTAGGGTCCGTGCGACTTACCCGAGAAGGAGAAGTTAGATGGACAAGCTTTTCAATATTTGAAGGGTAGGGATAATTCGGGATAGCAATTGTGTCACTTGAAAGCCTAGATTAACGGTGAATAGGGAAGAGCGATGGAGAAGCGAGGGCATCCAAGTCGGCGGGTTGTGCTCTAGTAGAGGGGTTCTTGGAACATGGTTTGATAAGTTTGTCACTAATGTTCATTTTCGGTTAGTGGGCGTGGGTGATGAGATATACAAACTGACAAAATTTTAACCATTATTAGGGATTTCGACCCTCATGGACCAGCTGGACCGACTGCTTTTTGGAAAACTAGTAACGCCGTGGATCAAAATCTGAGCGGGTTTGAAGACTTTGATCTCTGAATCCAGCAAAGCTAAAAATAAACATAACTCTTCGTCTTCGTTCGTCACTTTGTCATTATGAATATTCTAGTGAGATAGTAGATTGAAACTGATGTTTAAAGAGCTAGCGAGTGATATATTGACCTGTCTTGAGCTTTCATATTTGAATAATCTTAGGTGTGAAATAAAATGTGCTCGGGACCCCTGTGGGTAATTGAGGGTTCGGCTTCATGAGATTATTCGTACGCCAGGTGTCGAGTGTCTTCTCCGTTTGAGGCTATATCCTGTATGATATCTCGTACTCTCGGCCAAATCTATAGATTAGATGGACAGTATACAAAACGCGGAGCCAGACATTTTGATCTCGAGATTGATACAAAACATAATATGACAGAACCATGCTCAGCAAATTTGGTTGATCATTTCGTGTCTATAAATCGACAATGAGTTAAGAATCAGGTGCCTTTGCATCTGTTAAAATTGGAATATCATATTTATTGATACTCAGAAAACATGCTATAGCAAGCGCTACCAACAGCCTTTGACCTAGGTATGTACGATTATATATACATTTTCGTACCACAAACTTATTCCGAATCCGAATCTAGCTCTTCGCTTCTACGCTTTGATCCTCGAGACTCTCTCGTTTCTGCTTTTGTCATTGTAGGCGTGATTTTCGAACCCCGCTTCCGAGGATCGCCCTGGTATTTTCCATATTTTGGCCTCCTATTATCCTCCATAGAAACTCGTTGGCCCTTGTCACTCCTCCTAGAATGTAATCTCTGTTCCTCGTCTAAAGTCGTACCCTTGCATATTGTATCCTTGGGTGCAGGGTTGAAAGTTGTCTTTGGGGCTGTTGCTTCTTGATGGTCGGGGCAGCTCGCCTTAAGGCGTGGCCCCAAGAGTCTGAACAAGCTCTATTCCTGCTATTTTAGAGTATGACTTACCGCCGGCTGTGGCACTTAAGTATTTGTCAAAGTCAGCGCCTGCCTTTGCGACAATTCTAAAATGTTGTCGTCTTAGGGCTGGCTTTTGTATCATTTAGGGAGGATTTCTGCCCTTCTAATTCCGCTAACTTTGATCGATGATCAAAGGCAGCAAGGGCATGTACTTGCGGCCGTTCCATACCTCCTCATCACTTTCGGTCGCGTCATCGAATTGTTCTTCCGCATATTCTTCTTCCAGCAGCTCGTTAGTAACCTCACCTGAGAGATTGTATTAGCATAATGCACATGATTGCCAATAATGATGTTTATAACGATATGGCCTCGAAGGCCCAGAACTTCGACTGTCGCAGATTTCCTCATGGGTGGTCGCCCCGTTTGAAGGATTTTGTAAAAACGGTAGTTAGAGCGATGCTAGCCATTGCAGGTGCCTGCGAAGGCGCTGACACTGGCCAGGTAAATGGAAGATCTCCCTGTGAAGTATCGGGGCCTCCTTCTAAACCATGAGATGCTAACCTGGGCTGGGCTCATGGGGTTGGCTTAGAGTACATCATTACGCGTAGAACGATCCTTATACTAATGACTTTCAGGAGGGTCTGAGTTTCAATGGCAAATTGTTCTCTTTGTAGCTAGAGATTGAATGATGCGATGTAAACACCAGACTTTGTAAGATATGTTCTTGTCAAGAGACACTCGAAACTCGATTATTAGCCTGTATCATATGCCTAACCGAGGCATAGTTAGCTTTAGCTTCGATATAGCAAAAAATATTGTTTTATTACCAATAAGTGGACTAGCCAAGAGGTGGTACCTCCTTCGGTTGGCATCCTTGTGATATTTGAGGTTAGGCTAAACGTAAGCTGTTCAGGGTTATCCCATTCCAGTATATTGATCATAACGCGTTATGAGAACTCAGACGAGTTGAGGCTATAGATTTTACCCAACCACCCTATTACACGTCCAATTCGAAGGGGTGCCCTACCCTTTCAAAGTATCTTGCGGGACAATTTCTATTTCGTCAAAGAAAAGGGGCAGACCAAGAAAGAAAATCGGGTTTGAAAAAAAAACTTGCTTAACTATATTTGAAGCCGATTAGTAAAAGTAAATGCCGGTTTCGCTGAAATCATCTAATTGGCCGTTGTTCGAGATTGATGACGAAATCTACCTTGCTGTTAAGCACGGAGATGGTGTAACAGCCCATCGACTTCGGGACTCATGGAAAACACCGCTACGCCTGTAGACAATGTTTTTCAGACAAGAGCCGCTTCATAGATGCGACATAATATGCATTATTGATACAAGCGCGATTCAAGGGTAGAGCCTGAGTGATTTTGGATCGGTTAAGTAGAGACTGGGGTAAAGAGAAAGTAGTAAAGCTGGCTGGAGATCAATAACGTTACGGTAGAGAGACATGGAACGAAAATACCAGAAGCCCTTGCGCAAGGATTGCATCAGTGAAAAGCATATAAAGACCAGTCAGACAGGTCGGCCGTTACAACACTCAAGAATATCTCGATTCGAGAATTTTAAAATTCAGCAGCCATCTCTCAATTTACGAGTTCCCAAACCTTCAATTTTTCAACACCAAAGATAGATTTAATGATGAAGGTCTTTCCGTTCATTCTCGCTCTTGCTGGCATTGCATCCGCCATACCCCAGTTACCCACTACCACTACTGAGATCGGCCGTGGGTGTACATTTCGAGTCTGTACCTGCCTCTAACCTATCAAGCTTCTGAATATCTTATACTAATAGTAGAATTCGTTCGTGTAGCCTTATCTCTGCAAAAGAGACGCCAAAGCAGCGGCAATCCCGGCTCCTACGCCTACGTACCAAGCATGCGGCGGGTTTGCCGGTCTCTCCTGCCCGGCTGGAAAGAAGTGCATAGATGACCCGCGGGATACATGCGATCCGAAGAAGGGTGGGGCGGATTGTATCGGTATCTGTATCTAAATGTCGAGATATCTAAAAGCCACACTGCCATAACGAAGCGCTCAGTTGGCTGACAAGCTTGTTCATGTGGCTTTGTTGAGGAGCCTGCTCAAAAAGTCTGATAAGAAATCGGGGTATACTCTTAGCATATTTGTATTTTATGATCATATTAAATATTCCACCCGGAGAATTCTCCGAGTGTGAGAACCTCTTATAGAAGAGGAGAGCGCGGTAGTGAACAATGTGTATAACGGATTAGAAGCTAGTACCTTTCCATTCATACATTCATTACATATAACTTTAATTATATTTATACAATGAGTCCAAGGAATTGGCCGGCTACTAAGTTTCTATGGAGTGTCAGCAAGTATTCCAAGTAAAGGCTTATGTTAGGTGTTGGAAAACGTGCGTTCTTGATAATCCAAGTCTCACATAGCTCAACCTGGCTAGGGTTACGCATAACAATTGAAGCCATATATGGCTTCATGCATATCGATATATCGAAACCAAGATACGTATCTTATTCGATGGAACGCGTATGAAACCACAACATCTCCACCACCCCACGAATGTCAGAGAGTACATCCAGTATGCGAATGAGTATATACTCTGTGATGGCAATTTGATCCAACAAAGAATCGTCAATTTGTGTTCCTCGAGATGAAATCCTCGAGATCAGTCTACAACAACTGAGGCTGGCTTCGAGACTGCCTTGAGATGCGGTATCTTGAGGCTTCAAAGGGTGCAACTTGTTGATTAACTTGAGGGCGCCCTCCGTTATTACATCACCGATGCACCTATAGGCCTACCGAGTAGTTGCAACTAGTTAAGGCTTCTTGGTCCCTGTAATCTGCTTCTGCTTTTGATCGAATTTGGCATCGATATCTTGATGGACATTTGCCTAAAACTACTACAGCAATGGATTTTCTGAGCCTTATATTGTGAAAGGGGCTTTATTCAGTAGAGATCTGCTGAGCGTTATTGCCCGCGTCAGTCTTAGAAGAGAATTCTCTTCACTATGGACCACATGAAGTAACAGAACATGCGTAACCATAATATATTTTCATCTGCTCTGGCACTCGCTGAACCTTGGGCTGGTGCACAGCTCTTATCGTACCCCCAACCCGAAGTGCGATATAGGCAGTTCGAATGCTGACTAGAGTTAGTTTCACTAAGATCACTGAGAACATCATTGAAGTTCACCCAAGCTTTGCCCTTATTGTCTAGTTATGAAACACTATACTTAAGAACGCCTGGTGTTGCCTTGCAGTTGTCCTATGGCTTCAGGCGATTTGAGGTCGAGGAGGGGCTGAAGTTTCTTGTCACGGGCATGTTATTGAAGAATACATTGGCAATAGCTAGATCAATGGGGATTCCAAGAAAGCATCCAAGCCTTTTAAGGGGTTTGGAGGCTCGAAAGGAGACAACAATATGGAAGCTTCTATGGTGTCTACTGGGAGGTGCTTCTGACATGCTCGTAAACGTAAACGTGCATACCCAAAAACTAAAACTACCATGGATATTTGATTCAGATGTTCGATCTTACCAAACTGTTGCCAAGCCACTTGCAAGTGGCTGTCGCATATGACCATATTAAGTATGGTAGTGTTTCCACTTATGGTATTAGGGACTTTGTGGACTTTACGGGAGACCGATACCGCAATCTTTAGAACTTGGAAGGTGGAAAATTGAACTGATGGGATCGCTTGGTATAGGAAAATCTTGGCGATGGACAATCCTACTGACGAGCTGAGTATCATGGGGAATTTTCTCCTTGTCATGATGTCTCAAGAAAGTGAGTATACGATCTTTTCATATTTCGGGCATACCCAAGCTGACGCATATAGCTCTCGGCGCTTGCTGACAATGCGCTCAATTTGGAACTCGAGGAAATTTTACTGCATCCCTTGATCCCTACACGGATAAAGAATGATAAACAGAAATTCTACCACCATCAATCTTCCCTTATTCTGCGCGACTCGGTATACGCTTTTACGTAAACCACAAGCAAAGCATGGGTAGTGAGTATCACATATCAGGGACTGATAGAGCACAGAATAGTCAGTATTCCGTTCGGACGGCGGACGGTATCCCTCCTTCGACTACAAAGCAAGGAACTTTCGACCCGAGTGCCAATCTCACATATCTCAAAGCGAGATCAACACTGGTTCAACAGCAATATGCCGCCTACATTGAGATAGTTGGGTGAGGATGATACCCCGAACACCGTATAGCCCGGTCGGATTGGTGTTTGATAACAAGGCTCGTTTTTCTTTTACATCTGATAAAACCGGCGAAGTTTTTTGCTGTGACCAAAAACACTTAATCCGGCGGTAGTTCTTTCATATGCACAAGTTTATTATTTCATAAAAGGCCACAACGGTAATCGAATCGGCTCCTAGTAGGGTATAAGGGTCGACGAATCCGCTTAGTATAGTTTCTGAGGGATTGAGAAATAGTGGGACTTGGAATTTGGAGAGAGGGTATGAAGTAGACGTTTTTTTGACGAAGGGAAAGAAGAAGCTTCCTAGCGATATGACATGTAGATGCTTTAGGTAAAAGCCGATGCAACAGGCATCGACTTTGTGTGACTATTCACAAGGCGTAAGTTACAACCAATTATATTCAGGGATTAAGGTAAAGTGACAAGTGTGAAACATGGCAATTGCTATTCCCAGTGCGTTGGCTAGACGCTGACTATTCCAGGGCCTGCTTGAGAGCTTATGAGGTCGCAAACGCGGCATGCTGGCGTAGCTCTATTGAAGATGATATTAGCATCACGATTTTGGATCTGCCCCAGGGTGAATCTTACGTGTACGAGTATGGCGGTGTGAATGATCGCACTTGGGTTATTCTAGTGTCCGAGCTGTCAAAGATATTATTGCGCTCAGTTACGTAGCCCTCCAAGTCCGAATCAAGGTTTGTGACGATGGCAAGGTGAGTATTCCGAAAGTGGTTTTGTTCAATGAGGCATACAGCCCCCATTCTAGAATTGATACCGGACGTGGGAATGTTGGAGTAGCAATTGCTGAAGATGTGCGCAGTTCCAAATCTTACGGAAGGTAGGCGAGAGTTGACATTCGTGAAGGAATTATGGTGATAAGTTACGTGGAGCTTTCCTGTGTCTTCGCCAGCGTTGTTATCGGAATGTCCCACGAGAGATCCTTTCCACTGGTAATAATTAGCGGAGAATCGTGACACAGATGACTATATCGAATGAATAGCGAAGAAGGTCGTTGTCTATAACTGAAGGCACAAAGGATGGCTTACATGATCACGGAACTTGTTCCACGAAACGGTTACTTGCTCTGAGCCATGGTTGATGTCGAGAAGCCCGTCATAATCATCTTTCCCGCCGGTAAGTCCCTTACTATAGAATTCGCAGTGGTCCACCCAGACACGCGTAGACGCGTCGATGTTTACACCATCCCCCTTTAATTCAGGGCTTATTCGAAGATTCCTGATGATGACGTTGGAAACACGGCGAACGTATAAGCCACCACCAACCATGCCGGAGTTAGACCCAACACCAAGGATAGTAGTATCCGCTGGAACTCTGAATGTTCCGCAGTTGTTCAGAAGACCACTGATGCGAATGACGCCCCCGGTAGTCCCACTAAGCGCGGCTTCGAGAGCAGAACAAGAGGTGACGGTGATCCCGGAGCCGGTTCCACCTCCTGTCGTACCAACTCCATATCCCTGTAGCAGGTTCACCGGTGCGTTGCTACCACTGCAACTGCCTCCTCCAGAGGATGTTGTCGGTACGGGTCCAGAACTTGTAGTCGTGCGAGTGGTGGTGGTTATAGTAGTCCTGGTTGAAGTGGTGGTCGTTCGGCTGGAGGTTCGACTGGTAGATGTGGAGCCAGAACTGCCGCAGTTCCCTTGCAGACACTGGCTATACCATTCATTGGAGAAGGTACAACACCATCCAGAAACACATGAAGTTGGACCGGTCCAGCCAGAACTATGCAGAAATTTTAGATTTGATATTTCCGTTGACATTAGGGTTGACCTACCCGCCGCACTGCGCGTAAGGCTGCGCTTGCGCAAGAACGTGGGCCGCAAAACCCAAAATGACGCAAAGAAGTTTGGGCTGCATAGTGTTAATCGGAAGGAGAAGGTACAATGTAAGAAGTGTTTATGTTCAGATAACTGTTGGTGCATCAAAAATACAGTCTCGAGCACAGGCTTTATATCAGGTTGTAACGGGCCAAAGTCTTCGTGACAACGGTTTGAGCAAGAATACCCCGTTGCATTCTGGCTCGATGCCGAGGCGGACAAACAATTCTCCTATGACGCGACAGACCCACGAGATATCATAAAATATTATGAAATACAATTGGAAGTATCGAGCGCTCGTTGACCCAATCTTGCAAGGGGTATCATCCATGGTTCAGTCCTGTTCGGATCGCTTCGAGCTCAATGCCGACAGCGCGTGTTGGCATCCGCTTGGCGATAAAATAGCCGTCATGGCACCACTCAAACCAGGCAACGACCACGATCTCAAAAGTCTCGGGTGGTGGGGCCAGTCGTCAAGCCGGACTCTGCACCCTACTGCCGGGAAGCGGATATCAACAAAGGGCTTGTTCTTCGTATATACTCGAATGAAATAGACGTCGAAATCGGACCACCAGGGCCGTTAGTAGGTATCAGGAGACGACGCGGAGAATTGGAATTCCAGCTATCAAAGAATCGGAATCCTGTTTCTTGTGACTGGAGCGGTTAGATATATTGGTAATGGCGCATTGAGGGAACTGATCACATGGAGACCTGGCCGGCCGATAAACTATCTCGGAGACCACGGTATCGGATAGTCTTGAATTAAACGCTCTGGTCACCGAAAGTATTGCGGGGCATCGGACACTTGATTCAGTTGGCGGGAGTAAACACATTATGATGATGAATGTTGCAAGCAAATGGAAAGTAATTTCTTGGATTAGATCCGTGGATCGAAAATGTGTTGAAATATGTGATACTTTTGTTCGATGCATCAACAAGAACAACCTCGGAGCAAAGCACGCGGCGGAGAAGCGTTTCACGCACCACACCTTGCTCTCGAGATTGGTGAAAAGCCACGAAGATCCGACGGAATATGAGATTACCTCGGACCATACGAAGTCTAGAATACCTCGGGTTGGCGTATTAAGCTCGAGCTATATCGAACGTTAAACTGCGTTTGCCATTGCTTGCGCCGACTCCTTAACCTGATCTCCAAACGGAAACCTCCGATCGAACCCGCTACCCCAAGAGACCTGGTGCATGTTGTCACCTGCCGCCTCATCTTGAATAAGCATGTTGGCGGTCGCGGTGCGCCCAAGAATATCTTGCCATGTCCGATCTGTTGAGGGGTGGGAGGGTGACTGCACCGCAGCAATCATTCCCATGGTCCGCCCAACAAAGTCCCACATGGCGTAAACGCGGTTCTTTGAGTTCGCGGGTTGCATGAAGGGTTGCTCAGCGTTGCCAGTCTCGACCATCGCCGCGTGGTCTATCAGAAGTTGGAGGAGATTTTGGGTGGCTTTGAATAAGTTGGTATATTCAGAGCTGGCATCCTCAGGAGGTTGAGCCGCGAGAAACATTTCGGAGAATTGACGACGCGTAGATGTTGATGGATTGAGCGACATTCTGTACCGTATGAAGTTTGCTTGCGACGCGATGAATTGTATAACATTCAATAGTGGTAGTCGGTAATATGGTTAATAACAAACGTTGTCCCGAAGAAACTGTTTATCACAGGTGAAAAAGTCAGAACGAACCCACCCTAGCTTTTTCTTAACAAGTTTTCGTCAGGTATATACCAACGCAACGCCGCGACAACTAACTCCATCCTCAATCTCGATACTTCTGTACGTACACAAACTTTGCACTAATGGTTGTTGCTACCGCCGGCTCACCCGTCCTCGCCGGCCTCTTCGCCATAAAGCTAGTGAGAGGCACAGCAGGCATTGTGACCATCAACGTCGCTGCGGTTAGAGCTGTAAGTGGAGCTTTTGGAGCTTCAATGGCAAGCGGGGCCGCAGCAACCGCGGCTGCTCCAATTATCTTGGCACAAGGGTTTATTATGGGATCGATAGGGCTCGCTTGTTGCGGTGCTGATGGGGACACCTGGGACTGCTGGAAGCCCATCCTCATGGACAACTCAGTCGAACCCTCTAGTGGGATTACACTCCGCGACTTGTGGAACCATCCAAATCTCGAACAGATGTCTTTAGACATCGATAACTAGACTTTTATCGCAGAAAACATCTGCAACCAGCGGTTCCGTCTTTCTCCAGTCATTATCAATAAGACTCTCGCCTTTCATGCGAATCGCATTTGAACCGCAGTCAGTGGCAAATATGTCCATTTGACCACTCTCCACTCAACCCACTCCTAACTACTATGCCGTGACGGATTAGTATATAGATTCCATGGGCATTTTTGTCAGCCTCCCGGATACTGTTTCCAAAACCCGTGCCTCGTTGCGAAGTAACTTCACAATCCACCTGCGATATCAGTAATCGCATTAATATAAATATCTACATTGCAACCCTTTTGCACGGCCTGGTTGACCCTTTAGCTCACACAGTAGACGAACGCCGTTCATGCAAGGACATCTTCGAGTTCAGAGAGGATACAATCTGGTCTGTATAACCTTGCATCCACATTATGAGTGGCTAAACTCCTTTCTTTTTCGCTTCCTGTCATCAAAAAGGAGATCAGTTATCAATCATCCCAAATTCCCGGTTAGTGTAATATGATTCTGAGTTTTTCGGGGCTGGTAAAGGGGTAAACTTTGTTTTGGTGTTAATCCCTCGAAATCTGGGGACTTAAGATATTTGTATTTAGTACCAGGTATTTTATAAAGGCACGGCATCCAATACCAAGAAACGCGGCGGGCTGGTGGGAATTCCTACATGTCGATTTCGGAATAGTATCCGCACTTCGAATCAGATCATTTATCAGAATGATATTTTGTTGCAACCTCGTATTCGCGTACGATCGTGATATCTTTGGTTTCGAAACGTTTCAATACAAATATTTGTATTTGCCTTTTAAAATCAGTAATTTAAATATTTTAGGTTCTGATAATACTAATTTTGTGTGATATCCCCTTAAACTGCCTTATGGAATTTTACCTTCATTTTTATTAGTCTAATATATATATTATATAAAGCAAATAGGGCCATCCCTAGAGATGCACTAGGCCTGGAGATGTTTACTCAAGATGTACATCTTGAATTACCGGTTTATCTTTACTTAGGTTATAACTCAGACGTATACTATCAAATTCTACCTTTTACTGACCTCAAACGATTTGAGTCTGTGAGATCTGTAGCTACAGATACAGATCTCACATACTTCATATCCTACATGTAGGAGCTGCGACGCGGAACGCAGAAGCGCGTCTGCGATGCCTTGTAGTCACTACAGTTGTCCATGTGTTGTTGGCCCATTGTTTTTGGGCGTTTCTAGGATATAAGGGCGCGATGTAACACCTAAAAATATCAGCCATCCCTCGTTCGCCGACGAAGACGAAGGGCATGGAGAATCTAGTAGATTCCTTGAGTGGCATTTACGGGGCAGTACGCTTAAATGGTCAATGCCGGATGCTGGACACCTCATTAGAGACCTCTTCCTACTCGCCAGTCCTAGGTGAAAGTAGTAATACGCCATCAACTCCGCGAGGTCGAGTGGTATCGAGGTAATTACTAGCAGCTTTACCCTTAACTGTGTCTTGACATTTTAGCTGACAGCGCTCCGAATAGATTTCGACAGACCATTAGAGCTTGTCGCCTTTAGCTAGAGACCCAGCCAAACGACGACTTAAAGCCAGCACAGCCAGTGCAAAAGACCGCCAAGGAGTTGTCGACCAATAGGTTGATGGCTGCGCAGGCTTATGCTCATTGAATGCATGTCACCTTACGACATATCTCTTCTCTACTTCTCATTGACTTATTGAGCTACTTTTCTGTATGCACGAAACTTAACCGCCGAAGACTCGCGTGTCTGTCTTGAAGAGCATACACCCTCGCTGGGGAAAAGCAACTTTTCCACTTCTACTCACAACTTCTTCAATAATTTATGTCTAGAAGCTTGAGAGTGTAAAGTTAGCCAATACAAATTTGAAGACAGTCGTTTTACGATTCAAATTAGTGCCCGACTGAAAGGAGGGGTATTTTTAGAAACTCTTAAAAGTCTCGGGCAAGCCGCTGTGAGTTACCAATCCAAGTTGAATATATAACGCTTGACTTGGTCAATATTTGTCTTAGAAAAATATTGACATATATTATTACTACTGATAAAACATATTACACATAACCCTACTCAATAAAACATGATTTTTATAAGACACCATTGGAATTGAATAGCTGCTTAAGATTACAACCCCGGTCTGTTAGACTAGCTGCCTAGTGTAGTAGCCAGGTGAGTGAAGTCTGGTTTATACGGACGAAGTGTGGCACTATATTGTCTAGTATACTGGGTTGTGAGATTTCATAATGCGGTACAAAATTTCCCGAAAATATCAACTGCCATTTCAAGTAGTTTGCGCTAGTGTATTCAGGGGAGCTGCTAAGCCGTATTCAGAAAACACCATCACGTTTTTGCGGCAGAAATACAGGTAGACTAGCCGAATATAGTAACTCCGAATTTCTTACACTGCTCATACCGTGTTTTGGCTCAGCCTGGTTCAGGGATAGGGGTTGTGTGACCCAATAGCTCAACAGTCAATCTGAATATATGAGAGTTGCTAGTTCTGGTACTAACTCTCATATATTCAGATTGACTTTTGATGATACCGCGGTACCGCCGCTCGTTAAACAGAATTGCATCGTAATACTACAACGTAGTAACCCCGCGTCATTCGTTATGTCAGATTGTATATACAGATGTATCTAATATTAGATATACAGGCCAATTAGTTAATTCTCCAACACGAGAATGTTAAGATAATATAATGTCCTTCAATGCAGCGAGATGTCGACTGGAATTTTTCCTAGATCATGCAATTCTAATTCTTTTTCTTTTATTACAACATATTTATATTAAATCTGTCTTTACCAGAATGGTTCTCTTTCACTTTACTATCCTGGCGCTGGCGTCCAGTATTTTCGCTGTAACGGCTCAGACTCTGCCGAATCCCGCAACGGATTCGGCCCCTACTATCCTTCATCCAGTTCGTAAGAGCTTGTTCCACAAGCATAAAAGATCCTTGGATGATCTTTCGGCCCTCGAATTCCAAAATCAAGCTGAGCTACTCTTCAGTGGCGGGACCAACTTGGCGCAGATGATATTGCAAAGCCCACATAGGGACCGCTGGCACCCCTTTTTGATGCTCGAAGAGCTGGACCACTTCATGGAAGATGTTACTTGTTCGAATAACGGAGATAAACAAGCTAATAAAGTAATGTTGAAATTTCAAAATACGGACGTACTTGCTAAGGCTACAAAAATTTGGGATTGGGTCAACAACGATGAAGATAATTTCTTTTACGCTATCACGCATCCTGATCACAAAGACTGCATAACAACCAGCAACCAACGAATGCCATTTAAAGTCACCAAATTTACCTCTGATAAAGCTAAACGAACTGCAATATTCGAGATCGAGCCAGTATCTTGGGACCAAATTAGCCAAAACTTTAGTCTGGAAATGATACCTCGAAGCCTTCCGGACGTACCTGTTATTGTGGAGCCGATAGTGAGTCGTAAAGACCGCAAGGCTCTCCGCCGCAGACAAGATCCTTCCAAAGACAAGGGGAAATTAGCCGAGGAAATTCAAGAACTACCCCGTAGTACAAAGACCGAGAAGTTCGACATCCTATCAATTGCGAATGGGTTGGTCGATTGGCTTATTAATGACAGTCCCTTCCTTGCCCTCCCCCGTGTCGCTGCGAAAGCCGCTGAGGTGGTGAGTGTGCTGGCGGGTGACGATACTGAATACGAGACTAAGAAGTCCGTACCTATCGGTGCACTCATGCATTATACGAATACGGATCTCATTTTTCCAGCTTCTAAGGACAGTTTTCTTCGAGCCCGGTGTGTAGAATGTGGATTGACTGGCACCTTGGATTACACGGTAAAAGTGGTTCGTAAGAACGGCGACTTCAAGGTTTTAACCATCGACGTTCATGCAAAGGATATTAACGTCAAGAGCCACGTGCAGATCCACGCTTATAAACACAAGCCACCTTCCGAGGACAACAGCTTCTTGAGCCTCGGAAAGACACTTGGGTCGATTCCATTCCCAGGGTGTGCCATCGTAATTCCGAATATTCTCCATGTTGGTCCTCGGATAGATTTCAAAGTCGGAGTTGAGCTCGGGCTTAGTCTTGACGGCCAGCTAGCTTACAACGCGATGGTGGGGGTTCCGGAGGGGGCCCATATACATCTTGATCTATTGGACAAGAGCAAGAATAGTTGGGGCAATTGGCAACCCGCAGTAAAGGACAATGCAATAACCCAAGTACCCGACGGCCTGGCCCTTGCTGCGAGAGCAGAGTTATTTGTCATGCCTTATTTTCTAACATCGATTGATTTCGGAGTCAACATGATGGATAAATTTAAAGTCGCGGGATTCGGTGGAATCCGAACCGCGCTCAAGGTATCGGTTGGCTACGGGGCGCTGCATAAGAGTTGCAAAGAGCGTCAGGGTCTAGAGGGGACCGGGTTTTCTGCTGCGGTGGAGGCCGATGTCTCAATTACCTTCGTCGCTGGCATCGAGGCTTCTAAGCAACCCAAGCATGCAATGCTTCCGAAGTTTGCAAAGAGGATTGAGCTGGAGAAATGGAATATAGCTGAGGTGTGTTATGCTTCTAAGGATGGCACTTTTGCCGCCGGAGCTCGCCTCCCCGACTGGCCATTCAAGCTTGAGAGCCCCAAGATATCACCAGCCGAGGAAAGATGCATGCGGGGTTCGGCATCGCATCTATTAGGGCCTATACAGTGCGCTAAATTTTTCTAATTGGATGTACAAATTTTGGCACAGTTGGCCATTCAAGGAGTAGTGTTATCTTATTATTGTATAATAGTTAGAATGTATAGAATAAAATGCATTTTGTTTAATGATTTATAGAATTATATAAAGATTTTTATATATATCACAGTCTATGCTAAGTAACAACACAAAACTTATATTTATTGTTACACCTATACCCCATATATTAAAATATACAGAGTAGAACTAATTTTCAAATTTAAAATATAGTTTTTTAACTTGAAATTACCAAAATCTCAAAAAAAATATATATATAGTTGTCACAGGCTACACCAAGTGACAATACAGAACTTATACCAATAAATCCACAACATAAAGAAAATAGGACATCTTCACTATTCTACCACATTTTTATTTATTATTTTTATTATTTATGTTTGTAAGTTTGACCATTTTATTCTAAATTTTGTACTATAATTAATATATATTATATAATATATTTATAGGGTTAGGTTAGGGTTAGGGTTAGGGTTAGGTTAGGGTTAGGGTTAGGGTTAGGGTTAGGGTTAGGGTTAGGGTTAGGGTTAGGTTAGGGTTAGGGTTAGGGTTAGGGTTAGGGTTAGGGTTAGGGTTAGGG